>JAJOZX010004860.1:0-360388 GCA_023014485.1 Bathynomus jamesi | reverse complement strand
CGAACAACGAAAATATAGTCGAAGGTTTGGAAGTAGTGAGAGTTTGCATGTAGTGATCACCAAATTATTAGGTTTAAGCTATGATAAAAATAGTAAGGATAGTAACGTAATAGAAGTCACTGATTTTAGTATGGGCTAATTTTGATAGTTTTACGGATAGGATGAGAGTAGTGGACTGGGATAATTTATTTATGGTTAATGACGCAGATTTTCATTGGGAGGCGTTTAAAGAAAGTTTTTTGATTATCGAAAGAGAGTTTATTCCTCGTAGGCCCAAGCGCGCTAGAAATCATGGTAGGCCCAAGTGGGTGGACTAGGGAAATAGGCGAGTTCATAAACGGGCGTAACAGAGCGTATAAACGTAATAAGCGCAATGGCACGGTAGCTAACTTTAATAGATATATCGAGCTTGGACGTGAGATTAAAAGATCTGTTACGATTGCTAAGCATAATTTAGAGATACTAATACTGCGGATAGTAAACATAATCCGAAAAAAGTTTTTTTGACTTCGTCATAATCGTAAGCCGATAAAATATAATATAGCCCTCTAGTGACCGCTAACGGCGGTTTTGGCTCCCGACGCTCAGGCGATACCGGGTATTTTTTAACAACTTTTTTGTGACAGTTTTTGGCCTTAGAAGACGTAAATAATGTCCCCGACGTGGACGATATCGTTCCATTTAGTAGCGAGACTATTTTGAATGAATTAACTGTTTACGAGGGTGAGATTGCACATTATATCGATAAGCTAAAAGTTAGCAAGGCTCCAGGCCCTGACGCGCTTTATCCTAGACATTTGAAAGATTTGAAAGACGTTATCGTAGTCCATTAACAAAAATTTTTAATAAATCACTGGAAGCGGGGATTATTCCTGAAGACTTCAAATCAGCTAACGTACGCCCATTTTTAAAAAAGGCGACCGCACAGTAGCTAGCAACTATAGGCCTAGTAGCTTAACGTCAATTGTCGGTAAACTTTTGGAATCCGTAGTTAGGGATCATATCATCGATCAATTAGAAAGTTGCGATTTGATTAATACTAGTCAGCATGGGTTTCGACGCCATAAATCTTGTTTAACTAATTTGTTAGTTTTATAACGAAATAGTGCGCGAATACGATACGCATAGAGCAGCTGACGTTTAGACTTTGAAAAAGCGTTTGATACAGTTCTGCATAGAAGATTAATTACGAAGGTTAAAGCGCACGGTATACGCGGTCAGGTAGCTAACTGGTTAGAGGAATGGCTTCGTGTCAGGAAACAGAGGGTCGTTGTTAATGGTAGGGAGTCGGGGTGGTTGGATGTAGGTAGCGGTGTCCATCAGGGTTGTGTTCGCGGACGTGTATCTAAGGATTTAAAAGTTAGGAACCAGTGCCTGGAGTCTTGCGCAAATAGGATGTTAGGCTTTATAGCGCGTAATTTCGAATTTAAATCGAAGAATATTATATTTACAAGTCCCTAGTCAGGCCTCATTTAGAATATGCCGTTCAGTTTTGGTGCCCGTATTTGCGTAAGGATATTGATAGGTTGGAAAGGATTCAGCGACACGCCACGAAACTAATTCCGTCACTACGCAACAAGTCTTACGAAGATAGGATTAAAGAGTTAGACTTGCATTCAATCGAAACTAGAGATTAAGGGGGGAGTTTATTGAAGTTTTCAAAATCGTTAATAAAATCGATAACGTAAATTTTGACGGGTCTTTTCCGTTTGGGGGCTAGCAGCGAATTTTAATGAAAATCGGTATACTAATGTAGTTTTGGTCACTGATTTAAAAAATAACTCGTTTGTTTTCATTTCTCAAAAAAAAAAAATGTTAGAGCACTTTAAATAATTACTCTGTTTTAACTAGCTTAAACTAGTTACAGAGAATTGTGTTAAATTTAGCCAAAGTCACAAACTGCTACTGTTTATGAAAAAGTGCTCTAAGTGTGGGAAAGTGTGTTCCTTTGATAAAAATACCCAGTTCTTTCGTTGCCAAAAGCGTCGGTCAAACGGTAAAAAATGCGACTTTACGAAGAATACATTTTTTCAAGGATCCCGGCAGATCTGTAAAAGTAGCAGAAAAAATAAATCAAGAATTAATACCCGGTTAGGACAATTGAACACCCGGTTAGGTCAGTTGAATGCCCGGTTAGGTCAGTTGAATGCCCGGTTAGGTCAATTGAATGCCAGGTTAGGTCAACTGTACGCCCTTGACGATTGGTTAGGTTGTCATGCTTTTTTCGTTAAAAACACTAATTATTTAAAGTGCTCTAACATGTTTGTTTTTAATTTCTCAAAAATATTTGAAATCAGTGACCAAAACTACATTAGTATACCGATTTTCATTAAAATTCACTGCTAGCCCCCAAACGGAAAAGATCCATTTTGACAAACTGTTCACTTTCGATAATAACAATACTCGTAATAACGGATTTAAATTACGTGGCAGACGTTTCATTACTAACATCGCCAAAAACCTTTTTACGTTTAAAGTAATTGATAAGTGGAATAATCTTCTCCCATCCGTCTTGAACTCTACCAGCGTTAATATGCTTAAAAACCGTTTAGATAGGCATTTTAAAAATATTAACGTCGTTTAAAATAAAACAATCAGCAACAGGAGCTCTGGGGGTAATGGTCGAGGATGAGTCTATTGACGATTAATGCCAGCTTGTGATATGCCAGCGTGTGGCATACCAGCAATAAAATTATAAAAAATAAATTAAAAAAAATTAGACTAACACGAACTTTGATTGTAGCTCGTAGCGTAAACTAACCCACTTTTTCTTATACTCTTCATAGTTTTTTTTTCTTATCCTCTCTACTTGCATGTCTGTAGTTTGCATGGTATGACAGTGTTTGAGTTAAGACTGTGTTTGCATGGTTTGTAAGCGTTCTTATTTTACTTCTTTTCATCTTTCACCCCTTTCCTATTCTCTTCGACTATTTTTTCCGACTTGTCGGCAGTGGCCGGCGGATGATGATGTGAGTCTTTCTCTCTTTTTCTGAATGAATGTTAACCCACGAATGATAGGTTGCTACTTACTTAACCCCTTATTCTCTTTTTTTAACCCGCTACTCTCTTCTTTCTCTCGGGCTAACCTTAGAGTGGATCTTAGTCTTTGTTAGCCTTAGCTTCTGTAGATTATAGTCAACACTGAAAATTCCTATGGTGCGCGACTTTTACGCCACCCTTTATATATTCTAAGGAATAGTATCTGATTTAAAGTATAAATAATAATTTCCTCTTTCTTATTGGTCAGTTTATGGAAGAACTGAAACGTGGTCCCTGACTGCACAATTTTAATCTCTAACCCAACTTTGTGAAGATACATTGGTAAGAGAGGTACAGGCGCTGCTTCTGTGTGCAGATATTTCTTTAAAGCGACAAACATTTTCAGGTATCATTCCGTTACTATTCCTTACGGATTATCATCTGAAAATGTTTGTCACTTTAAAGAAGTCCTTGCATATGGCGGTAGGGCCTGTACATTTCTCACCAATGTGTATTCACAAAGTTGGGTTAGAGATTAAAATTGTGCAATCAAGCACCACGTTTCATTTCTTCCATAGGCTGACCAATCAGAAAAAGGAAAATATTATTTACGGTGGTGTAGTGATTAGCATCGCTGACTACGAACTTACCGACTCCGGGTTCGATCTCCAGTGACGGCAGTTGGCGCGCAGCAAACCCAGCTGTTCATCCTTCCGTACAATAAAAATTGGTTGGTAGATAAATGGGTACCCCGGGTAGCCTAGTGGTTAAGACGCTGGGCTGCTGATTGGGAGGTTGTCAGATCGAGTCCAGGCGAGGACTTTGTAATTGCTGACCACCCGTGGTGGGTCGTGGTTGGAATTCCACGTTAAGATGTACAGTAGATCTAAAGTGGAGCAACAAACTTGACCTTCCTCAGAATGAACAATTCAGCGGAAGCAAAACCAAGGTTAACCAAGGTATTATATATATATATATATATATATATATATATATATGCGCAGATCATACCTTATACGTACGTACATAATTTGTGTTAGTCTGCCCAAATACTGAATAGGCCTAACGTATTTAAGTAATTATGTAGCTTACGTTCCAGAATTTTGGAAAATTGTCCGTAAACAGCTTCCATCCATAATACAGTATCTTAATAATTAGGCCTTCACTGTTTAGCCAGGCCTAGTCCTAACATTATTTCTTTTTTGCACGAAGGAAGGGCCAAGGGCGAACACCCACAGAAACGCCCCTCCTCCTATAGAGGAAGAAGAGAGCCAAATATCAGGGTCCAAGGTTTTCGAGATGCCTGGACACTGCGCTTGAAAGACGGGGGAAAGATGGATTGAGGAAGATTGTTCCAGAGTTGACCGGTTGAGTAGATGAAAGATTGAAAATACCAATTAACCATTGCATTAGAGAGTTGGACAGAAGAGGAATGAGTGAATCGAAAGTCTGATACTGCTTGCTCTGTTTAAAGGAGGAGGCATGCAGTTAGAGAGTCCGGAAAAGCAGTGTCCGTTATAATAGCGATAGTAAAGAGAGACTAAGGCAACACTGCGGCGAAGTGAGGGGGATTGAAGTTTCATCCTGTCAAGTAGAGCCGTGTAGGTTGAGCCACCCGACACATGAGAAGAGTATTCCATACAGGGGCGGACAGGACCCTGTAGGGAGACAACAACTTAGTCGGAGTGAAGAAACGTGTGTATATATATATATATTATATATATATACTACCAATCCTGATAAAACTAAATTCGGATCTTTTCCGTTTGACTGCCGCCATTGAAACATAAGAGGTGAGTGCCCCCAGCCTTCTTTACTTAGCCTTATAAGGCTAACTAACGAAAATATCACGACCTAACCTAACAATCGTTAGGTCAACTGTACGACCTTGACGATTGGTTAGTTAGGTCGTGATATTTTTGTTAGTTAGCCTTATAAAGCTAACTAAAGAAGGCTGGAGGCCCTGATCTTCAGGTGATCCCTTTATTTTTCTGAGTACACGATTAAAACTTAAAAATTTAAGCATGGATCTTGAAAGTAATTAAAATTGTTTATAAGAAACACAATTTGAAGGGGAAATTAAGAAAAGCTTTTTTATAAAGTAACTTATTTTGTATCATCAAGACATTTCAGTTAAAATACAAAATACAAAAAGTTTAATTATGTTTCAATGGCGGCAGTCAAACGGAAAAGATCCCTAAATTCATTTAATACAGCTCGGATTCACTGTAATGAAAGTCTGCAGTTGGGACCAAAATAATGGGTCAGTTATTTACAAAATCTTGGCTTACATTGACTCATTAGAATGTTTCACATATTAGGATCATTGAAAGAAAGCCACCCCCAAAAGTTTCTAGTAAATAATGCCACCCCCGAAAATCACTAAAGTAAAGAATGTAAGTAAAAACACCTTAATGAGGAATTATTATTTATTACTGTATGCCCTTGATGATTGGTTAGGTTAAGTCATGATATTTTCATTTAAACTAAAATATCACAACTTAACCTAACTTAAATAACCAACCTACCTACAAAAATACCTTAACAGATCAATGAAAGAAAGCCACCCCCGAATTGTGTCCACATATTCTCCATTTTAGGTCGACATTTCTGTAAGTAGATGCCCAGATATTAAAAAGATCTTCAGTTTTAGGGAAATTAATTAAGAAACTTGTAGGATTTGTGGAAGTTTCTACATTGTTACAGAGTAGCGCAGCACACTTCAAAAGCATTTTGCATTTATTTACAACAAATTATAATTAACTTTAAACGGTTTGAATTTACAGTTGTCATTAAGTCATCATCCTCCAACATCTATGATTGGCTGTGAAAATAGTCCCCGTCCGAGTTGCATGATTGTAATATTGCAATTTTTAAGAATATTAATTATTTTATTATAAATTATAAATTAAATGCATAATTTTATAAAAATCAAGGTACTTACATATTAACGGGTGACCCTAAGTAACTTTAAAAATTACCCTAACTTTAAAAATTACTTTTCCGTTATACCCCAACAAATGGCAAGTTTTTACGATGCGAATACAATGCTTATTAATATATTAATGAAAATATCACAACTTAGCCTAACCAATCGTCAAGGGTATATACTGTACAGTTATTTATATAGTAAAACTTAACATTTTCGGGGGTATAATGGAAACTAGTTAGGGTCACCCGTTAATACATAAGTACCAAAATCAATTTTGTGTGTTGAAGTTAGGTAATAAAAACTGCCAGATTCGGTTTAAATTTAAAAATGTATATACCTATTTGGTTACTCACTGGGGGTTATAAGCGCAGGCATTTTCACAAGAATAATCCCCAAGACTATATATATGCTATGCTATGCTACTAATTTCAGGCAGACGTAATTTGAGTGTCTTTGAGGTAAGGTGTATCCCCCCAATGTTAAGCAAGTTTCATAAATAAATGGTGAAAAAAATGTGGTTTTTCGATCTATTCGGCGTGAGTGTTGTTGGCCTATTGTTAGGACAACCTAGTGTAGTGTAAGCCTACAGGATTATTTAGGCTTTAATGATGTATTAAATATTAAAATAGTCGTAATAGGCCTAGTTCCCTAAGAATTAGGTAAAATTAATAGGAATTAAGGATATCCTCGCTTTTACGGTCTTAAATTACGTAGAACCAAATTTATATATATATTTGACGATTAGTTAGGTTAAGTCGTAATATTTTAGTTAGCCTTACAAGGTTAACTAAAGAAGGCTGGGGCCCCTAATCTTCAGGTGATCCGAGGTAACTCCTATGTACAATCTGTAGAAGGTAAGACAGTTGGTAAAATTAAGTCATAACAGCTTAGTAATAGGTTATGTTCTGTTATTAATTCTGGGCTCTGTCCTATCTGCGTCTGGATTCTTAAATTTTACCAAAATCTTATTTCTTTGGCCTGGCTTATATACTCGTGTATTATCTATATCTATATCTATCTCTGTCTGTCTCTGTCTGTCCGTCCGTAGACACCATGTATAATCTACATGTATACTATTAAGTGATTCTGAATAAAGAAATAAATGCGCTTTGCTTCGTTTTAAGATTTTCATTGCTTGATACAACGGGTTCGGATGTGAAGCTTAATATTTTCATTGCTGCATACTTTTCTATAGTTTTTGACCGAATAATTGCCCCCTCCCCCAATTATTCAGTCAATAAAACTATAGAAAAGAACGCAGCAATGAAAATATTAAGCTTTACATCCTGAACCCCCATTGTATTAAGATTTATGAAGCTTAAGATTTCCATGGCTGCATTCTTTTGACTGAAAACAATCGACTCTCCCAATTACTGAGGCCGAAGGCCCCAGCACCGTAGGGCCACTTTAACTAGTATATGTAAAGCCAGGCCAAAAAAAGTTTTGGATCACTTGAAGATCAGGGACCCCATGTATTGTTTTTTACTTTACAGTACCAAATATATTATAAATTAAATTGAATGCCCGGTTAGGTCAACTGTACGCCCTTGACGATTGGTTGGTGAAGTCGTGATATTTTCTTTAGTTTTAACGAAGATATCATTTGATAATTGAGGCTGGGGGCCCTGATCTTCGTGATCCAAAGTTCAAAGTATTAGTAAAATTTAATGTTATAATGTCACCAAAGTCTTTGACGTCACCATGACGTCGGCTGATCTGAAAATGTGATCGTGGCTTAAGTGCTTTGGGGAGTGCCGTCTCGATTGTAAAGTTTTGCCTTTAATTCTACCACAATTGTAGTATCCGGGGAAATGGGTCAAATTAACCACGCATTGCAAATTCACTGTAATAAGAAGTCTTTCGGGGGGGGGGGGGGAATCACTTTTAATATGATATTTCTTCTTACGTCAGGACTAAAACACGGGACCCTTGGTGTGACTCATTCTTTCAAACATGCGCTGTGATGATGATGATGATGATTAGCCGATCAGCCCACCCTGATCGAGCAAGCCGGCGGCACGCAGGTAACCGATCGCCCTCTCCGGAGTGGACCAGAGGTTCAGCGCACTCGTGATGTTGTGTTGTGTTCGTTGTTGTGCTAGAGCGGTACAGTCCGTCATAATGTGTTCAATTGTTTGTGGTGTGTCTTGGCACAGGTGGCAGGTGTCGTCTATGGAGTTGTCTAGTCTGTGTTTATATGTCCGTAAGTTGGGGTGATGTCCACATCGGAATCGTGCTAAGTTAACTCGATCCGATCTGCTCAGGCTGATCTCTGACCTGTTAATGGCGGCGGCTTCGCACCTAGGACCGCATTCGGACCGAGTCGTGTCAGTGCTTTGTGGGTTAGGTGTGTGTGTATGTGTTTTCTGTACTGTGTGATGTCTGTGGGGCGTGGTATGGAATGGAGTATTTGGTTATAATATTTCTCTGGTGTTACCTTAATGGTGCGAGGTGTTGGTGCATGATTGTACATGTAGTGGCAAGGGTGTTGTGGGTTAGTTGTCGCTGCTGCCATGAATTGTGTTCCCCTCATGTCTAAATGTTCCCTAACTTTTAGTATTTTTGTTTCTGTGTGCAGGTGTTCTATTGGTGTTGTTTGAGTGCATCCTGTAATGATACGAAGTGCGTTGTTTTGTATTGTTTGTAAGGTGTTTATGTGTGTGTTTGAGATAATGGGTGCCCAGCATGGGCTAGCATAGTCCATAACTGAGCGAATATATTGTTTGTAGATGAGTGATGTTGTTTCCTGCTGGTCCAAAGTTTGTGCCTGTTAGTACCCTAAGCGTATTAAGTCTTGACGTACACTTGTTTTTAATGTCCTGAATGTGGTTTGCAAAAGATAATGATGTGTTGTATGTGACACCTAGTATTTTGGTTCTGTGAGTGTGTGGAATGTTGATGTTGTTTAGTGTAAGTTGTGGAATTACCTGGTGTTCTTTTGTGTTGCTTGTAAGCAAGGTGATGGTTGATTTTGTGGGCTACTTTGAGTCTATTGTGTGTGAGCCAGTCTTGTATACTGTTTATGTATGTTTGTAGGTTATTTGTAGCGGTGTCGATGTTGTTGTGGGTGGATGTTAGAGTGATATCATCTGCATATGATGATAAGGTAAGCTTGTTATCTATGGGTGTTGGAATGTCATGCATGTATAAGTTGAAGAGTGTTGGTGAGAGAACAGAGCCTTGAGGGTCCCCGTTCGGAAAAAGCTTGTTTTTGGATGACTTGCCATTAAATGTGACATGTGAGTATCTTCCTGAGAGATAGTTGCTCAGCCACCTTTTGGTGTTATTGTGCATGTTTGTGTTGAGTATTTTGTTTATGAGAGGGAAGCGTGGGATAGCATCAAATGCTTTACTATTGTCTATTGTTGCTAATAGTGTACGTTGAGCTGGTCGTCTGAAGTTGATGCCATCCATGATGTGCTGCGTGAGGTTAGTGAGTAATGTCGTGGTTGAGTGGTGAGGTCTGAATCCATGTTGAGTAGGCGATAGTGGAATGTGTGGGTTGTTGATTTGTAAGATTAGTCTTTCTGTTACTTTGGAAGGTGTGCATAGTAAAGTAATGGGTCTATAGGAAGCTGGTTCTGTTGGATTTTTGTTTGGTTTGAGTAGTGTAATAATTTTACCTTGTTTCCATATGTCAGGAATAATACAGTGTTGGTATGAATATGTGCTGATATTTGTGAGAGCTAGTATTCCTTGTGGGCCCAAGTGTTTAAGGTGTATGTTAGATATGTTGTCTGGTCCAGTAGCCTTCGAATTTTTAATGTTTTTGATGATCTTGGTGGTCTGGTCTGTATTGAAGGGTGTAATGGTCGTGTCGAGTCTGTAGGTTTTCTTGTGTCTGGCTGTTTGTCTGTCTGCGTGTTTCTGGTTGTTGTCTCTGTTTAAGTGACTTATCTTTGCGTAGTGATTAACTAGAATGTTAGCTTGTTGTGTGTATGTTGGGATATTATTTTGGCTGCGACAGATAGCCGCGTGTGAGGTGTGAATGCCGCTGTTAGAGTGGGTAATGCTGTTTATAGTCTTGTATAGCCTGTATGTATCTATGGAGTGGTTTAGTGTTGTTATGAATTCCCTGAATGTTTCTGTTTGTTTTTCTTTGAGTTTGTTGTTTATTTCTGTGTTGAGCTGTTGTATCTGCTGCTTTATGGCTTCTGTGTGTGGTGTTTGTGTGTTATGTTTGAGGTTGTTACGTTGCCTTATGAGGTGGGCTATTTCTCTAGTGTAATTTGGGTTGTATTTCCTAATGTTGCCCTTGGGTATGTATTTGTTTGCATTATTGATAATCTGATTAAATGTCTTGAGTGTTGTATCGATGTTTATGATGGGTGTGCTGTTTAATGTGGTGAATTGTTCCTCAGTCTGTATTTTGAACTGTTCCCAATCAGATTTCTTGTAATTTCTGTAAGTGTGCCTAAGGCTGTTGGGGCAGAGTGTAGAATGTGTTGTAATGATGATGGGCAGGTGGTCTGATGACAGTTGTTTTTCTGTTCTCCATTGTGTATGTGTTGCTAGTGAGGGGAACAGAACGTTATGTCTGGGGAGGAGTTTGAGTATCCTGCTTGATGTGGTATGTGTGTATGTTCTTCTGTATTGTTAAGAATGAAGAGGCTGTTTAGTTGTGTGGCTATGTTGGCGCCTCTGGTGTTGTTTTGGTTGTGCAGGTACCAACTAGTGTCTTTGGCGTTGAAGTCTCCTCCTAAGATGACATTAGTGAGGGAGGCAAGATTGTGTAACTGTGGATTGTAATTGGCTGGCACCTGAGGTGAACTATCTGGTGGGATGTAAATGTTGATTAGTGTGGTGTTTGTGTTTTGCGCGTGTTTTAATGTTAACTGCCTGTATTTCTATCGTGTTATCTGCTTGGATTGTGTTTGTAATGTTTTGGGTAGCATCAGTGTAGCTAATGCTTTTACGTATGTAAGTGATGAGTCCACCCCCGTTACCCCCAGTACGATCTTGACGGATCGCCGTGAAGTCAGGGATGGTGGGTGTTTTGTGTGTGCGTTTTAGTTTTGTTTCTTGTATAAGTGCTATGTGAATGTTTTGTTTGTGTACGAATTCCCTAAGCTGCATGATTTTGTTTGTGAGGCCATCTACGTTGTACTGTAATATGTTAATATTATACTTCTGTATGTGTCTCATGGTGCTATTGTGTCTATGTCTTTGTGTATGGTGACATGTGTAAGTTGTAGTGGGGCCTGGATTAGTCTTAATGTCGCCAGAGAGTAAGAGTAGTTCGGGGAGCACGCAATTGTTCCCTGTAATTGAAAAAATAGCACGCTGAGAATAGGTCCGGCCCCGGGAGCCGATCGGCACTCTGACCGTGCCACGCAACAGGCCGTCGACTGCCAGTCTAGCCAACCGTAGACAGCCCGCTGCACGGAGATTTGAGGAAGTTTGGCCACCAGCGCGTTGATGTTTTGGTTTGACGTCACCTCTTCGCGTTGACGTGTCCTGCGCTGGAGGATGCAGCCACTGTTTAGAAGCTTCCTCGTCAGCTGCTAACACTTTTTTCACGTTGTTCTCGCTACCTGTTCAGACGTTTTTTATAAACAAATCTCAGTTTTCTGCTCAACACGGCTCTTTCTAATTTTAAAATTGATTAGTCAAGGAAGATAAAGTGTATGCTTATAGATATAACATAGCGCTGTGATGTTCCCATTGGTGGAGAAAAGTTAAAGCGTTAGTTTGTGCGCTCCCAACCATTAAAGGTAAGAATTGAGTGTATCGTTCGTTTTCCCGAGGACACGAGAAAAGTAAAATTATGGGTTTTTAAGATGGAAATCAAGGGGGAAAAAGAGAATTCAAATTATTTTCGTCGATCCATTTTGTGTTTTCACTTGTGCTTCTTAGGGACGTAAAAGTGAATAATAGAAAATGTATTTCCTACACTTAGGCTAAATTACTTGGATCACCTAATAGTCCACACAAAATTAATGAAACGTACTGTAAGTTCATATAAGTAAGGATTTCTAGGCCTACATTATGAGTCATCGACCTTGGAACCTATCAGTGAAACACACACACACACACACACTGTGAGAAGCCTACTCTAATAAGAATTTAGGTTTACCTAATAGCGTAAGCTAAAGAAAGATATTAACCCTTTAACGCCGGAATTGTTTGGAGGGTTTAAGTTATGAATGCGTGTATTTGAAAGGTTACCAATATGTAGCGTCGTCCTTTTAGGGTTAACTTAAATTTTAAGTTTTCTATTGTACAGTGCTTACAATAAGTCTCGCGCCTCTGTCTCGTCCCAAGCTAGTCTGTTAGGTATAAAATGGGCGGTCCTTATGGCAGTGGAGGTGTGTTCGGATTGGTGCACATAATTGCTCTAACCCCATCAATGACGTCCACATTATCATTGTGTCGATCACTCTATCTATATAGAGACATACTGTATATAGATATATATAGAGTATGCAGGGGATAACGTGTCTCAGTCCCAGCTATGTAGTTGTCTTGCAATTAACAGTCCCAAGTGCAAGTTACGTTAACACCTCCACATAAACTACCCTGGACTAAAATAATATACGTGAAGCCCTTACCCACAAACCATTTAAAAGGTGTGATTTAAAAGCTCTCTCTCTCTCTCTCTCTCTCTCTCTCTCTCTCTCTCTCTCTCTCTCTCTCTCTCTTCTCTCTCTCTCTCTCTCTCTCTCTCTATCACACCGCATGGCAATGTATCCATATAATGTTAATAATAACCGAAACTCGAGAAAATATACTCTCTGCCTTCCGCTCTATCCCAAATCCTTTTCTCTTAGTAACCTCTTAATACAAACTAATCTATCATATTTTGCGACTTTTTAACTCTGGTAGGATTCAATTCCATTCCTATAGTGTAAGATACTTAAATTCATGTGTGTATTATGCCATATGATGTGCGTAATAAATAATAATTTTTAAATAGTTGGAGCGTTCAAGGTCATCTGTAATAATCTATAGACTACCCTCAAGCCCACTCTCAACACTTAGACTCCCCTAAGACAGGCGTCTTCAAGTAACATGAATGCGTAGAGATCTAAGGTGTTAGATTCCATATTATATAATTTATGTGCTAGGTTTAAGAACGCTGGCATTGAAGGATGGAAGGAAGGGACAGTAAAAGCAATAATAGGTTTAATGAAGGAAGTGGAATGAGGATGGAGGTAAGCGTTGCTATGTCGAAGGAAACGAGGTTGGGTGGGGAATTACGAAGGGAGGAGGAAAGGCAGCCAGAGATTATTAATCTAATTCTGCCACCACGTTCTCCTGATATGAATCCGATTGAAAACCTTTGGGCAATAATAATTACCAAATGGGAGCAACGCAATGAAAGAACATTTGAAGCACTTTTAGCTCACACGACGAATAGTTGGGAGAGCTTACGTCGAACACCAAACATTCCCTACAATCTGGCCTCTTCTATGCCGCAACGATTGCAAGAAATTATTGATGCCGGAGGAAGCTATACGAAATAGTGATGTTAAAGCATGACGTAAATGTGTATCGAATATATATTTATGTTAATATAGAATTTTATTATATTTTTATGTTTGACATCTATAAAAGTATATATTGTGACCATGAAAGAACTTTACTTATCCTTAGTTAGAATCTTTTCTTGCAATGTCTATGCTCGTGGAGATGATAATATATGCATTGTTGAAACAAACTATGAGAAGGTAATAGTTTCAGGAAAAAAAAAAAACTGGCAACATCGAGGCCATCACATGTTTATGGGAATTGTCATATGATATGCTACCAATAAACTCTTATATACTACTAAATACAGTATACTATATTACGTAATAATTACGATGAACAAATCAAATGCAAATTTCTCTGATTCACGGCCCACCAGTCTTGCTTTAGACTAATGACTTTCATAAGATGGAAAAGGTTTAACACAGTTCGCTTAATAGGTTACCACTTAAAACAATGGATAAACTATCTATTAGTGAGACGACCGTGACTTCCTCGAAATGCGAGCGCGTGAGAGGTTCACTGAGGAATTTGGTCATTAGATTCTTCATGTAGGATATGTATTACAAACAACAATATTGACAACAATTCCCAACAATTACTTCATATCAATCATTGCATTTGAGCAAATATTTTAGACCTGCGTCAAAATAACTTAGGTATCATGCCATGATTTGGGATATTTGCCGAATTAGTCGTTCTCTATAGTCTACAGTATATATTGAGACGGTATAATGTAATGCCCAGCTAATATTATGATGACTAGGATTGCTCCATAGCTATCCCAACATCCCGAAACTTGCTCCATTCTGCTTCTTAATCATTTGTATTTTAAACACTAAAATGTAGCAGAAGTGACGTAATAATGGACGTCATTGATTGGGTTAGAGCAGTTATGTGCACCAATCCGAACACACCTCCGCTGCCATAAGGACTGCCCATTTTATACCTAACAGACGAGCTTGGGACGAAACAGAGGCGTGAGACTTCTTGTAAGCACTGTACATCAAAATTTACACAAGGTTGCTGCATAAGTTGTTACAGAGATGTTTCTCGTCTTAAATGTTGTTTATTGTATTCTTTGCACTGTGGATTTGAGTTTTCTCACCCCAAAAATTTTCAGTTAGGGCTATCCTATAGGCTTTGAGCGTTTAGCTGCTATTTTTGTCAGTGTCAGACAAGCATACCTATATCTAGTCACTTTGAACAGAAATTTTTAATCCAGTGAATGTTTATTATGTACTGTACTTTAAGCTCACGAATCACCTAGATTTTAAATGCAACTTCACAAATAGCCAAGGTTAGGCTATTAGTCTACAGACTCATTTAGTCCCTCCACGCTTCTACCAAATTTCACATACTTTTGAGAAATCACTAAGAACCAGTTGATCAATACAATTGTAAAGTAATTCGGGCATCAAAATTTTTAGCTTCACACTGGGCAGTTTTTGGGAAACGGAAACGACCCGGTAGTTTGCAAAACTGCCTCTAGTGCAGGCAGTTTGGCAACGAAAACACCGTTAACGAAAGGTTTCCGAAATAGTGTCTCCAAGGAAATGCTTCCGACCAAAAACTGTTTTGGAAACGAAAACGGAAACTGGCATATTTTTCATAAAATGCATTTTAATTTTTTTTTCATTTGGGCATGGTTATTAATAACTACAAACTTTGTTATATAGTTATAGGCATATTGTTATTTTGTTTTAAGTGACAAACGAGCTATTTAGAAAGGATGGATCTTGGCCTAGGCTTGGGTTAATTTTGTTTGTAGCAGCCTGGAAAATTTGTCCAGCCAAACGAAACCAAAGATTTGAAAAAGTTTTGCTATACAATCTGGTCGCATATTATTATTGCCTAATTAACTATCATCATAACTATATAAAATATAAAAACTAAAATAAAATATATTTAGACTAACCTATAACCCCCTTTCCAAGGGTCAAGGTTTTCATAGTAGGCCTATCTGTTGATTAGTAAAATAACACTTGAACCTATTTAATTTCTTGGTTAAATTTGTATATCTTGTATAATTTCGTTTTGAATATTAATTTATTTTAATCAAGAGTCATTTAGCCTACTTCATTTAAAAATAAAGTTGGATTTCTTAAATTCTATGTAGTCTTTTTTAACTATATAGGAAATTAGTAATACCTAAATTAAAATTAAAAATTAGCTGCACCCTTCTTATATAAAGGTTGCTTTTAGGTCACCTTAAAATTGCACGACAGAAAATGTACAGGGTGTCCACAATATTTTGTCACCCCCCAGTAAAATACTAACTGAATTTCATTTTTGTTTCAGCCCCATTTATCACTTAGATGGCCTGCCAGTTCTTAGTTTACAGTTTCTGTTGTGAACAGTTTTTTTCCCATCTCCACAGAGTCCTTTTTGGAGGAGCTGCACGATTGAATCGGTTCTGGAAGTCTACACGAATATTTTCAATGGTTTTGCCATTACGTGGCAATGAACCCAGCTACTAGCGAATATGCGTTGTTCAGTCGTATAGTTGCTGCTATCACGCATTTCAAATGGGTCTGAAAGAAGAACGAAAATCAGTTTGTATTTTACTGAGGTGACAAGACATTGTGACACCCTGTACACACACACTGAAACTTGTTAAAATGTAGTGTGAACACGCTCACCAAAAAATTGTTTGTGTTTTAGTTTTCATTTAAAGAAGTCAAGTGTGAATTGGGTATTAGGCTCATAGGCCAAGTTCAGTGTATATTGACTTAGACATAGTTCCCATCTGGAGGTCTCCAGGTTGGGTCCCGTGCGATGCGTCTGCGCCGTCAGTAAACTCGCCACTGTACCCCGTCTCTGGCCAGATCTGTTCTCTGGCGCCAGGTTAAACCCGGGTTCTCTTTCTACCGTCTTGAGCCACGTCGTCTTTGGGCGTCTCCGGGGCCTCGATCCCACTATTCTTCTGTATATCAGCCTTCTCGGAAGTCGGTCCTCTCCACATGGCCGTACCATTTCCTCCGCGCATCTACCACCCTGTCCACTATGGTGAATTTAACGCCGAAGTTGACTGCATCATAGGGTTTCAATGGCGAAATAGGGCAGCCGGCTCGCCACTCCTCCGCTACTCGTACTCAATAATAAACTTGCTTCGTCTTAGGATTGTACGTTATTATTGTAAATTTCTTTTCAAGGTTTATTATTATTCATACAAAAAGATATGCCTTATTTCAGAACGCATTTTTCAGACTACTGAAAATTAGTTCTACTGAATGATTATTACTTGAGCTAAAATATATTTTATCTGCACAGTTCACAATTATTTATGTCATGAAATGAAAATAACGTTCATGTTATTTTTTATCTTCTAAAAGTTTACTCTTTCACGTACTTGACATGACTAATGTTAAGTAAATATCAATTTAGCCAAATTTTGGCCTACTTTCAACTCGAGGCTCCTTCCAAGTTTAAAAATCAAGATATTTATATCAAGCATTTCATTTACTTATTTTTTACTACAAAAATAATTTTCGTGAGTTCATAAATTTTGGTATGAAGAAGATATTTCATAGTAAAATTGCTAGATGCGACTCTAACGGGCGACTGAGCGAGAGAGAGAAAATAAATCTTTCGGTGCGAATCTGTATGTAGAAGGAATCCAGCTAATAAACAGATCTCACATGGCCACCTTCATAATTTACATTCTCCCTCTCTTCCTCATCTTAACTACATAACTGCTGTAATTTAGACCCTATCACTTCTTCAACACTAGTGACTAATTTTAATTATCCTGAACAGATTTTGGGTACTTGTCTAAAACTACTTGGCACAGGGCTAGTTAATTTGGGTGGGCTTCTATATTTATTTAAACGATTTGGATTATAGGGTGGAGTGAAAATATCAAAAGTGCCAGGATCAAAATTGAGGGGGTCTAGATAGTTGTCTTTTGTCCAGGATTAAACTTTAAAACCGATTTTGGGTGGTTGCATACAAAACTGTGACTGCTACCGGCCAATTTATACAAATCGTATGTGCGCGCGACCAAAATTTGAACCCAGTGACCTATCTCGGGTTCTGGACATGATAGAAAGAAAATTTAAAAACTGTTTATATATTTTTTACCTCTGAAGCAGATTAAAACATTTGCAGAAGGCTGCAGGCTCAATAATGTATCAAAAAAAATTCCATATTTCCTCATTTTTGCTCAAAAAATGCAATTTTTTGGCCCTTTTTCTCCAAATATTTTGTTTTTTATTTAAAATTATATTTTATATTTTTCTTTTCAGGTTGAATTTATAGAATTGATAAATACGTGTATTTTGATAACCTTATTGCCAAAAAATACTACATAGTAGGATGTTTAGACGAGGTGACAGTTAAAATTCTCGATGGAGGTAGATTTTCAAGCACAGACCCATTCCCCAACGGAAAGCTTCCTCTCGGTAAAGATGTCATCCAACGTGTAATGGCAGAAGAGACCTGGACAACCAGACAAGCAGTTGATACGCTTGCACTAAGTCTGATTGACCACTGGATTTGGTGCAATGTCTATCCAATGTCACCAGCAAGATTCAGGATCTAGTCAAAGAATTTTCGAGTAAGACTCAAATGTTCAGTCCCTTATAAAAAGATTTAAAATATGTCATATTTTTGTAAATTTTGTAGTTACATATATTTGTTTGTGACAGTAATTTTATTAACATAATCATGTGATTCAGTGATTTGCAAATCATAAGAATGATCAGTAATATATTCTGTTTTGACTAGAATTTAACTTAGGGTTTATAATTGAAATTTGCATTCACAACATTAAAGTTTTGGTAATTTTGTAGGTTTGATAAATATCCAAAAAAGAAACGCGGTGACAAGTTCGAGAGTGATCTTTCTTCCTTCATTGAAAAAACTTCCAAGTTGTTTGACATCATCTGTGAGGACTCAAATCGGAGAAGAGATTTGGAATATTTGTATCAACTCAAAATGACAGAAGAAGACACTGCTTTCTATGAGGACCAGAAAACGGCTAGAATAGAACGATGCGTTGGTGTTAAGGAACGCCTTGCATCGACAAACATCAGATACAAAAGGAAAGGAGTACAGCAGGAGTAAGCAAAAGAAAAGAATCGGTGAGTTTAATCTACAGGGTGGGCGGAAAGTAGCTCCCTATTTTGGATTGGTAAAAAAATACGTATATTATCCATTTATTTCAGAAGAAATAATATGAAAAGGTAGGCATACATGGTAGGTTTTCTCTAAAATTCAATGTGGGCTCCAACTCTTTCCACCAGCTTCTGGAGCCGCCCAGGAATGGCGTCCACTGACTTTAGCAGGAACTCCGGCGGGATGGAGGACATGACTTCCCGAATTCGGTCCTCCAGTTCTTCCAATGTCCTCGGTTTGGTGCGGTAGACTTCTTCCTTTACCCACCCCCAAAGAAAGAAGTCGCACGGTGTCAAGTCGGGGCTCCTGGCTGGCCATTGGTGTGGACCACGACGACCCATCCAACGCCCAGGGAAGTGGGCATCCAGCCACTCACGGACAACAAGAGCGAAGTGCGGAGGGGCGCCATCTTGCATAAATATCAGATCGTCGATGTTCTCCCATGTGCTGACAACCGGCCAGACCTCGTTTCGCAACATAGCAAGGTACCGCTCAGCATTCATGGTGTTGCGCAGAAGGGCTGGATGCAGAAGGGCTGGATGCCCACTTCCCTGGGCGTTGGATGGGTCGTCGTGGTCACATCAATGGCCAGCCAGGAGCCCCGACTTGACACCGTGCGACTTCTTTCTTTGGGGGTGGGTAAAGGAAGAAGTCTACCGCACCAAACCGAGGACATTGGAAGAACTGGAGGACCGAATTCGGGAAGTCATGTCCTCCATCCCGCCGGAGTTCCTGCTAAAGTCAGTGGACGCCATTCCTGGGCGGCTCCAGAAGCTGGTGGAAAGAGTTGGAGCCCACATTGAATTTTAGAGAAAACCTACCATGTATGCCTACCTTTTCATATTATTTCTTCTGAAATAAATGGATAATATACGTATTTTTTTACCAATCCAAAATAGGGAGCTACTTTCCGCCCACCCTGTATATAAATTAAAAAACTTTTGATTAATGGCCACCGAAAATCTGGGTTTCTTGAAATGATTTTGCTACAAATTATAAAATTTTGTTTTTGCGTCTTTGGTAAACTATCTTGTATCATAATCATGTATTTTATTATCTTAGGGAAGAGCTTAGAGTTTTTCAAGTAGTTCCATCAAGCTCAGCAGCAATACATGACAGTGATCTCGACACTCTCTCAAGTCAGGACAGCTTGGAAGCATATGATGAAACAGATGGTGTCAGTGAACAACAGGAATCCAGGACAGAATAAAATAGGAAGAGTCTATTAAACCTCGCTCGGCAGTGTGACAGGTATACTGTATAGTTTAAAATATGAGTATGTTTTGAACACTCTTGTTGCTCTGTTGACAATACCTTTGAAAAAATTATTTATAATCCATGTATGTTGCTAATAGTTAGTCCAAATCTTGGACACTGCTGTCCAATGAACATCTTGTTATAATATTAACTTGATATAAAATGTCTTTTACCAGGTATCAAGTGAGTGACAGATCCGGAGCAGCAGTTGCATCAGCAGTTTTAGAGGATTATGGAATTATCACTTGTAAGAATTGAGTGTCTGTGGAAAGATATCATTGACCCTTGTAGACACTCTTAATTAGTGGGTGTTAAGGTAGGTTGATTTCCGCATTTTTTTTAGATATCGACTTTGGACTAGTCGAGATAGTCAGGGCTTAATATGATGATAACTGACAAAATATTTCAGATCCCTAGCTTTAACCGTTTTTTGAGGAAACCGTTTCAAAAATCGTCAAAAAATTGTACTGAAAAATACCACATTTCCGCAATTTTCGGCCGAAAAAAACATGCTATTTTCATAAAAAAAAATCCTGAAAAAAGTTAAAAAAAAAAAAAAAACATGTACAGAGTCAAATAGACACATCTAGATCCCAAGATCATCATAATTTTCACTGTAAGAGCCCTTACTAAGAAGCAAAGGAAGGCCTCATCTGGCGGCTTAGGGCTTTGGCCAGTGTGTGTTTGTGCCTTGATTCGAGTCCATAAACAGTATGGGAAGCTTCAGATGTCAGCTTCACGGCCCTTTCAACACAGAGAATGTGAAGGCAGATCAGGCAGCTGCAGCTTGGTGCCATTCAGCAATGCTTCTTGAAGCTCCTGGTCAGAAAAGTCTTCTGTGAGAGCAGGTTCACAGATGCCACTTTGAGAAAGGTTGATTAGTTCTGACCAGTGGGTAGCTTCAATGTTGATGGCTGTGATCTTCTTCAGCCTCCTCTTGGCTGGCTTCCCATTTTGAAAGAATAATAATTAATTTATTTTTTATTCCAGTTTAAGTTTTAATCCCTATTAGTCTCAGAATTGCTGATTTAAATTAAACTTAAAAAAAAAAAGGCCCGAGTTCTATAAATCCCCATAATTAAATTTTTTTCAGAAAGAAGGTAAGATTATTTCCATTATCAGAGGGGAAGGGGGAATTGGGATAAGAAAATGTGAAAAAAAAATTTGATTATGGGATTTATAGAACTCGGGCCTTTTTTTTTTATTAAATAATCCCCATAATCAAATTTTTTTTTCACATTTTTTTCACATTTTTTTAAAATTAATAAATGCTTACCTGATGGACAGAATTTTCTTGAGCAGCTTCCCTCACTTCCAAGTCAGACTTCATCATGGAGTACAGCACATTCTCAGCAGCAAGGCAAAAGCATTGTACTTCAGGTTCTTGAAAGCAACACCCTGGATTTCTTCAGACTGCTGCTCGATCCTCTGGATCATGTTGAAGATGTACAGCTGCTGATTGTGGAACTTGCTGTCTCTTTTGATCTCAAACCGACTGACTGCATACACTTCCACAATGAACTTGATGGCCTGGTAAAGCTTATCCTGTAGTTCTGGAGGGTAAGCACCTCTGGTCCACAGAGACATCAATCTAATTGCTAAAGTCAACCATCTTGCATGGTTTAATGGTCCAATTTTCCAGGCAGCAAATCTTGGGTTGACTTTGCCCCTGGAAATTCCAACAGATAGCTTACAGGTGCAAGCAGAAATGTCAAAAAGTTTATCCAGCTTTTCCTCCAGATTCTGCTCCTGGACTGTAGAAACAGATTTCCTGTTTATCTCTCTTGCTTTCTTGAAGCACACTTTATCCACCAATTTCACTACATAATATTCCTCATACAGGGGCAGCCGCGGGTTCACTGCCTGCCAGATCTCAATCACATCCTTTGCTCTCATTTTAGCAATATCATAGTCTTTCAAGTCCGGGTGGCTGTTTTGGAGGAAATAACTGTACTGAATAACTTGGCGGAGGGTAGGAGGCTCTGTTTTATCCAAAGGGGAAGGCTGGCCACTGAATTTTTTGGCACTGTCACTTCGAGTTAACACTGCAGACTTCCATTTTTTACCCCTTTTTATGAAATATCTGAAAATAAACACAATTAAATGAACGCATCATAAAAACTTAATTTAATACACATTTTATAGGAATATTCATTAAAAAATACAAAATAATACACTAATAAACATCTATAATGCATTTACAATAAGTTTCAAGCATCATTTTGTTAAAAAAGCCGAATTTTAAATTGATTGTTTGATGAAATAAGGTCCGATATTTTGTTTGTTTACATTGCGCGAATGCCGCGCGCGCGATTTTACGCGTAAAATTCGGCAATTTTACAACTTAAAAATAATTAACAATCCTCAAAAAATACAATAATTTTCACAAATATGAGTTGGTGCAACGTTTTTTATACATTAATACCTTTCTATCTAGACTAGTCCAAGATCAGTTCCAAAATCAACCTACCCTAGTGGGCGTGGCCATTTGGCTGTGGTTGGTCAGTTAACCATATAATTATGAAGACGAAACTGTAATCATCAACCACACGCCAAACTGACCAACCATTCTTCCAGAGGTCTTCAAGGGGTAAGCCGCTATTTTAGAAGTTTCTGATTTTGTATTTTTTTTGTACTTTCCTAATTGTCATGTTTTGATTTTTATGTTGTAAATTAACTCATAATTTTGCATTCATATATTCATAATAATATAAGCACCTTTTACATAAGTTTTGCCTTGCTCCAAAAGGTTACTTGGATTCAAGTCCTTGGCCAACTATTAGACAACGCACAAGCCAACACTTTACACGGAATATCAGTTAAGCTATCGGAGCATACTCCTTACACTTCGGAAAATCCACTTGTCTTAATCTTCAGTTATTTAATTTTGTGTATATATATATATATATATATATATACAGGGTGTCCGAGAATTATCTGTACAAGTTTTGGCTGTTATTAAAAGTCAACCATGAAGTGTATAAATTCCAGTGTTGTTCCATTTTACAGAGAATCTCATTAAGTTTTTCTGATACCAAGTTTTGACAAGTTTTCTAGAAATTCCATTGTGTCCGAAAATTATCTGTACAATTTCATCTTTTAATAAAATTCTTGATAACACACGTAAAATTCTTAAACAAGATTATTTAGAATCTGTATTTTCAAACGTTTCTTTTATTAAAGTAACGTTGTTACAAACATTCGATATGTGCACCATCAGTGATTCGCAAAACATCCAAATGTTGCCATGTACGCTGCAGCATATCCACATCAATTCGCTCAATAGCAGCTGTGATTCTTGCTTTTAAATCATCAATGTCTGTCACCCGCGTACAAAAAAAAAAAACTTGTCAAAACTTATCAGAAAAACCTTAATGAGTTTCTCTGTAAAATGGGACAGACTGGAATTTCTACACTTCATGGTTGACTTTTAATAACAGCCAAAAATTGTACAGATAATTCTCGGACACCCGGTATATATATATTATATATCCCTTTGCTTTGTCCGGAGCGATAGGGCGCGTCCCTCTGTGGCGAATGTGGGAATACACCTTTCTTCGGTGTAAGGGCTTTCTCTGCCCTCGTGGACCATTGGACCCGTTTGGGGACCCGGCTGATCTCCTGCTTCTTTTTCTTTCTCCTTTAACCCATTCTTTCTGGCTTTTGGCGTTGTTTTTTGGACCTTGATTTTGACCCTTCCTTGGCCCTTGGGTGTGGGAGGTGGTTGCCCTGCACCCTTGTCGCTTTCAACCAAACCCAACCCTGTCCCTGCCACTTTTCACCGCGCGTTGGATGAGAGTGGCCGCCTTTCAGGCACAGGGACTGGGTACGGGTGTATCTCCCCTGCGTGACATCTATGGCGGTGGGACCAAGTGTGCCCACGATTCGCCTTTCCCTTGTTGGAGTCGGTGGTGGCTGGATGCGCGCGGGGGATGAAGTTCTTTTTGTTCGCTATGGATACTTCTCCCCCTCGGCTTACGACTACTGCTTCTCATTCCCGGACTACTACTCTCTCAACACTCGGGTGGTGGGCAACCAGGCCCTCGAGTCCTTACCACTGGAAGACCGCAACCTAATGGGGTTGACCCCCTGTGGAAGCGGAACGCTTGCACTCTCCTTTTCCGTTGCCGACCCCAGTCCGTCCCTCGACTATGCCCTTGGACCTACACTCTCTGGAGCAGGGGTCTCGCCCCAGCCCACTTCAGCCACCTTCGGGCAAGTCAAGTTCCACCGAGGACTTGCCCCCACAACCCGGCTTCTTGCTCTCCCCATATGCCCCCCTCACCCGCCGTCAGCCCACCTCCCCACGGAGAGAGCCCGCGGCGGACGGGGGAGCCGGCATTCACGGCCGTCCTATCGACCGTTGAATATCCCAGTCCATTTCGACTCTACAGCCTCCCTCTCCCTTCCAAGTATCCACAAATTCCTGGTGATTCGGCCTACATCTGGGTCCCTCCCGACCAACTCTGAACGGACGTTCCAGGCGATCCGAACCCACAGCAACTCCAGCCGCTATGACGTACGCCCACAGAGGGATGGCTCCCTCCTCGTAAAATCACGCTCAGCCGCAGAGACAAAAGCCCTACTCTCCGTCACTGAGGTCCTTGGATGCTCGGTGTCCGTTTCCCCACACCCTCGCCTGAACCAGAGTCAGGGCACTATTTACGCCACCCGCCTATTGTCGATCGCAGTGAACGACCTGGAGGACCTCGCACCCCAAGGAGTCACTAAGATTATCGCTTCACATCCCGACAGGGAGGCACCCCCTCCCCCACCCCACGTCTGCTCCTTACTTTCAATACCTAATCCCCCCGCCGCATTGTATGGGGTATGGGAGACCGCGCGTCATGCGAGTTTTCTATCCGCCCATACATCCCAGACCCGACCCGTTGCTTTAAATGCAATAAGTTTGGACACGTTAGCTCCGTTTGTCGACAGCCGCATCAACTGTGTTCACTGTGGACGACTCGCTCACCCTGACAGGTGCCCCAACACACCCAAATGCTCCAACTGTGAAGGCGCACACCCCTCTTCATCCCGCGAATGCCTTTTCTTCAAGTTCGAGAAGGAGGTCCGAGGCCTACAAGTGACGGACTTCCTTAGCCCCCGTGAGGCACGAGACAGGGTGCGGAGTCGGGAGGTGAGGCCGGGGGTGTCTATGCCGCTGCTCTCGGCTCTATCATCTCGGCACGCCGCCCCTGCCGCCGAACCCCCCCCCAGCCACTGCTCCCTGTCCCCCCAAAGAAAATCCTCGCAGGACCCGACGGTTCCTGTCCCCCCACCATCCTCCCTTCCCGCACCTCACCTGCCACGAACCCCCAGGAGTCTGGGACCAGGACACCCAGGTCCCATCCACCTCAAACCCTGCCTTCCCAGTACTCTGCACACGCCCGAACCTGCCGCCCGGAGCAAGCCGTCGAGGCGGAGACGCCGGAGCGTGTCGCCAGACCCTCCGGCCTTCCAACGTGTCTCTCCCTCTTCCCCTAGAACCAAGAAGACGGCTCGGACCCTCACACCGCCCACACGTCTACTATGTCCATCTCTCCCCATCGCAGAAGTCCCACCACTCTACCCCCACAGACTCTGACAATAGTGGCTGAAATCCACGACCCGCCCCTACGACGAGACCCATCGAACAATATCCTCTCCCCCGAGGATCCAGTGGATGCGGCCCTGGCGCAGCTGCACGGTGTGACCGAGGGAAGCTCGGCCGCGCCCACGAGTCTCATGGATCTGCCCTTGCCTCCTGGTGCCATTTTCTCCACCCCTCCACGAGACCACTCTGGTTCACCTCCTTCCACCCCCAGTACCTACCCCCAACATCCCCGGCCCCCTCCTTGTCAGCCACCCTGAGTACGCCCTCCCTCCCACCCGCCCGGTCCTTTTGGTACCCCTGTCACCACCTAGGGTCCGCCGTGAGACCCCGGACAGGCGGGGTAGCGCCACTTTTGGGGTTAACGTGCCCCCTCCTGGCCCGACCACAGAAGCCCGTCAAACACTTCTGACCCTCTCAGCCCACGATGTTCCTCTGCCTGCCGTGATCCACGCCTCCGGTCTCGCTCGGCCGACTCGACCCCGCAACCTCCGCGGGGTTCGACAGGCCGACCGATTCCTTCCCTGGTGAACGGTAGATAGCCAGCCATGCTCCCGACCCAGCCTTCAATTTCGCGAACTCCAGATCTCCCTTCACACTCCAACCTCCTAGCGCCTACACCTTTACCCATCCCCCTTCATCAACTAATGGATCCCCCGAAAACCACAATAGTCCACTGGAACTGTCGAGGAATATTCGCGAACTATGAAGGCCTTAACTCCTTGATTGCCACTTCCCGTCCGGTGTGTGTCTGTCTCCAGGAGCTAATCCTGGGGACCAGGCCCATGCCCTGCCCTACTGGTTATTTTGCATCGCCACCCCGCCTCCTACCTGCACTCGAAGGGGAGCTGCCATCCTCGTACACCACGCAGTCCCCTTCACAATCTCTCCATCCGGTCCCCGCTACAGGTGACTGCCGTCCGGCTCTCCCTGGATAGACAGTACACCGTCTGCTCAATCTACCTCCCCCCCACGCTCAAGTCTCCCGCGACGACCTGGTGGAAGTCGTACAACAACTCCCCAGGCCCTTCCTACTACTGGGCGATTTCAATAGTCGCCACCCCTTGTGGGGCGACACACACACCTATATGGCCCCAACCCTGATATCTGTCATGACCGAGCTCTCCTTCGAGTGCCTCAATGATGGCTCTCCTACATTCTACCATGCCACCACCTGCACTCCATCCTGTATAGACCTGTCCCTCGTTTCAACTGATGCCCTCCTAGACTTCACGTGGCAAGTCCTCCGAGAGGACCATGGAAGTGACCATTCCCCATTCAACTCACCCTCAATCGACCCGACCAGACTGTTCGGGTACCGGTAAGGTGGGTTACTACCAACGCGAATTGGGCCCGCTTCCGCGACAACACGTATACACCCTTACAACTGCCCACTTCCCATCCATCGACGAGTGCATCGCATTTCGAGTCCGTCGTTCTAGCGGCGCAAGCACTAGCGTACCACAATCCTCCGCCTACCCCCGCGCCCGACGGGTGCCTTGGTGGACCCCGGAGTGCGCGGAGGCCGTGCGCGCCAAGAAGGGCAACTCGGCGCTTCTACCGGACGCGACTCCCCATCCATCGCACGGAGATGCAGCGGGTCAGGGCCATCGCCCGCCGCACAATGAAGACAGCGCGCCGAGCCTCTTGGCGTGCCTTTGTGTCCGGCATCACCGCCACACTTCGGCTACCATCTGGAAGAAGGTACGGGGTGTCGAGAGGCGACATGTCCCCTCCCGACCCCCGGTCCTCCGGACTAACGACGGACTCCTATGTGAGCCCAAGTCGGTGGCAACCACCTGCTTCTACCTTCGCCGCCGTTTCTTCCTCTGCAGCCAATTCCGTACCCGCCCCTGACGATAGCCCCTCTCCACCGTCCATAGACAGCACCTACAACCGATTGTTTACCATGCGTGAACTACAGGCGGCACTGGCCTCTCGACGATCCCCTTGTCCCGGTCCGGACGGTATTCCGTACGGCATGATCCAGCACATCACACTCTACCTTACAAATTTTCCTGCTAGACCTATACAATCGCATATGGATAGAGGGCGCCTTCCCCTCTAGGTGGAAGGAGGCCCACGTCATCCCTATCCCCAAACCCGGCAAAGATTCCCTGGACCCCACAAACTACAGACCAATCGCCCTGACGTGTTGTGCCTGCAAAATCCTCGAGAAAATGGTCGCTACGCGATTATCGTTCGTCCTTGAAAATAGCAATTCCTTCCCGGCTACCCAGTCCGGCTTCAGACAATTCCGCTCCACCACTGATCCCCTCCTACTTCTCAGCCGGGACATACAGGATGCCTTCGACAATGGACAGTTCGTACTGTCAATTTTTTTCGACATCCAGAAGGCCTATGACACCACCCGTCGAGCAATGATCCTCGGTCAGCTCCGACATCTGGGCCTCGTCGGAGCCATGCCGACCTTCATCAGGGGCTTCCTTTCCTCCCGGACCTTTAAAGTCCGGGTGGGCTCAGTCCTCTCTGACACCTTCGTGCAGGAGGACGGGGTCCCACAGGGAAGCATCCTCAGTGTTCTCTGCTTCTCCGTCGTGATGAACACGGTCTCACAATGCCTTCCACCCACTCCGCTCTTCCATTTACGCGGATGACTTTGCGATCTACTTTGCAGGGCGAGAACCATGTCGTTCAACGACAAATGCAGCTCGCCATCTACCGTTTTCTGGGCATGACCCTAGACCAGTGATGGCGAACCTATGACACGCCGCAGGGTTTCAGGTGACACGCGATGGATGTTGAAAATGTTTGGTATTCTGATGAAAAACTGCAATAAATCGTCTACGTCCTAGTACTTTCGATTAATAAGTCAGCTATCTATGATTTTGTAGTTAAATTTAAAATGCATGTATGCAAGTGACACGCCAACAATATCATTATTTAAAAAACACGAATTTTGGCACACTTGGATAAAAAGGTTCGTCATCACTGCCCGAGACCGACGGCTCAATTGGGTTCCCCATCTGAAGCACCTAGAGCAATCCCTTCGACGCCCCCTCGCTCTCTTGGATCACCTCTCTCACACCACATAGGGTGCAGATCGACGCTCTCTTCTTCGCCTTTACACTTCCATAGTACAGTCGAAGCTGGACTATGGTAGTGCAGTTTACGGTTCAGCCTCCAACGCCCGCCTCCGTATCCTGGACCCGGTACTTAATAGAGGCCTCCGCCTCGCCACCGGTGCTTTCCGCTCCTCCCCAGCCTCCACGTGGAATGCGATCATCTCCCTCTCGCCCTCCGACGGGGTCTACTCCTCATGAGGACATACCTCCGTGCACAGAGGCTACCTTCGCTTCTGGGCACGGCGGTTTCAGAACTACCACCTCAGGGACGGAGCTGGCATTTCACTGGAGTGCTCCGCTCTTTCCTTGATCTTTTCAACATGCCCGCCCCCTCAGTTATCCCCATTTCATTCAGCATCTACCCCCCCTTGGCTCCTCACCCCTATCAAGTTTTGCAAGGATGTGTGCCCTACCGAAGAATACCACGAGCGCCATGATATACAGGTCACTCTTCCGCGAACACGCAACCCAACACCCGGATGCAGTTGCAATTTACACAGATGGTTCCCGCTCGGAAGCTGGTGTGGCCGCCTCAGCGGTGATTCTGTCCCAGCCGCTTTCCCGGGGCGTCGGCCTCCCCCGCGAGGCCTCCGTTTTTTCGCCGGAACTTTTCGCGATTACGGAGGCCCTCGATATTGTGCGCACCCACTGTGCCAGCTCTTTCGTCATTTATTCAGATTCCCAAAACGCACTTCTCTCCCTAGAAAGATTTCTCTCCTCACCCGCTCGTCTGTACCATCCAGCAAACCTTCCACTTTTTAACGACCCTCCAACACAAGACAGTCGCCTTCTGCTGGGTCCCGGCTCATGTCGGCATCCAGGGTAACGAGGCGGCGGACCGCACGGCAAAGACGGCCTGCTCACTGCCGGCCTCCTCCCGACCCCTCCCCTTCTCCGACTTCTTCCCGACCCCTCCCCTTCTCCGACTTCTTCCCGACTTTCCGCTCCCACTTCGGCTCCATATGGTAGCAGGAATGGGACCAGGCTACACAAAATAAACTCCACATGATCAAGCCACAAATAGGATACTGGGCTCATTCCACCGGTCCCGCCATAAAGCAGTAATCCTAGCCCGTCTCCGCTTAGGCCACACCCGCATCACCCACGGACACCTTATGGCGAAATCGCCAGCCCCGCTTTGCCCTACCTGCCATACCCCTATCACTGTCATACACCACCTGGTGGAATGCCCAAAGTTGTCCACTCTTCGTCGCAGGTGTTTCCCTCTCTCGGCCGAAAATGCCATACCCGACCGTCTACGATCCATACTCTCCGAAGGCCCCCACTTTTCAACGGAAGAGATTTTCTTCTTCCTTACTCACTCCCATCTGTTCCATCGCATCTAAAACCATACCCCTCCTACCCACTATCCAGCAACTGACCCTTACCCACTTCCCTAGTCTACCACCCCGAGCACAGTAACACCACCCACCCACTGCCTCGCCGAGATATGTACCGCTTTCTATAGGTACGAATCGGCGGTAAATTAGAGAAAAAAAATATATATATATAATATATATATCCCCCTCGATTAGGTACTCCGGCTTGCCGGGCCGAGGGGGCTCGTACACCTCGTGGGTTGTTGGGGTTTCCTCAACTCCTCGCGGGGTGTGGGCGAAGAGTTACCTAGTTGCGTTTTTTTTTTCTTTTCTTTTTTCCTTTTCTTTCTTTTGCTCCCCCTTTTTTTCCGTCTCTCCCGGAATTTCTTTTGTCTTGACTCGGTCTTGTGCCTCTGTTAATTGTAGTATCCCCCCCCCTCTGTTTGTATTTTGCAGTCTTGGGGTCATCGGGTGCACCCGCCGGGGGGCATCGCTCCGTGGCTGAGCCGTGCTCTGGGGACGGTACGGGCGCCCGGACCGCTGCTGCGTCTGGATTGGGTCTTTGCTTGGCCCTTAACGGGCAAATCTCCGTAGTGCCAATCTGCTGTTTTTAAAACGACAGTCAGGTTGGGGTGCGGGCTACCCGGGACGTTGGGCCTGCGCCTTGAAGGATGCAGCGGCGGATGGTGCATTGCCTTGGGTCCGAGGCTGTCTTTTTTGTAAAGCTATTGTTTATGGGTTCAATTTCTAAACTTCAATCCCCTCCTGTTGACGACTCTGGCCCGCCCTTGGATTTGAATAAGACTACTACTTCTGGTCGTTCAGCGGCCTCTGCCTCCGCTGGATTGACCTTCAAGCCGTATGGCCCCCTCTCGTCCTCTGCGGCGTCTGGCTCTCGTGGCCGGACTCGTGGTGGCCGTAGGGCGGGGTCTTCGCGGCCCTTGTTCTCTCGCCCACTCCCGGTTACCGTTACACATGGACCTGTCCCGGCTGTCAATTTCTGTCCGGTGGACAGGTTCCTTGTTCTCCGCCCTTCCGCTGGCTCCCTTCCGGGCAACTCGGAACGGGTGTTTCAGCGCCTTAAGATGGTGGGGGTTCCCTGTCGTTATGATATCCGCCCTCTGAAGGATGGGTCTCTTCTTTTGAAGTCCCGTTCTTCGGGGTGACTGAGTCCCTTCTACAGTTGCAGGATGTCTTGGGTTGCCGAGTTTCTGTGACTCCCCATCCGCAATTGAATAGCTGTCAGGGCACCATTTTCGCTTCCCGTCTGCTGTCAATCCCGGTTGGCGAGTTGCAGGAGGATCTTGCCCCCCCAGGGGGTAACGAAGGTCTTCCGCTTTTCGTCGCGCCGGGATGGTGCTCTTACCCCGTCCGCTCGTCTGCTCCTGACCTTTGACTCCCTTGTGCCTCCGGCCCAGGTGTTCTGGGGCGTGGGTGATCGCCGGTCGTGAGCGTTTTCGGTGCGACCATATGTTCCTGACCCGGTTCGTTGCTTTGGCTGCAACCGGTTCGGCCATGTTAGCTCTGCGTGCCGCCGTCAGGGTAAGCTATGTGTCCGCTGCGGTGGGCCTGCGCACCCTACCCCGTGCACGAAGCCCCCGCGGTGCTCGAACTGCTCGGGGGCCCACCCTTCCTCCTCTCGGGACTGCCCCGTTTTCAAATTTGAATTCGAGGTGCGGTCCTTAAGGACTACCGAATTCCTTAGTGCGCGGGAGGCGCGCGATAGGGTCCGTGACCGGGAGCCGCGGCGGAGGTTGTCCTATGCTGCGGCTCTTGGCCCTGGCGGCTCCTCTGGCCCCTCCCGTGCTACCCCGGCGTCTACCGGAGTGGTGTCCCCCCTGGAAGTTCCGGGGGTTGGTGGTCCTCCTGGCGCCGCGGGCCCTTCTTGTTCCTCTGATTCCCTGCCTACAAGTGCCCCTTCTCCCTCTCCGGCCTTGGGGTCTGGATCCTTGCCTACTCGTCTCTCGGGTGGGGAAGGTGATGCCCCGAAGGGGAGGAGGAAGCGTCGCCGTGGTCGGAGTCCTCCAGACCCGATCATGACCGCTGCTCGCCCTGCTTCCCCTGCTTCACCGGAGGGGAAGCGGCGCGCCGCTCCTGATCCGCTCGGGACTCCCCCCGCTATACGGAGGGCTGGTGAGGCGTCACCTCCCGGTGCCCCGACCAGTGTCGGTTGAGGTACACCGCCCCATGACACCCTCGATTACTGACGCTGTTCCATGGTGGACCCGGTCGAGAGGAGCCTGGCCCTTCTTCATGGAGTCTCCCTTCGGCTCCTGCTGAGAGTGGTCGGGTCTCTCCTGGATCTACCTACCTCTCCCACCTGTGGTGGACCTTTTCTCCCCCCCCCCGTCAGTGCTTGTCTGGTTTGACGAGCCCTCGAACATCTGCTTCTCCCCAGCCCCCCTCTGGTGGGGAGTCGGGGGTTTCGGCTGGGCCCGTCTCGTCGTCTCCCCCCCCCAGGGGAGCCCCCCTCTGAACTCCCTGTTCCACTCTCCACCTCTCGTTCTACTACGGGTGAAGCAGCTGCGGGGTCGGTGGCCCCTACCCCCCCCCCCATTCGGGGTGAGTCGTGGAAGCCGATTCCGTCCCTGGTTGCGGACCGTTGAGTTTGCTGCTCAGCTTGGTCCGTGGCTATTTCTCTGTTTTCTCTGCCTCTTATAATGCCACTTCCCCTTATAGTTCCATTTTGCATTCGAACTGTAGGGGGCTTTTAGCTGGAAGTAGGAACATTGCCAGCCGGAAAATTGCCAGTGAGAATATTGCCAGCCGGAATATTGCCAGCCGGAATATTGCCAGTGAGAAAAAAACTAAAATTCACAAAAAAGGATTTATTTATTAAAATATTATTATTTAAAATTTTAAAATGCTAGAACTTGTTAAGGAAAGGAAAGCCTCAAAAAGTATGAAGATTATAAGCAATAGATCGAAGAAATGTCAATTTATCTTCTTCATTATACTGACGGATGACTTTCTCCAATCTGTCATTGATATTTTTGTACTTTTTGGCAGTATCTCTCTCTTCCCCTCTTTCGAAGTGCAATTTCTTGGTCTGAGCTAAAGCCTTTTCGTTAAAGCTAACGAAAATATCACGACTTAACCTAGCCAATCGTCAAGGGCGTACAGAGAACCAAACCTGGCATTCAATGAACTTAACCGGGTATTCAATAATTTTACCATAGGTTTCGATATATATATATATATATATATATATATATATATATATATATATATATATATATATATATAAATAATAGTGTATCTATAGTTTAATCGCGGTGCTGGGGCCTTCGGGCCCAGTAATTTTAATCATTTTATTTATGTATTAACACCCAGGTGCACAACCTGGGGACCTAATCAATATGTGTGTGAAGGTTCATGTTTGTAACTGCTTCCATTTTGGAGTTATGGCTGGAACACACACACACACACACACACACACACACACACACACACGTCCTTTTTCTAAATTACTTTATTTCTTACTTTCTAAATTTTTACGTTTTTGTCACTGGCAATTTTCTCCACTGGCAATTTTCTCCACTGGCAATTTTCTCCACTGGCAATTTTCTCCACTGGCAATTTTCTCCACTGGCAATTTTCTCCACTGGCAATTTTCTCCACTGGCAATTTTCTCCACTGGCAATTTTCTCCACTGGCAATTTTCTCCACTGGCAATTTTCTCCACTGGCAATTTTCTCCACTGGCAATTTTCTCCACTGGCAATTTTCTCCACTGGCAATTTTCTCCACTGGCAATTTTCTCCACTGGCAATTTTCTCCACTGGCAATTTTCTCCACTGGCAATTTTCTCCACTGGCAATTTTCTCCACTGGCAATTTTCTCCACTGGCAATTTTCTCCACTGGCAATTTTCTCCACTGGCAATTTTCTCCACTGGCAATTTTCTCCACTGGCAATTTTCTCCACTGGCAATTTTCTCCACTGGCAATTTTCTCCACTGGCAATTTTCTCCACTGGCAATTTTCTCCACTGGCAATTTTCTCCACTGGCAATTTTCTCCACTGGCAATTTTCTCCACTGGCAATTTTCTCCACTGGCAATTTTCTCCACTGGCAATTTTCTCCACTGGCAATTTTCTCCACTGGCAATTTTCTCCACTGGCAATTTTCTCCACTGGCAATTTTCTCCACTGGCAATTTTCTCCACTGGCAATTTTCTCCACTGGCAATTTTCTCCACTGGCAATTTTCTCCACTGGCAATTTTCTCCACTGGCAATTTTCTCCACTGGCAATTTTCTCCACTGGCAATTTTCTCCACTGGCAATTTTCTCCACTGGCAATTTTCTCCACTGGCAATTTTCTCCACTGGCAATTTTCTCCACTGGCAATTTTCTCCACTGGCAATTTTCTCCACTGGCAATTTTCTCCACTGGCAATTTTCTCCACTGGCAATTTTCTCCACTGGCAATTTTCTCCACTGGCAATTTTCTCCACTGGCAATTTTCTCCACTGGCAATTTTCTCCACTGGCAATTTTCTCCACTGGCAATTTTCTCCACTGGCAATTTTCTCCACTGGCAATTTTCTCCACTGGCAATTTTCTCCACTGGCAATTTTCTCCACACGCTTTTAGCTAACTGGGAGAACCTTGCTTCCCTGCTGAAGATCGAGCGGCCTTCCTGTGTTTGTCTCCAGGAGACTATCCTGGCTGCGCGGGGACTCCCTCGTCTCTCTGGCTATGTTGGTTTCCCTTGCACCCCGGATGAGCACACACGCCGGCGGGGTGCGGCGATTTATGTGCATCATTCGTTACCATCACGAGGTGTGCCTCTTCGCACTTCCTTGCAGGCTGTGGCTGTGCGGCTATTTTTTGATCGCCAGTACACTGCCTGCTCGATTTATATTCCTCCTCATGACCCTCCTTCTCGCGACGCGGTTCGCGAGTTGGTGTTGCAACTACCTCGACCGTTTCTCCTCCTCGGGGACTTTAACAGTCGCGACCCGGCTTGGGGAGATGTCCGGTCGACTAATGTTGCTGGTATGTTGCTCTCCTTAATGGAGGAACTTTCCTTCGCGTGCCTCAATTCCGGTGAACCTACCTACTTCCACGAACCCACGGGTTCATTTACCTGTATTGATCTCTCCTTGATGTTCCTCGATGCCTTACTCGATTTTTCGTGGAAGGTGTTGGGGGACTCTTGTGGTAGTGATCATTACCCAGTCTGTCTTGAGCCGGTCGGACCGCAGCCGGGTGTCTCGTCTTGACCGAGGTGGTGCCTTGCGCGGGCTGACTGGTCATCCTTCAGAGCTCGTTCCGTCATTATCCGTTCGGTGTTGAGCTTTGGCTCTGTGGATGAAAGCTTGGAGTTCTTCTAGCGGGTATTGATGGGCGTCGCGGAGGACTGTATCCCTCGATCTTCCGGTAACCCGCGGACGCGTAGCGTCCCGTGGTGGACTCCAGCATGTCACCGGGCGGTGTGCGAGAGGAAGAGGGCGTCGCGCCTCTTCCACCGCACCCGGCGCGCGGACCACTTGATTGAGATGCGGCGGGCGAAGGCTTTCGCCCGCCGGACTCTCAAGTTGGCCCGTCGGGCCTCTTGGCGTGCTTTTGTGTCCGGCATTTCCTCGTCTACCCCTTCTGCTACTGTGTGGCGGAAGGTACGTAGTATCGAGGGGAAGCCGGTCCCTGCTAGTCGCCCTGTCCTTCGGGACGGGGACGGCTTCCTTTCGGATCCTGCTGCTGTGGCCGATCGGCTGGCTGGGGCTTTTGCTGCGGTTTCCCGTTCGCCTTCAGCTGCGGATCGTCCTTTGTCGAATGTTACGTTCCCGCCGCCTGGGAACGAGCCCTATAACCATCTCTTTACGATGCGGGAACTTCGGGCTGCCTTGGCAACCCGTCGTTCTTCCGCCCCTGCCCCTGATGACATTCCGTATGACTTTCTTTGGAATCTGCTCCCGATGGCCCTACACTTCTTGCTGGATCTTTTCAACCGGGTGTGGGTTGAGGGGTCGTTCCCTTCCCGTTGGAGGGAGGCGATTGTGGTCCCGATACCTAAACCGGGGAAGGATCCGGCGGAGGTGGCGGGCTATCGGCCTATTGCCTTGACGAGCTGCTTATGCAATCTCCTTGAAAAGATGGTGGCCGTCCGGCTTTCCTTTACACTGGAGTCGCTTGGGTTATACCCCCCGACCCACTATGGCTTTCGTCGATTTCGGGGTACTCTGGACCCCCTTCTCCTCCTTGGTCATGATGTACGGGAGGCCTTTTCCCGCCGGAATCTTGTTCTGGCCGTCTTTTTTGATGTCCAAAAGGCCTATGACACGACCCGTCGGGGAGTTGTCATGGACCGTTTGAAGTCTCGTGGTTTTGTGGGCTTTTTGCCCACATTTCTTCGTAACTTCCTCTGCCGTCGCACTTTCCGCGTCCGTAATGGGGCGGCCCTATCTGACCTGTATGTTCAGGAGGAGGGGGTGCCCCAGGGGTGTGTCTTAAGCAGTGGTGGGCACCGTTAACCAAAAAGTTAACTTCGTTAACCGCTAATCCGTTAACCAAAAAGTTAACTTCGTTAACCGTTAATCCGTTAATTCGTTAAACATGTAACGGAAGTTACCGATAAACCGTTAACGTTAACTTTTATTATAAAAAAAATGAAAAACACAATATATATATAATTTAATTTTCCCTCTTCTCGTTCTCCATTTTGTCCATGAGATGCATGTTGCCCTTCATGAAAATTAGCATATCAAAGTTTTCGGGAAGTAATTGCACTGAAATTTCTTCGGTCTTCACAGTAGAGATACTAAAGAGTAAACAGCCTCTGGCGCCACACGCTCACATTTACTTCTCAACACCATCTATTATCTCATAAAGAAACTAATTCACATTGGGACTTGAAAGTACCGGTAGGATCAACCGGGTAGAAAAATAATTATGGAGATTTTAAAGATGTGGTACCTAGAAGTACCGCCAGGACATAAAGGGTTAAGGTGAAAACGCTCCCATTGTAAGACATCAATTGACTTAATTTATGTCATCAAAGTGACATGAGAATTGAAATCTTACCTGATCAGTTTTATGGTTCTTGAAATGTATCAAGGAGACTACTAATAAGGTACTCACAGACATATTATAAATATACATGACTTACTTGATAAAGATTATTTTTAAATATTCACTAGCACAAACATGTTGCGCAAGAGACAGACTGCAAATGAAACGAATGTAGTTATTTGTTGTAATTGTTACATATATATTATTGAAAGTGCCTTAAAATGCTCGTGATATTTCTTGAAAGAAGTTGAAACATTCAACTCAAATGGCAAATCTTTCCGCCTGATTTTACAGTCGACCATGTTTTGCTCAAACCAATGCCATAAATAACTACCATATTTGGTAAGACACAAATTGTGGCGACGGAAACAAATATATCGCCTGATTTTGCACTGCGGAAATGGAAATTCGTTCATCACTATTAACAGTGGCGGATTAATTGCGCACCTGCTCAGCACTGAAAATAATAGAAACTTTTAAACGTTTATTTATGAATTTTTTGGGTTAACGGACTTGAGTTAACGGAAGTTAAATGTAACGGAAGTTAATTAGTCCGATAATGATTTTCAAAGTTAACTTAAAAGTTAAATCGTTAACGAAAAAGTTAACTTCGTTAATTAACGATTAACGGATTAACGGTTTGTGCCCAGCTTTGGTCTTAAGCGTCTCCTGCTTCAACCTGGTCGTCTGCGCTACCGGGAGCCCTTCCGCCCTCGGTGCGATGTTCCATCTATGCCGACGATCTGGCTGTCTATGCCGCGGGGAGGAGTCCCCCCCTCGTGGAGAGGCAAGTCCAACTCGCGGTCAATCGGGTTGAACGCTGGGCGTCGTCGGTGGGCCTTACGCTGTCTTCCCCCAAGACTTCGTGTGTGGCCTTCCTTCCGCCGAGGAGACGGGGATCCGGCGCCGTCCCGACCTTTGATCTTACACTCGGGGGTCAGCCTCTGGCCCTCGTTCAGTCAGTGCGTTTCCTGGGTATGGTTTTCGACAGCCGTTTGAGCTGGGTTCCCCACCTTCGCCGGCTGCGCGAGTCTGCAAGACGTACCCTGGATTTGCTGGGACATCTGTCGCATACTACATGGGGCGCGGATAGGCGGACACTCCTCCGTTTGTACGTGTCCCTGGTACAGTCAAAATTAGATTATGGGTGTGGTGTATGGCTCCGCCTCCCGTACGGCCCTTCGGATACTGGATCCGGTCCTCTCTAGAGGACTGCGCATGTCATCTGGCGCCTTCCGCTCCTCTCCGGTTGATAGTCTGCAGGTTGAGTGCGACATCCCTCCCTTGGGGGATCGGAGGTCGTTTCTCATTGCTAAGCACTATCTCCGGATCCTCCGTCTTCCCAACTCTCCTCTGTTCCAGGTGGTGGAGAGGGCGTTCTGCCGGGATGGGGGTTGGTATTTCACCGACACGGTGACCTCCCTCCTCGATGGTATGGGCATTCCTCCTCCATCCGTTATACCGGTCTCTTTCAAGGGTGTTGCACCTTGGGAGAGCACCCCTGTTGCGTGCTGTAGGGCGTTGCGCCATGTTCGCAGGGCCGATTCTGACTCTGCCTTGCTTCGGTCTCTGTTCCTTCAGCATGCGGCGTGTCACTCTGCATGTGTTGCGGTCTTCACGGATGGCTCGAGGTCGTCGGGGGGCGTTGGGGCCGCGGATGTTCCCCAGTCGTCTGCCCTTGCTCCCCGATGTACCCGTCTCCCTGATGAGGCTTCCGTTTTCACGGCGGAGCTCTATGCCATTCTGAGCGCTCTGGAGGTGGTGCGGGAGCATCCGGATGGGTCGTTTGTCATCTATTCGGATTCCCGCAGTGCCCTGGATGGCGTGGTGTGTTTTGACCCTGTGCACCCACTGGTCCGACGAATCCAGCTACTGTGCCATACCCTTGTCGCTTTCGGTGGCAAGGTGGTAGTATTTTTGGTGGGTCCCAGCACATGTTAACGTGGCTGGTAATGAGGCTGCCGATCGAGATGCCCGTTCCGCGTGCCGACTACAGGTTTCACCCATGTCCCTCCCCTTTTCCGATTATATCCCTGGCTTCGTAGGTTTTTGCGCTCCCGGTAGCAGAGTCGCTGGGATGGCGCTACAGATAAACTTTGCAAGATTAAACCCAAATTGGGATGTTGGGCCTCTTCCTTCCATCGGTCGCGCCATAAGGAGGTGGCTCTGGCCCGCCTCCGTATTGGCCACACCCACCTGACCCATGGCTATTTGATGGCCAGGGATCGGGTGCCCCGATGTCCCAATTGTAACGTTTTCCTTACAGTTGCCCACCTCCTGGTGGAGTGTCCGCTTTACTCTGTGCTGCGCGCAGAGTATTTTCCCTTTTTGGAGAGCGTCGGGCCTTCTGATAGGCTTGGCGCTATTCTATCTGAAGGTCCCTACTTTTCGATAACCGGGTTGTTCTCCTTCCTCTTTCGCTCCCGACTTCTTTATCGGCTGAGACTTCGCTATGATCTTTCTGTTCCCCCCCCCCTCCTCCTCCTCCTCCTCCTCCTCCCCCGTCTATTGTTCATTTCCATTAGCTGTTCCTTAATTTTCGTCCTGTGTTCGCTCTGCTATCCACCTTTCTTTTGGTGGCCATGAGCGGTCATACTTTGAAACCAAAAAAAAATATATATATATATATATATATATATATATATACACACACAGTGTGTATGTATGTATGTGTATATATATATATATATATATATATATATATATATATATATATATATATATATACACACACACACACACACATTGTTTAAGCTTGTCTCTTCAACCTGCACCTATCAAAGGAAACCTTTACATCACTACTACTGATAAGATGAACGTAATTGACAGGTAACAGTCCAATATCTTGTACACTAGTATCTGATTCAAATCAAGTATTTCACAAAAAGGCATACGTTTCAAACAAGTGTTGAAATTTAAATAGTTAGTCAAAACCTATGGAGCTTGCTTAAATAACTGTCTTTAGAAGTGAGTAAATGTGCACTATGAACTTTGCTGGAACAAAGCTGAGAAGAGAACGTGAAAAATATCGTAAAGCCATAAGAAAAGGGGAGGGTAAATTGTTTGAATTCGTGGATGCTATTTAGGTGGATGGTCGTAAAAATGCAACACTGGTGACAGTTAAAGTGAATGGCAAATATTACAGAAGAACTGAGCTAGAAGAGCACTCTGTAATTGTAGGAGAACCTGGTAAGATTTAAAATTTTTATCTTTAGTTTGCCTTTTGTAACAGATATTACTCAAGATATTTATTAAGATGAATTTTGGATAGAGAAATTGGAAAATAGATATAAACCCTGAAATATCTAAAAAATTGTCTCTAATTTCTGAATACTATTTCAGGTGATTTTTACCTCTCATATATGACTCCAAGTAATGGCAAGGGGTCGACTATTGCAACAGAGATATACAAGGCCCTCAAAGACACTGAATTACGAACCAAACTTGCCATGATAGGATCTGATGAGACTAATACAATGACCAGTTCAAATGGTGAAGCTATCAGATGCCTGGAAGAAGTGCTTGGTAGACCTTTGCAGTGGAGCATTCGCCTACTACACTGTAATGAGCTCCCCCTTCGTCACGCCTTTGTTACTCTGGATGGACTAACAAAGAGCTCACTCATTTTCAGGAAAGATAGGGGTTGAACTTGGTGGAAGTGTATCTCAGTGGGATGTGATTTCATTCAAGCCAATTAGGAATTCAAAATTTTCAGTTATTCCTAACGAAGTACTGGAGGACCTCAGCACTGATCAGTATTATGCTTACAGAATCTGTATGGCTGTTATGCTTGGCTGTATTGATCCTGATCTTGAACTGCTTGAAATTGGACCGATCTGTTATTCAAGGTGGTTGACTCTGACATGTAGAATCCTCGGATTTTATACATCTCGAAGGAAGCATTTCAAAGTTCTGGTCACAATTGCAGAGTTTTGTATCTTGGTCTATTTTCCAAGTTGGTTCCAGATCAAGGAGTATCGATGCACAGATGGTGTTAAAAACTTTTATGATATGCTCCAAAGGATCCTGAAATTTCCTCACAAGGAAGCCAGGGAGATAGCCCTAAAAACCCTCTATCGAACGTATTAATTACCATGCTTGCTGATTCAGACCCAAAAATCCGCAACATCGCAGTTAACAAGGTACTTTTGGTCAGAGGGAATGAATCAGTTGAAAAACAGTAATAGACAATGACTTCGAAGGTGGTGACCTGATAATTGATTCGGATGAGGATATTGAAGTCCTCGAGTTACAGCTTAACTCGAGTGTTGTGAGAGATGGTCGTGTCAGGGGATTCATGGTGCCTAAAATCGATAACGAAGCTCGAGGGTATCTCAAAATGATAAACTTAAATTCAACTGACAGTCATGATCCCCCTATCATACTATCATAGCCTCTCTAACCAATGAAGAACTCGTAAACATGAAAAAGGAAGCACTGAAACTCAACCAGCCTTGTCATAATCAGGCTGTCGAGAGACATTAAACTTGTAACAGAGACTTTCTCAACTGTGGTAGGATTTGAACGTCGTGATGACATTATTCGACAAAAGATAAAATCAAGAAAACTGAGCAGTGTTCCAAAGCTGGGCACTTGCGGTTTTTTTTGCGGTACTACCGCACTACCAAACCGGTACCGCATAACGCAGTACCGCAAAGGATCGCTGAAAGTACAGGCTGTACTTTCAGCGATCCTTTGCGGTACTGCGTTATGCGGTACCGGTTTGGTAGTGCGGTAGTACCGCAAGTGCCCAGCTTTGCAGTGTTCACTACAAAAATACAATATTCTGAAGCTGTTTAAATGATTATTTTTTATTACTTTGTTTAATGAGTGATACTTTAGATTAATCTTAAGTTGATTTGTAATATTTTCAGTAGAAAATTGTACATATTTACCACAAATTGTCTAAAAAATTTGCAAAAAAAATGGTTGAAAAATGCAATTTTTGGGCAAAAATAATGACTATGGATTTTTTTATGCATTATTGAGCCTGAAGCCCTCTGAAAATGTTTTAATCTGTTACAGAGGTGAAAAATCCATTATAAAGAGTTTTTAAATTGTCTTTCTATCATGCCCAGAACCAGAGATAGGTCACTGGGTTCAAATTTTGGTCGCGAGCACATAGATTTGTATAAATTGGCCGGTAGCAGTCTGTTTTGTATGCAACCACCCAAAATCGGTTTTAAAGTTTAATCCTGGACAAAAGACAGCTATCTAGACCCCCTCAATTTTGATCCTGGCACTTTTGATTTTTTTTCACTCCACCCTAAATTTTGGAACTACTTGCAAGCATCAACCACACAGCCTAAGGGTCAAATGTCCAGTTTGAATGACGTTGTTTATTCAAAATTAAATTATTCTAGGCCTTGTTGCTCGTTTTTTTTTTTTTTTTTTCTGCGTAAGTCCTAATATTTAAACCTACTAAAAATTAAAAACACAAGAAAAAGTATATATTTTACAAGTCGTAAGTTTAGATTTTAGTATTCTTCACACAACAGAGCAAAACCCAGTTACGATAAGTTTACAGGGTGTTCGAAAAGACCCGTCACCCCCTACAAAATGTACATATTGTAATACCAATTTTATTTTTGTGATTAATTGAATTTATGTGATTTATTGACATTTTTTCTTTTCCAGGTATTAGAGTTGTGTGAACAATGGCAGACCAGTCCACTTACACTCTGGAGGAAAGGATAGTGATGATCACATGGGCTCATGAAAGGTCGCATACTGGCAAAACGATTCATGATATCCAGAATGATTTCGACACAAGATTCAATAAGGCTGCACCACCAAGCAAGACGGGATTACGCTGGGAGAAAAAGCTGTTTGAAACTGGCTCCATCAAGGCCAGACCAAGGTCAGGAAGACCAACAATGCGAGCAGAACAATGTGAAGGTGTGATTGCATCAGTTGCTCGTTCACCGAAAAAACCACTTCGGAAACGATCACAAGAACTTGGTCATCATGTCCTCAATGAAAGATCACATGACAAAAGATCTCGGCATGAAACCATACCGCCGGTCATTTGTTAATGAATTAAGCGATACAGATACGCAGAAACGATATTCACACAGATATTCTTGATTAGTAACTGTATTTATTGTAATTAAAGTAATTGTTGCTAGTGACTTGTTTCTTAAATTACACCTACCACATATAAATACAATTAATCACCCAAAAATAAAATTATTACTATGTACATTTTGTAGGGGGTGACGGGACTTTTCGAACACCCTGTAGAACCTAGGTCGTAAGTTTAGGTGCCGTACACGTATGTCTGTCTTTTTCTGTCATTTTCTTGCTTCATATTTCAACATATTTTGTAATAAACCAAGGCCTATGTATGAAAAACATCTCTCATTTAATTCTACACTGTGTGTCAAGAAATTATGCAACAATGTATTTTTAAGATAATTTTCTAATGAATGAGGCTATTGAATTGTAAGTTTTACCAGTTATTTGTATGCATTATATACACAATCTGTGACATTTTCAATTCAATTGACCAAACCGTTTTTGAATTAAGAGATGAAATTAATAATTCAGGTGTGTCAAGCAATTATGCAGGGGATTTTATGATAATACAGAAATTCATTGGCCTATTCATGTTAATTTTTTTTTGTATTTCAGTGTGTTGTTCTTGTAAACCATGGGAAAGAAAAAGGATTTAACATAAAATTAGAAAAAGATCATTGTGAAAAAATTGAGTGAAGGGCTGACAACTTTGGAGATCTCAAAACAGATTGGTAGAGACCACAGAACCGTCAAAAAAGTTGTTGGGAACATTAACAAAGGAAGACCACCACAATCTAAGAACAAAGATTTTAGAAATGTAACATAGAGAGGTTTGAGAAAAATTAAGCTGGTGGTGAGTAAAAACCCTTTGCTTGACATCAAAACAATTTTTGAGAAAGCTGGAATTGTAAACTTATCAAGAAATACACGCTGTCGTATTTTCAAGGAAGTTGCAAAGAACACGAAAGCTAAATCCCGACCTCCTCTTACTAACCAGCACAAACTCAACGACTAGATTGGGCTAAAACATACCTTAAAACCGCTTTCTCTAATGTTCTCTTAACAGATGAATGTCGTACAACTTTGAATGGGTCAGATGGGTGGTCCAGGGGATGGATTCTCCTAGATAGAAGTGAACCAACTGAGACTCGGAAGACAGCAAGGAGGAGTAGGAGTAATGTTCTGGGCGAGTATTGTTGGAAGTACGTTGACGGGGGCCTTCAAGGTAGAAGATGGAGTGAAGCTGAAATGTGGTAAACTATACAAATTTCTTAAATGAAAATTTCTTCTTTGGTATAAGGATCAGCCACGAAGTTTCAAGCAGAAATGAGGCGTATAGAATAGAAAGGGCGTACGCCCGAAAATCAAGTTTTGAGATAAACGCATTTAAAGTTAGCGAACCGACTGAACCGAGTTTAATGTTTCTGGTCTAAAAAAAACAGTAGTTAAAGGAGTATAATATGTTGTACACAAATAATTTTAAAATGTGCAACTATATGTACTTAGATCAGATTATGTGGAGATCCACAACTGACATGAAAATTAATAATAATAATTATTATGATAATTATGTACTAATAACGTAAAGGGTGTACTTACATGCCCAGGAAAAGTGTTTGTGTGATGATGATTGATCCAAGATTGAAAATGAGGCTGGCGGAAACCCGTGTGGGGGCGCGTCACCCAACGGAATACAGCGTGCTGATTGGTTACTGCGCGTTACGTCAGCTGACGTCATGATAGGGCGAGCCGCTCATTGGCTCGGCAACCACGCTGGAATGCCTGTGATCCGCCTGTTCTAAGCCAAACTCAGCTGTATATTCGAGCTGCACTGCATGTCCCTACATCCTTGATTTGTTATGTGGAATGGACCACATTGGAGGCGTATCTACGTTGCCTGACACGATGGTATGATAGAGAACGGCTGGGGCTATCGGCTGATACAGAAAATGGGATATCGGAAACCGGGGGATACCCCTGTGCTATTCTAATGGCCTCAAATGTGTATTCATGCATGACAATGCACCTTCTCATGCCTCTAGATTTATAACTGGACAATTTAGCTTTAAAAGGATTCAAAGGAAATAAATTAATGCAGTGGCCTTCAGCTTCTGATCTAAACCCAGTAGAAAACGTGTGGTCTATTGTCAAACAGGATATATCTTGGAGGAAAGCAGTTTACAAGTAAGAAGGAGCTATGGGGAGAAATTAAAGGTGTATTTCAGAGCTTAAATTCAACAGAAATATCTAATCTCACCAAATCTATGGATGAAAGAGCCATTAAAGTTATTCAGAAGAAAGGAGGATATGTATATATGTATGTATGTGAGCACTTAATAAAATGTTAAATTGCTGATTGATTGGTTTAAAATGCATAATGGTTTTGGTTTCTTGCAGAATATTTGTTTGATATTCCTTTGAGTTGACAATTTATCCTGTTTTAAAAGTGTTGCATAATTGCTTGACACGCTGAATTATTAATTTCATCTCGTAATTCAACAACGGTTTGGTGACATTTTCAATTCAATAATTCAATTGACATTATGTATAAAATGCATACAAATGATTGGTAAAAATTACAAATCAGTAGAATCATTCATTAGAAAGTTATCTTAAAAAAACAATGTTGCATAAAATCTTGACACACACAGTATATAAATTACTAAGATAGAAACACCATGTTTTGAAGGAGTCATTCAAGTATTACGTAACACTTTTTGGGAGAATTTTAACCCCCTCCCTTTGAACGCTTTGTCACAGTGTGAAGTCACTCCCCCTCCCCTACCCGTAACTTTAATATGTAAACACCTTGTCATACCCCCCCTCCCAGCGACTTTTAATTAGGATGGGGATCATTGATATATGACTTCAGCTGCCCAAGTCTCCAAGGTGAGCTCCACAAGAGGATGTGCATTAAGTCTGGACTGTACTGTCTCTATCACATTTGTTAACCAGCATGCAAAGCATTCCCAGAAACGGTCTACATAAATATCCACCACTGTACAGAAGATTACCACACGTAAAGTGCACCCAGTTCGCTTGGCTGCAAGATGTCAAAGGGAACTAATGTGTGCCATTGTATACATGGACAATCAGGAGGAGCTGGAATGGCATCATGAAAATGATGTTGAGACAGGGGGATTGTCTGCACCACCTGTGTTGAGGTGGGACACCTGTAATTTCAGTAACAGCACGTGCCCCTGTGTAGGAGGAAATATGAACTACATGTGTATATATAAAGTATGTATAGATTGTTCAGTATAGTAATACGTACATATGTGACATGTTTCTGATTAAATTGCATGAACATATCATAATTTTATTTCCATTGAAACTTCATTGTTACATAACACTCGGCTATACCCCCTCCTTACATGATGATAAAGTGTAACACATCCCATAACCCCCTCAACCCCTCGAGTTACGTAATAATTGAATGGCCCCAAGCTGTATCTTAAGTTGCACACTTTTTTTTTTAATTGGGTAAACACCTATGTTGACGTAACATGGTGGGAGATTTTCTGACTAGGTCGTAAGTCTGTGCAACTTATTATAAAAAGGTTTGACGCACTACCTGTTCGTAACCGCCCAACGGACACCATGCAGTAGTGGGCAAAAAGTAATCGATTACAAATAAAAATTACCGGTCTGAAAAGTAATAAAGTATAAAGTAGAAATTACTACTCTGGATTAAATATAATATAATTAATCCAGAGAAGTAATTTCTACTTTATAACACCATGTTTGCTTCTAAAATCAAGAAAATTACCAATTGTATTTTTTTTATTTTATTGTTTTTGGTAATATAAGTAAAATTTTCAAAAAACCAAAGCACAACAATCAATACCGATTAGTTTTTATTTTTTTTGTGGGTGCAGGGAAGCATATTTTGTTAGCGAACCTTTTCCGAAAATTGTAGAGCTTGGTTCCTTTAGGAACTCGGCTACCCGTAAAGATAAGCATTCAAATGACGTACTAAAAGATATTTGGTCATATGGTTGAGCATGCAGCTGTTCTTCCGTGAGAGTTTTACGTTATCAGTCCACTTCCAAGCAGACCATATAGATCTTTACCAATGTTCTTATCTTTATTGATAAGAAATTTGGATAAAGAATATCTTATCCTCGTTGAAACCAGTAATTTAGAATGTGTCAATTTAATCTGATAACTTAATGTAATTATTTATCATTTAATTACTACTTCATAATAATAATTTCATTCTTTCTTCATTCTTATTCTTGGTTGAATCTAATTGAGTGTCTTGTTTAAAGCAAATTTAAAACAAATCTAATTAATTTCTTAATGAGCCTCTCTAATTTTAATTCCATTTCACTTTCCTAATTAACGCTTGGCCCGTTCCCCACTGCAAATTCATGGTGTGTGTGTATATATATTATATATATATATGCACACATCTTTTAACTGCAAACGAGAGAGTATAATTAATGCAAAGAACGACGCTTGTAAGAAGAGTGTCCGCACAAGAGGAGTTGAGAAAACGAGCAATGAAAAATGAGGCACCTCCCGGGAATCGAACCCGGGATCATCCGATTGCCGGTCAGATATACAAATGTAATATATATATATATATATATATATATATATATATATATATATATATATATATACCCCCTCCCCGCGGGCGGTCTTTCTGGGGTGGATCGCCCGCGGGCTCCTGCCTCCATGTGGCGAGGGGGGTCAGCCGCCCGGTTGCGAAGTGGACTTTTAGCATACCCTGCTATCCTACAGCCCCCTCTTTCCTGTCTTCCCCTCTTTCCCCTCTTCCTTGCCCCCTCTGTTTTTTCTGCTTTCTCTGTTCACTTCGCGCGCCCCGTGGGCTGCCGGGGCTGGTCGCTGGGGGTCTCGCTCCCATGGCCGGGGCTGGACTAAGTTGGCTGGTAGGGTGCCCAGGCCTGGGACCCTGGGGGGGCTTGGTCTTTGCTGCCGGCGGGGGAGAACTATCGACGCTGCAAGGGCCCCTTTTGAAACGGGGGTACCTACATGGGACGAGGCACCCATCCCCCGCCGGCGTGCGCTTGGTCCCCTTGGGCCCCGGGTAATCGGTTCCCCGCGGCCCCGGGCGCGAAACAACAACAAATATTTTCTTTATGGAAACACTTACAAATCTAATGGACCTCGTTGACGACCCGGCTTGTGCATCTGACCTCCCTCTGACTACCTCTTTGGACCTTGGGTCTGGTAAGGGCAGTCGGCAGCCCTCGCCCACCCCGTCTGCTCTTCTTGCCGACACCTCCTCTCCCTCTCTTCCCCAGGCTCGTGGCGCCGCTGCCCGACCCCCGCCAGTGGCGGATGGACCTGCAGTGGACCCCCCGACCCCTGGATCCCCCATATTCCACGTCCCGATAGGGACCCACCTGCTTTTTCGCCCTCAGGTGGGAAGCCCGCGGCCCCGGTCGCCTCCCACTCCGGTCGGGCCTCATCGCCCCCGGCCCCCTCGGCCCCTGGGGGACGTGGGACCCGACGTCGCCGTCCGCCTTTCTCGTCTCCCCATCCCCTCGAAGTACCGGTGGTGTTTGGCCCGACGGCTTCGCTCGGCCTTAGGACGGTGGACAAGTTCCTCGTCCTCCGCTCCTCCTCCAAGCCCCTCCCCACTAACCATGAACGCCTCTTTCGAGCGATCCATGGGTGACGGGGACGGCTCGTTTTGACCTTCGGCCTCAGAGGGATGGCTCCATTCTGATAAGGTCGCGTTCCTCTGTCGAAACCTCCTCTCTGCTCGCTATCCCCAATGTCCTGGGCTGCGGGATCACGGTGTCCCCCCACCCCCGCCTCAATCAGTGCCAGGGCACAATCTACGCTGCTCGTCTTCTACCTATCCCGGTGGAAGACCTCCAGATTGACCTCGCCTCCCAGGGTGTTGTGAGGGTGTACCGCTTTCCCGACAGATCGCGATCCCCAACCGCCCCTTCTCCTCGCCTGCTCCTCACTTTCGACTCACTGGTGCCCCCCGTTTCGGTATTCTGGGGCTTTGGTGAGAGACGAGCGTGCGAATTCTCAGTACGACCATACGTGCCAGATCCTACGCGCTGTTTTCAGTGCAATAGGTTTGGCCACGTGAGCAGCTCCTGCCGTCAGCCGGCCACGTTGTGTGTCCGCTGCGGCGGCCCTCCCCACCCCTTGCCCTGTACTGCTCCGCCTTCCTGCACCAACTGCCATGGACCACACCCTGCTTCATCCCGCTCTTGCCCGTCCTTCCTCTTTGAGAGGGAGGTTCGGGCCCTCTGTTCATCAGAGTTTCTCAGCGCTCGGGAGGCGCGGGACCGGTTGCGTGGCTGCGAGGCCCGGCGTGGTGCCTCGTACGCCGAGGCTCTCCGTTCCCGGCCGCCGCCGGCCCGGACCCCGTACTCACCGGCGGTTCCCAACGCGCCTCCACCCACCGTGTCCGCTACTCCCAGTCCATCCTCTGCCGCCCAGCGGACTCCTACCGCGGCTCCCCGTACTACCAGCGCGTCCCCACGTGCTCCCTCCGCGAACGCCGATGCTTCGTCGGCAACCCCCCCTGCCCCTTCTACGCCCTCTCCACCGGCGCCTTCGGCCACCCCCATTCCGGATCGTGACCCGCCGTCACCCATGCGGGCCGCACGACGGAGGGGTAGGGGCCGCAAGCGCCGCGCCAGTGGTGACCCCGAAAGGTTCGAAGCCATAAGCCTCGCATCACCTTCCTCTCCCAAACACAAACGCCCCCTTCGCCCTACCGCCCCGGTGTCCTCACCGTCCCCACTGCGCAACCGTTATGCACGCTCCCCCCTGGGGTCCCCGACGGCCCTCGTGGTGGGGGCTGAGATACACCCCTCTCCGGCCCGGTCGATGGACCCACTGGAGGGGGAACTCGCCCGCCTGGTTGGCGTGGGTGGGACGTGCACGCCCCCGCGCTTGACCCGCCCCATCTCTCTCCTCGACCTGCCAATGCCTCTGGGTGAGGTATTATTTTCCACTCCCCCTCGTAGTCCTGCCTCCCCCGCACCTCCGGTGAAGGGAGGGGCTTTCTGGATACCTCTCACATCCCCTTCTCTGCATCGCTCTCCCCCGGACGTCCGGGAGACTCCTCTTATGGAGGACTTGCCGGCGTCTGGTTCCACATCGCCCCCTCGTCGGGGTGACCCTCGCCTTCGCCCTCGTTCGGCGTCCCTCGTTGAACTCCGGGGCTTTCCGATTCCCTCTTTAATCTCGGGCCGCCAGATCGGCCCACCCACCCCATAACCATCCGTTTCGCAGACTTTCCTACCCCTCCATATACTTCGCTCCTGCAGTGGAACATCCGCGGGCTCCTGGCAGGCCTCGAGAGTCTCTCTTCTCTCCTGGCCTCCAGGTGTCCGGCGTGTTTCTGCCTTCAGGAGACGATACTGGGCTCCCGTTCCCCCCTCGAGTGTCCGGCTACTGCGGGCTCCCTTCCCCGCCTCTCGATGGGGCGGGTAGGGGGGGCTCCGCGGTCTTCGTGCACCGCTCCGTCCCTTTCCGCCCCCTCCCGCTCCGTACTGTCTTGCAAGCTGTGGCCGTGCGCCTTTCTTTGTGGCGTCAGCTCACGGTCTGCTCTCTTTACCTCTCCCCTAACGTACGCCCTCCACCCGATTCTCTCCGTGACCTAATTCTGCAGCTTCCCCGCCCTTTCCTGCTTCTCGGGGACTTCAACAGTCGGGACCCGGCCTGGGGGGACGTTTGCTCCACCTTTCTCTCCGGGACCCTTCTCTCCCTTATGGACGAGCTAGAGTTCACCTTTCTGAACGATGGCTCCCCAACCTGCCTCCACTCGGCCCATGACAGTTTCACCTGTATTGATCTTTCCCTGGTTTCCCTCGATATCGTGACGGAGTTCACCTGGGAGGTCCTGCCGGATTCTTCCGGCAGTGACCATTTCCCTGTGTGTCTTACCCCAACCCGTCTCTCCCCCCCCACCTCTGTCCGCCCGCGCTGGCTGTTCGCCCGAGCGAAATGGGCCTCATACACGAGGTGCACGGCGATCTCGCCGTCCATTCCTGCCTTTCACTCCGTTAGTGAGGCCCTCGCCTTTCTCGAAAGCAAGATCCTCTCGGCTGCCACCAGTTGCATCCCCCGTACCTCAGGCTCCCTCAGGCCGCGCAGCGTCCCATGGTGGACCCCAGAGTGCTCCCGTGCCGTTCAGGAGCGGCGCCGTGCTGGCCGTTGCTTCTACCGGACCCGCCAGCCGGAGCATAAGATGGCGTTTCAGCGCCTGAAGGCAGTGGCCCGTCGGGTCTTGAAACTAGCCCGGCGTACCTCCTGGCGGAGTTACGTGTCCGGGATCTCCTCCTCGACCGCCCCCTCGACTGTTTGGCGCAAGGTGCGTAGCTTTGAGGGGACCCGTGTCCCTCCTCGACCCCCGGTGCTTCGGGTCGGGGACGACGAGTTCGTGTCCGATCCGGAGGCCGTCGCGAACGCACTCGCGGCGCACTTCGCAGCCATCTCCAGTTCCGATTCCCCCCACTCCCTCCGCGACCCACCGGAATTTCCACCTCATAGGGATGACCCCTATAATCACCTCTTCCACATGACAGAGCTTCGGGAGGCCCTCCGCCCCCGGCCCCGATAATATCCCCTATGACTTGTTACTGCACCTCCACCCCTCTGCTCTCAGCTTTCTACTGGACCTCTATAACCGGATTTGGTTGGATGGTTCATTTCCGGACCGATGGCGTGAGTCCATCGTCGTCCCCATCCCGAAGCCCGATAAAGACCCCTCACTCCCGTCGAACTATCGCCCCATTTCCCTAACATGCTGTGCCTGCAAGGTGATGGAGGCGATGGTCGCCTCGCGGCTGTCCTTTACCTTGGAGGCGAGTGACCAGTACCCTGCTACCCAGGCTGGTTTCCGGCGCTTCCGGTCTACTACCGACCCCCTCCTTCTCCTTAGCCATGACGTGCAGGAGGCTTTCTCCCGGCGTCAATTTGTACTCGCCGTCTTTTTCGACCTCCAGAAGGCCTACGATACTACCCGGCGGAGCGCGGTCTTCGACTGCTTACGCTCCCTGGGTTTCGTAGGCTTTCTCCCTTCCTTTATTTATAACTTCTTGTCCGCCCGTTCTTTCCGCGTCCGCATCGGTTCTACTCTCTCTGACCGCTTTCCGTTGGAGGAGGGTGTCCCTCAGGGTAGTGTCCTTAGCGTCTTGTGTTTCTCACTCGTGATGAACACAGTCGCTACGGTCCTGCCTACATCCGTTCGTAGCTCCCTCTATGCCGATGACCTGGTTATCTATTGCTCTGGCCGCCTCCCGTCTTTGGCTGAACGTCGGCTCCAGCTAGCCATCAACGCGGTGGTTCGCTGGGCGTCCTCGGTTGGCTATGCTTTCTCACCCTCTAAGTCTTCCAGTATGCTTTTCCGTCCTCGGCACCTCCGTCTGTCGCATACCTTCGCCCTTACCCTTGCCGGCACTCCTCTTCCCCTCGTCCCATCCGTTAGATTCCTGGGTATGACCCTCGACGGATTTTTCGGTTGGGTTCCACACCTTAGGCGGTTGCGGCAAACATCTCGCCGCACCCTCTCCCTTTTGGGTCATCTGTCCCACACGACCTGGGGGGCGGACAGGCGTACTCTGCTGCGCCTGTACACCTCCCTGGTGCAATCCCGTGTCGACTACGGCTGTGTGGTCTACAGCTCCGCCTCCTCTCCGGCACTCCGTATGCTGGATCCTCTTCTCCACCGTGGCCTTCGCCTGGCGTCGGGTGCCTTCCGCTCGTCCCCTGTCGCTAGTCTTCAGGTGGACTGTGGACACCCCCCCCCTGCCCCTTCGCCGGGGCCTTCTCATGGCGAAGTGTTATCTTCGCATCTGCCGCCTTCCGATGTCCCTACTCTTCTCCGCGATCTCCCAGGCGCTACCCCGGCCTGACACGTGGCATTTCGCTGCCTCTCTGGCCGAGATTTTCTCGTCCCTGGGGATCCCCCACCCTCTATTCTGCCGTTCTCCTTCGATCTGTCGCCCCCCTGGCGGACCACCCCTATCTGCCGTTGCCAGGCGCTCCGTGGCCTGCGTAAGGAGTCTCCTCCTACCGTCATCCGGTCTTCTTTTCTGGCCCATCTTCCCGTCCATTCGGACGACGTTCCCGTCTACACCGACGGCTCGCGCTCCCCTGCAGGTGTCGCGGCCGCCGTCTTCTCTCCGTCATTGTCACCTACCTCCCGGGGTATTCCCCTGCCGGTTCAGGCCTCCATCTTTTCCGCGGAGCTCTTTGCCCTTCTGGAAGCCCTCCGTCTGGTATCGGGTTGTTCGCGGTCCTCCTGTACCATTTTTTCGGACTCGGTGAGCGCCCTTCAGGCGCTCGAGCGCTATGATTCTCCGGACCCCCTCGTACGCTTTATTCAACTGGAGTACCATGTCCTGCACACCGTTCACCGGATCCGGGTCACCTTCTGCTGGGTTCCCGCCCATGTTGGTGTTTCCGGTAATGAGGCGGCGGACCGCATAGCCCGGTCCGCCGCCTCGCTGCCTCCCCTCCCCGCCCGCTCCCTTCTCAGACTATGTGCAGGTCTTTCGTTCCTTTTACGACCGCATGTGGCAACAGTCCTGGGACGATGCCACCGGAAATAAACTCTGGTCCATCCGCCCCCGTCTGTCATATTGGGTGTCCTTTTTCCACCGCTCCAGACACAAAGAGGTCGTCCTTGCGCGGCTTCGCATCGGCCATACGCGCCTCACGCACGGCTATCTTATGTTCCGGCAGGAGGCTCCTCGTTGCGCCTCCTGCCAGTCGCCCCTCACCGTCTCTCACATCCTTGTGGAATGCCCCACCCTGTCGTCAGTACGTCGTCGCGCCTTCCCGTTCCTTTCTGATTTCCCCCTCCCCGAACGTTTACGCCTTATGCTCGCTGAGAGCCCTCTCTTCTCGCTTGACCGTCTTTTCCTCTTCCTCTCCCAATCTCGCATCCTATCTGAGCTTTAGGTGACTTCTCACCTGTAGTCCGCTGTTCTCCCCTTTTCTAGTGCCTTTTCTCCGTCTCCGTTTCTCTTTCTCGTATTCCGCCTCGCCATGATATCCGCTACCATATAGCGGGAAGTGGCGGTAAACGCCCCAATACAAAAAAAAAAAAAAAAAAAAAATATATATATATAGTGTATATATATATATATATACGGGGCATGAGAAGGTGCCCCCTCAAAGGGCATTCGATTCCGCGCGCACGTAGGAGAATTAAAAGTTCTGATTCATGGAGGCTCTTGGTGTATTTGCATATCTGACCGGCAATCGGATGATCCTGGGTTCGATTCCCGGGAGGTGCCTCATTTTTCATTGCTCGTTTTCTCCTCTTCTTGTGCGGACACTTCTAATAAGCGTCGTTCTTTGCATATATATATATATATAAATATATATATATAATATTATATATATATATATATATAAAGGTTTTGTTTTGGGTTCTAACCTGAAACATCGTCTCATTTGGAGCTTTTTTTGTATCCGTCTACCAGCCGAAAGAAGGATGAACAGCTGGGGGCTGCGCGCTGTCTGCCCCTGCGGGAATCGAACCTGGGCTGATGGATTCGTAGTCAATGATGCCGACTACTGCACCACATTTTTTTTTCTTTTTACGATGTTACATTGAAACTTTATATAAAATATTGTAGCGAATTCAGTAACATTTCTAGAGCACCCTGTATATATAAAAATCATATGTTATAATACACACTGGTTGCTTTTGGAAGCAAAGTATATGTACCCCATTCCTATAAAGATGAGGGATCGATGCGTGTTCGGTCTGGAGGCTTCTGACGACGACCAATTATAAGCATTTTGCGAGAAATTGGGCTTCAAAAATAGTCCAAAACACTCCTTCCTAATTAATTTTGGGGTCTCGAAATTTATGTTCTAAAAAGCGGCTTTCTTGTTTAAAACTTTTCGTAATCATATTAAATGTCGACCCATATTTTTTCCTCCCGACCCGACTTTTCTATGACTTTTCTATGACTTTCCTTGCCTGTACTTAATCTTCTTTGAGCTTCACAATGTTGTATATTAAACCTTTGTTCTCTGTTAATTTGAGACTCATGATTTTACTGGTCTTTACCTATTGTTTGAAAATTTATCTTTTGATAATTCTCTTTCCACTTTCGAAAGTTTTAAATAAGTTTAAATTTACCGCACTGTGGGGAACCCCCCCCCCCTCTTCCTCCTCCCACTGTCCCCTATTAATTTTATTTTTTTAAGTCTTTAGTTCTTCCATTTACGCACTTTAATTTTTTTGGGTGACGTTCGACTCTAGGCCGGGAAAAAATCATTATCTAAATTGGTGACAGTTTCCATAAATTTTCGAAGTAATTCTCTCCCCCCCCCCCCCCCACCTATCCCCCTGATTTTTTTTCCTTACATTTTTATTCACTTTACCCTAATTATATCCTCGTCAGTTTCTTTTATTGAATTTTTAATTAAAAAAATAATTAATTTCACTTTTATTTTGCTATATCTATTTTAATGCATGATATTAATTTGGTTTACAACGAAATCTTTGTTAATTACTCAATTAACATTAGAATCAGCTTCTGTCGGAGGTCAATACAGTAATTACACACACACACACACACACATTGAGTTCAGTTCTCTCCTGTGGGTCGGGCATTTTTTTGCAGGCGATCGTCTTTGACCCCTTTTTCGTGCATGAAATATATATACTGTGTGTATATATATGTATATATATACGAGTTGAAAATAGCAATTCATAATTAAAATTTATAATAAGTTTAAAAAAGTTGGAAACTGTTTAATATTATGAACCTTCATGGAACAAAATAAATTAGTTTAGTTACTCCTACATTATAAAAAATGTAACAAATTTATTTAATTACCGACTTAATTTTAATAATTTAATTGTTTTATAAAGTAATTTGAAATTTTGTTTGAGAAGTTTAGAGATGAGCTGTCAAGTATTTTCCTCTGTGTTTGTTGGGCTGAATAATTATAACATATTCTCTACTTTTTTTTTATGTTGGAAATAGGGGACAAGGTCGGGCGCCCCCCCCCCCCCCCCCAAAAAAATACCCACTTTTTATAAGAAAGAGCCGAAATTAAGGTCTCCAAGGCTCGTGATGGCATATGTATGATATATGAATTTTGAAAGATTGTGTAGTGTGAAATGTGGATTCGTGTGTAGGGAAGAGAAGAGGGAGAGACGTGTGTGTTCTGAGAGCATGATGGACTGCTCGCAGGGTAGACGAGACACGGAAAAGGATCAGCTGAAGAGGATAATGACGGGAGAAACGGTAGTTTCAAGCATTCACCGTCTCCTATCTGACGTCCACCCAGGGTTGCCAAATTTTGAAATTCCCAAGTGAGGACACAAGACCTTTTTTTTTTTTACACAAATTTAAAATTTAAAATAGAATAATTACACACAAACTACAGAAAAAAAATTGTTTATTTACTCAACAAAACCATAAAGAAGAATTCAAGAAATGCAACATAATAATAATAATTCCTATTTTTAGAAAGAATAACACCTTTAATGTTGACGCCGCAAAACACACATAATTATTCTAATTCGCTTCTCATATATATTATAAAGGGTGATCCAGAGAAATGGGACCCAAAAGAAACCCCTGTAACTCTTAAAGTATAAGTCCTTTTATAAAATCATACGCATCATTCGAAAGAGGATAGTTACAAGTTTGTACAGGATTGTATAGGTTTTGACAATACAAGACAACATAAGATAAGATACAAAACAAAATAAAAGTGTTAGTTAAAACTAACCCTTCAAGATGACTGCGTGGACTGTGGAACAGCTGCGTTTCATAACTGAGCAATATTATGAGCTTGGAAGAAGTGTAGTTTCAGCTCAAAGATCTTTCAAGACAAATTTTCAGATGTCAAAATCACCTTCTAAGAAAGTAATCCGTCGGTGTGTCAGAAATTTTTCCCTAACTGGCAGCATTGGAAAAAGAAAACCAACTGGAAGAGTGCGCACAGCAAGGATAGACGAGATCATTAACAGAGCTCATGAAATTGTACAGGATAATCCTAACATAAGCATCAGACGTGCTTCTCAGCTGTTAGGAGTTGGATATGGAACAACAACACACCGTATATTCAAGCAAAATTTAATGCTCTTTCCATATAAAATTCAAACAGTGCAACAACTAAACGATGGAGATTTCGCACGAAGACGACAATTCTGTCAATGGATCCAACAGAAGGTAAATGACACCACCAATTTTCTAGCAACTTTGATTATGTCAGACGAAGCCCATTTTCACTTGAATGGAACTGTAAACAAACAAAATTGTCGTTTCTGGGCAACAGAAAATCCATTGAATATTACCGAAGTCCCGTTGCATAGTCAGCGTGTAACTGTTTGGTGTGGTCTTACTGCATCTCAGATCATAGGGCCGTACTTTTTCGAGGATTCCATCGGAAACACGGTCACTGTAAATGGTGATCGCTACGAAAAAATGTTGACCGATTTCCTTGACCGAACCACTGGTTCCAACAAGACGGAGCTACCTGCCATACCACGAGGAACTGCATGGCAGTTTTGCGTCAAACGTTTCCAGGCGAGTTAATCTCAAGATTTGGAGACGTTGAATGGCCCGCAAGGTCTCCGGATTTTTCTCCCTTAGATTATTATCTCTGGGGATATTTAAAGAGTAGGGTCTACAGAAATAACCCAACGACCTTGCAAGAATTGAAGGCCGCCATCACAAATGAGATACAGGCCATACCACCGCGCACTCTTGCAAAAGTGATGCAGAACTTAAAGCGAGAACACTGGAATGCTTGGCAACTAATGGAGCACATTTGAAAGGAGTCATTTTTAAAAAATAAATATTTCATAATAAACTTGTAACTCTACTCTTTCGATTGATATATAGTTTTTATGAAAGGAATTAAATATTAAGAATATTTGGCTTTTTTTTATGGGTCCCATTTATCTGGATCACCCAGTATTTAAAATAAATAATGGTAAGGCATTTTTATTACAAAATAACATCATTAAAAATAAAATAAATTACCTCAATTTGGCAAATGAGGGACCTAATTTAATCACTGAAATATAGATTTCAAGTTAGTTTCGTAGTTATATTTCTGAACAGTTCGCTTGACTTTGCCCCTTGCTCAGTTTTCAAAAATTTTTTGGAAATTCTTACATGGCATTTGTAATTTTCTTTGACCATTAGCTGAGCTTTCAAATTTGTTAAAAGTAATTTGTTCCGTTCTTTTCGCCAAGCTGTGCTCGTCAAACTGAATATCCATTCCGAAATCGCATTTGAATGGGGAGTTGAAAAAATAAATTATTTGCAGTGGGATAATTCTTGAAAAAGTTTACACACTTTGTGGCATTTCTGATCTGATTGCACAACGGGACTCGGGATTTTACTTGTAAAGTCGGGACGTCTGGCAACCCTGCGTCCACTCCCACTTCCCTGTGTACAAATGAGTACACAAATGAACGCAAGCCCAAAAATATAGAATTAAAAAATAGTCGTACGCCATTGTTTTAAGTGGACACTGATTGGGTTATTTGAATTTTTATGGTTTTAAAGTTCTTTATGAATACAAGATGTAGTGAAATAAATGACTTGCCCTCCCCCCCATCGTGCTTAACGCCAGACTGTTGTTTACGTCCAGATGGTGTAACGATCCGTAGTTCAGATTCATGTTAAGCTGCTCTTTGAACAGATTGCTCCTTAAAACACTACAGTCTTACCATGAAAGATTGGGGTTCATTTATGACAATTTTTACGATTTTGCAGATTAAAAAAATGATAGTAAATCAAAGCTTATTTTACAGTAATGTGGAATATACAAATATTTTTACCTGAGCTCTCATTTCAAGTCTCTCTCTCTCTCTCTCTCTCTCTCTCTCTCTCTCTCTCTCTCTCTCTCTCTCTCTCTCTCTCTCGACAGGGTGTCCCGTAAGTCCGGTCTTATAGGAAAATTTACCTCGAGTTAAATTTCCAAAAAGTAATACACTAGAATTAAAACAGTTGTTCAAATTGGTCTTGTTTTGGAACTTTTTTTTTGTTGTAGGTAGAATAACACGCAATGGTTAATATGGAAACGAGTTACACACGTGAGGAAAAGGTCTCCGGCCTTATGGACCACCCTATATATATAATAATAATTAGCTTAATGTATTTAAATCCTGCTCTAATTTTATACTTGCATTTACTGTGATATATTAAAAAAAAAGTTTTTTGATGGGATACTAAATTAAAATCGTCAAAAGAGGCATAAATAAAATTATTTAATTTTCATAAGTAAAAGTACATAAAATATTGCCTGTAACTATTTTTAAAAAAATACACGGATGATGTATCACTTTATTAATAAAACAAAACTCTTAATTTTTGTATTTTTTTTTTTTTAAATTTTGCTAACTTTTATAATCCAATATGTTATAAATTCAACAAGATTTTAGATAAAGATTTTTAGGACTGACAATTTATTACTTCTGAACTTCAACAAAAACTTTTTTTTTTTTTTTTTTTCCCCAAAAATGGGGAAAAAAATTGAGATTTGTAATTTTTTTTAAGTTACCCTCTCCGTTACAATTAATAACGTGCAATCTTTTTTATTTAGTTTCCGATGTATTATGACGAAGCTCAGTCAATATAGTTTGACGTAATTTATCGTGTAACTTCCAGCATCTATTATACAAGTTTTAATCCTCTACAATTAACGACACACGAGATACTTTATCAAAGGATTCTACGATATTCAAATTAGTGCCAGAGAAGATGCGCGGTAAGTTAATGCGCAGCTTTTACTTTTTGAGCTATATTTTAATATATTGCCTTGTTTACCGGTTTTAAGACTTCCATGAATTAGGTGAAATATGAATAACAAAATATATAGTTTACTAATGAAATGGTAGTAAAGTGAGCTATCTAATAGACTCGGAACTTAATTAGCAGATAAACAAAGCTACATCGTGGCTGATGATGTAACATCGTTTCCCGCCTATCAGCGAAGTTAAGCAATATTAAGCCTGTGGTGTAGTTAGATGGCGGGGAGGGACTGCCCTCTGCGTCTAGATGTAATAGCCCATTGCTCTGATCCCTCGTAAAGCTGTAGGTTCCCTTCGTTATATGACCTTAGATGTTGCGGAGGAGGTTAAATAACCCCATGAAACAGATAGATAGGCGCACATCGTTTTCATTGTCACATCATTAGAGGATATAACACGTTTTTCACTGTAATAGGGAAACCTTTACTGCTGATGACTTCCTATAAATAAATTCGCGAACACCTGAACTTAATCATTATAGGAAAAGACTAAAGTAAACCCTCCAAGTATTTTAGTTTACTACAACTGCTCTTCAGGGAATATAGATATTTTGTACATTCCGTATTGTATTAATAATGTTTGGGGGCTGTTTATTCTACTTCGTAAGGGCAAAGGTCATATAACAGAGTGGACCTACAGCTTTGTAGAAATTGAATACCCCCGAGGCTAACCTTGTGGTCAATCGCTGGTTGGTCTGTTAGCCTAAAGTTCCCGGATTCGAATCTCTAGTCAGCTTTCAGATTTCGGTATGAAGATACTGGTTCGAGACCCACATAAATTCGTAGGGCCTCTACGTCACACGGCCTTTGCCGTTACGAAAGAGGTTAAACAACCCCGAACATAATTATTACCTAAGGGTCACTACATCATCTAAACGCGGATAAACGCAACTAAACAAATCAACCTCGCTGATCAAACGGGAAGCTGTGTGGCTATTATGTATCCTTATATTCCCCATAGAATAATTGCCATAGACATCATCCAGAGTGCCCGAAATTACAAACAAGGACAACAAAGAATGTAAAAAAAAACAAAAAATTATTTACGAACAATTAGATAATTGGCAAACGAGGAACACCAGACATAGTTAAATATGTTTCAAACAAAGTTTTAATTGTTTTGCGCGACGTGTTTTATTCCAAAAGTTATGAAAAAGGATGGTCTTAATTTCTTATTAAAAAAGTTGCACTTTTTTTTTTTTTTTTTTTTTTTTTTTTATGAAATAATATAAAATAAAATACATTTGTTCGTCACCTTTACCATTATATAAAATGAAATAAAGTTTATAAGAAAATTGAAAGTTGTCTGAACTCTTGGTGTAAAAAAAAAAATATATATATATATTTCTATATCTATTTTCTGAAAGTTTTGTCTCAATAAGATTTCAGTAAATATTTGACAAAAGTGTCCCTAAGATATTTTTTTTAAAATAGTCACTTTGATCAACAATGAATAAGTGAATGGTAGTAGTAGTAGTAGTAGTAGGAGCTGCAAAAAATTTTTATGTAGGACTTTTTTAAAATTTTTTACTACGACTGTAAAAAATTTTTTTAAGGGAACTGTAAAAATGATGGAGATTATACGGCTTCTATATAGCTTATGAATTCATATTTAAGTCCCTTGTTCCGCTTTTCACTTGAAGTGAACATTCTTCATCTGGCGGAAAATTTCGTTCCTTTTTTTAATATGTAAAGAAATGCATCATTTTATACGTACTTAAAATGTGGGTCCGACTCGCGTTCAGTTTTGGGAATAAAGTTCATCTAAAAACTTTCTTAGGCATAAAAAAATTACTAATTGGGAGTATTTTGTTTTTGTTTGGGTATTTTATTCGTTTTGGTCAAAGTTCTAGAAATTAAAGAGCAAAACTCCCAGTTATTACTAATTAGTATTTTTTTATGATGTTCAGGAATTGTTTTTAGGCCAACTTTTTTCCCCCGCGACTGTACAGTTGTCGGAAGAAAGTCGCGCTACGAAATACAATCATACGGGGAAAAAATTAAAATCCATCAAAAATATATAATTGGTTAATTAGAACTGGAAAAAATAACCCGTATAGCATTGGTTAGACAGCCCTTGGCGGCTTATGACTGAGTGCCGCATACACTGTCCTCAGTAGTAGTCGGTTATTTTTTACTGGCGAAATTATTTATCCAACTAATTATGAATTTTTGATGAGTGAAATTTTCAGGTTTCTTTTATTTTATACAAGTAAAGTCCAACTCGGGGATTTTATCTCAGGATGCTTCAACCTTAAAACGAAGCCAGGTATTATTAGGCTAATTATTTTGCTGGGTCAGATGTTAAGTTAGGTTAAACTGGGGATATTTTGTGCTTAGAGAGAATCCTTGAAGCTCCATTTTGGGTTACAGTATTGAAATTCAATAAAGTAGAAATATTTTATTATTTACTCCTAAATTATTTACAAAGTTTATTCAAAATTTAATTCGGATGAAAAATATCAACTAATTATGAATTTCTGGTTATACAGTATGTAATATGTATAGGGCAGTTTTATTTGATCTTATTTTTTTAAATTTTTATTACTTGTAGTATGGAAGTTGTTTTTCCTGCCGATGAATAACACACACACACACACACATATATATATATATATGTGTGTGTGTGTGTGTGTGTGAAAAAATTATTTTAATCCTTTACTTTCTGAGGTACTTTCCTGGCTGAATTGACAAGTTGTTATTATTATTATAAACGAACTGATATAAACAAATTTGGGAGCAAGTGTAGTTTACGTCCCCCTGTGGTGCCTAGTGTAGTTTACGTTCCCCTACATTATCCTAGTGTAATTTGCGTTCCCCAACTTTGTCTGCGTATACCTAATCGAATAAAACGTTAAAACTAACGAAAATATTACGACTTCACCTAACCAATCGTCTATATATAGGGGCTACGTCGTGGCCAATGTCGTAACACCGCTTATCGAGATCACCAAAGTTAAGCGACATTGGGTCTGGGTAGTAGTTGGATGGGAGACCGCCCTTCGCGCTCAGATTATGTAGCGACCCGTGGTTCGGATCCCACGTAAATCTGTCGGTCCCCTCCGTCATATGACCTTAGATGTTGCGAAGGAGGTTAAACAACCCCAATAAAATATATATATATATATATTGACGATTGGTTAGGTTAAGTCGTAATATTTTCGTTAGTTTTAACGTTTTATTTGATGGATTTGTAGTGAATACTCTTATTTTAGTTTCAAGATAAATGTTAATTTTACCGTCTTGAATTTCGGAATAGTATAAATTCATTTTAAATTAGTTACCCCATTATAATTCAATTGTGAACCACATTAATACTAATTTTATGTATACTATATTATTTTATTGTATGTAAACATAATTAATTATATATCACAATTGTCAGTTAATCATTTATATTCAAATATTTATTTTAATCTAATGCCATGTCCATTTTGCAAATAAATAATAGAAAACCAAAGGTTATATTTTCCACCTTTGGTACTGTCGTAGTTTCGCCTAACGGACTCAATACGGCTAGTGAGATAATCACTGGTTGGCACTTAACTAGCGGCAGTGCTTATGGCTACATGCTACGGTCCCAAGCCGTAGCTTGCCTAGGCCGACGACGACGACGACGTAAACCAACAATTGGTGACCCCGGAGCTGGATTACCCCTTCTACCCGAACGACTAGGACTAGACTGTAATGTCGTTCGTGCCCATCACCCCTTCACCCGAATGACTAGGACTAGACTGTAATGTCGTTCGTGCCCATCACCCCTTCACCCGAACGACTAGGACTAGACTGTAACGTCGTTCGTGCCCACCACCCCCTTCACCCGAGCGACTAGGACCAGACTGTAATGTCGCTCGTGCCCTCTGCCCCTCACCCCTGCCCGTGCGCTCTGTGCCTGCGCTCGTCTCAACCTCCACTCCTTCGTTGGGAACTTGTCGTCTTGCTTGTACGTTAGCAAGCATAGGAGAAGATGCCTGACGACGCTGGTGCCATCTCCCACTTGAGCGTAAAGCTCCCCGTCTTCTGGCCGGGTGATCCATTTATTTGGTTCCACCAAGTGGAATCACAATTCAACTTGGGAAGGATCACCGCTAGCAGGACAAAATACGATCATGTTTTGTCCTCTCTACCAGCGAGCATCATCTCTGAAGTCCGTGACGTCATCGTATCTCCTTCCACGAGTGAGGACCCGTACAACGATCTGAAGTCTGCCATCCTGCGCCGCACCACTGTCTCCGAGCGTGAGAAACTACATCAGTTAATCTCAAAAGAAGAACTTGGAGACCGTAAGCCCACTCAAATGCTGAGGGCTATGCAGTGCGCTCTAGGCGAACGCGCACAAACCTTCGATAAGGACATCTTTAGACAGTTGTTCTTGCAGAAACTTCCTCCATCAGCTCAGCGTGTCTTGGCCACTATGGATCCTGCTACTCCAGTTGATAAACTAGCAGAAACTGCCGACAAAGTAGTGGAGATTGACACAGCTCCGGTCAACAACGTGAACACACAATCGGAACTGGAGTTGAAAGTGAAAGAGTTAAGTCAACAACTCAACCACGTTTGTTCTCTGCTACAAAATCAACGGCAAAGAAGCCATTCTCGGTCAAGATTTACGAAGAGGCATTGTTCGAGTTCCGGGAAGATCTGCTTCTACCACTCGAAATTTGGAAAGAAGGCTAGGAAGTGCATCTCCCCTTGCAATTTTTCGTCGGAAAACCCCAGCAGCGAGTCCTAATGGCGTCTAGTACTCGCACTGCCAACCTGTTATTCATAAAGGACAGGAACTCTGGTATCAATTTCTTGGTCGATACCGGAGCGTCAGTCAGTGTATTCCCTCAAAAATCTGGTCATACGCACTCGGAATCTCCGCCTCTATACGCTGCTAACGGTTCACGCATACCCACGTACGGTACTCAGTCGCGTGAACTAAACTTGGGCCTTCACCGATCCTTCAAGTGGATTTTCATCTGTGCTCAAGTGCAGCATCCATAATCGGCGCTGACTTCCTCCAGCATTTCAAACTCCTGGTGGATCTTGACAAGCGACGCTTATGCGACCAGGCCACACTGCTTTCTGTTCTTGCCAAACAGGTTGCCCTTCCGGACGCCTCGAACTCTGCACTTTCCCTCGTTCCCCCTAATTCCATGTACCAGTGCCTTTTCCAGCGATATCCAGGAATTCTTCAACCAATGCAGATGGGTGATACCATTAAGCACACATTACCCATCACATTACAACAAAAGGTCCCCCTGTGTTTGCAAAACCCAGACGTCTTGCCCCGGACAAACTGAAAGCTGCCAAATCGGAATTCCAGCTTATGCTGGATCTTGGGATAATAAGACCTTCCAAAAGCAGTTGGTCCTCTCCCCTACACCTGGTCCAGAAGAAGTCAGGAGACTGGAGACCATGTGGGGATTACGGTTTTTAAATTCGACAACCATCCCGGACCGATATCCGGTACCAAATGTCCAAGACTTTACTTCTCTTCTCCACGGCAAATCTATCTTCAGTAAAATAGATCTCGTTAAGGCTTTCCACCACATTCCGTAGAGCCTTCGGATATTCCCAAGACTGCAGTTTGTACACCATTTGGGTTATTCGAATTTGTGAAGATGCCGTTCGGGCTACGGAATGCTGCGCAAACCTTTCAGAGGTTTATAGATGAGGTCACCAGAGGCTTAGACTTTGTTTATGCCTACATCGATGATTTGCTTGTGGCCAGCTCAACGGAAGAGGAACATAAGGAACATCTTTCACTCCTCTTTCAACGCTTAGAACAATACGGTGTTACTATTAATGCATCTAAGTGTGTGTTTGCACAGCCAACCTTGGAATTCTTGGTCACACGATTTCGCAGCACGGAATTACCCCCTTCAAGACAAGTGTGAAGTGATAAAAAATTACCCAATGCCAAATAATCAGCGTGAGTTACGTCGGTTTCTAGGTTTGGTAAATTATTACCACAAGTTCATTAAAAACTGTGCTAGTGTTCTTGCTCCTCTACACGCTATGATCACACACAAACGCAAGGTAACGAAATTGTTATGGTGTAGCGATAGTTTACAGGCGTTCGACAATGCCAAAAATGCTATCGATAGTGCATTGTCTCTGTCATTTCCTATCAGTGATGCCCCCTAACTCTGACGGTCGATGCCTCAGATGTTGCGATCGGTGGAGTGTTGGAACAAACCATTAACGGTCAACAAGCACCCATCGCGTTTTACTCGAAAAAGCTGCAGCCAGCCCAAACGCGTTATAGTGCTTTCGGACGTGAACTTCTTGCTATTTACTTAAACGTGAAGCATTTTCAACATTTCCTTGAAGGCCGAGATTTTTGTGTTTTTACCGACCACAAACCTTTGGTCACTGTCTTCAATAAAAAACAGCTGTAACCACTCTCCCAGAGTCATCAGGCAACTCGATTATATCTCGCAATTTACCACAGATATCCGCCACATCAAAGGTGTCTTGAACACTCCAGCGGATGCACTCTCAAGAATAGAGATTACTTCTGTTACCCTCAGCTCTACACTGTGGAATGCTATTGCACAGGATCAAGATAAGGATACGGAACTACAAGACCTGCTCAGAGAAGACTCCACTCACTCACTTTCCCTCAAGAAAATGAGTATGCCAGGATTGTCTGTGCCCTCTATTGCGACGTATCAACAGCTGCTATTCGCCCTTATGTCCCTCCATGTCACAGAAAAGCAGTCTTCACAGATCTTCATAAGCCCTCCCATCCTGGTATCCGTGCTTCGCAACACCTGGTTACCTCTCGTTTTGTTTGGCCCTCGATGCGGAAGGATGTCAAACATTGGACCAAAACGTGCCTTGCCTGCCAGCGTGCCAAAGTCCAAAGGCACACCAGGTCCCCCTTTGACGCATTCCCGCCCCATCCAGCGATTTGAGATAATTCATGTAGACATTGTTGGCCCTCTTCCAGTGATCAAGGCCAACGTTATCTGCTCACCTGTCTCGACCGCTTTTCCAGATGGCCTGAAGCCATCCCACTCCTGATATCCAAGCGGAAACTGTTGCAAGAGCCTTCTTCATGGATGGGTATCAAGATTTGGATTGCCGACAAAAGTCATCACTGACCAAGGTCGCCAATTTGAGTCTTCGCTTTGGAAGAAGTTTACCAGCTTGTTGGGTACAGTGCATGCGCATACCTGTGCGTATCATCCGCAAGCTAAACGGCCTCGTCGAACGCTTCCATCGCCAGCTGAAGTCATCCCTTATGTGTCACGAAGACTCCCATTGGATGGATAAGCTTCCACTCGTTTTGCTTGGTATTCGCTCTGCATTTAAGAGTGATATGAAGACTACAGCGGCTGAACTAGTTATGGAACAACACTGCGGCTACCAGGTGGCTACTTCACTGCAGGGGATAAGTCATGCGATCCTACGGAATTCGCTCAAACACTTTCCTCTCACATGCAGTCCCTTCAGCCTGTTCCCCCTCGATTGACTAGCCAACAGAACATCTTTGTTTCCCCAGCCCTCCAATCTTGCACCCACGTTTTCGTTCGTGTACCTGTCCCAAAACGGCCTCTCCAATGTCCATATGACGGACCCTATGAAGTTCTCCGACGTACGCGCAAATCATTTCTCATCCAGCGCGGTTCCAAGGTCGACAAGGTTTCTATCGATCGTCTTAAGCCTGCGTTTTTGGAATCAACCTTAAGTGAGTACATGTAGCTACCAAAAAGGTCCAGCGGAAATCTGTGTCGTTCGGAACTCTTTGAACTTCCTCTCTGGTGGGGGAGTGTGTAGTGAATACTCTTATTTAGTTTCAAGATAATGTTAATTTACCGTTTGAATTTCGGAATAGTATAAATTCATTTTAAATTAGTTACCCCATTATAATTCAATTGTGAACCACATTAATACTAATTTTTATGTTATACTATATTATTTATTGTATGTAAACATAATTAATTATATATCACAATTGTCAGTTAATCATTTATATTCAAATATTTATTTTAATCTAATGCCATGTCCATTTTGCAAATAAATAATAGAAAACCAAAGGTTATATTTTCCACCTTTGTGTACTGTCGTAGTTTCGCCTAACGGACTCAATACGGCTAGTGAGATAATCACTGGTTGGCACTTAACTAGCGGCAGTGCTTATGGCTACATGCTACGGTCCCAAGCCGTAGCTTGCCTAGGCCGACGACGACGACGACGTAAACCAACAGATTCATTTAAAAAATGTCTCCTAAAGATCCTAGTGCAGTTTACGTTCCCCAACTTTGACCTAGTGTAGTTTGTGTCCCCTTTTGCGTCAGGGGGACGTAAACTACACCTGCTCCCAATTTTGTTTTATTTTCTATATTTTCAAATACTTTCAATGGGATCTATGGGATATCCTGTATATTACTGTCACATATGTGGATATTCTGGGAACCGTATGATAGTCCCAATGAGAGAAATTACTGCTCTCTTATATTAATCGTGCGTAATTTATCCTATCGTACGTGGCCAAGAGGTATTGTTGATATAATAGTCACCAATCAGATGTCAGACATTAATATATATAACAATTTAATGGGGTAAATTGTCCATTTACGTGGACAAAAGGCATGAAAGGATTAAAAAAAAATAGAACTCTGATCAGAATCCTCTAACTTCACCGATTTCTGTAGTCAGAGTTTGCCACAACGTGCCCGTGGGTATCTCTTCCCACAGCTTGAACCACCGACTTCCATTGGTATTGTTTGAGCACGTGCCCTCTCTCCTTTAAATACTCGATGATAACCTGCAAGGAAGGAATTATATGGGTCATAACTGCTCACGAGGAAACTAACCCCCAGGGGCCAACAAGCTGTGTGGGTCAGGATTAAAATGGGGTTTATACATTATCAAACACGTGTGGGATTCGGTTAAGTTAGTACGGATTCGGTTAGGTTAAAACGTGGGTTCTAGGTAGGTTAGGATGGGTTAGATTGGGTTAGATTGGGTTAAAACAGGGCCCATAGGATAACTTATAGTTGGTAAAAATATTGCGGGTCATTTGAAAATAGTTGTCAACATTTTATAGGCAGGAAAAAAATGGTAATTTTTTTTTAATCTTCATTCAAAATGTAATAAAATGAATCGTAAAAAATAAGGAATTATATACAGATCAAACGTGGACTAATTGTTCATAAAAACTGGAAATCTTGCCTATAAAAACGTGGTCAACTAGCGATGTATACAAAATGGGACTAATTAAAGCATAATTAGAGTACGCTCTAAAAAATTGAAGTTACCCATTAAAATAACGAATAATTGTCAATGGAAATGTCGGCGAAAAACGTTGAGTAATTGTTCATAAAAAATATGATAAAATTGTTCATAAATTTCAATTTTATGGTCCATAAAACTGAAGAATATTTTTGTCTTTATAATTTGTAACGTCCGACGATGTATCTATAACAGCAAGTGGTTTGAGATACTTATATAGAAATTCTTGTTATATTTTTTCAGTTCCTTTTCACCCGATACCTTCGTTGCCATGACGACAGCTTTTATACATTGTTTACCATCGAGATTACTCGTCTCATCAGAGTGTCTCTTTGACACGCTCCGGAATTTTAATATTTAGCGAGAATCGTCTTTATTGCGAGACTAAATAAGGGCTAAATAATAATCACCAATTTTTTTAAAAATGAATATAAGAAAAAAGTAATGCAAATATAAAACGAAGGAAAACGGCGAACGTTTTTAATTGAGAACTCTGAACATCTTTTCCGGTAACCGAGTGTTCCTCGCAACTCGTGAGTAAGAACGTGTAGCAAAAAAAAAAAAAAAAAAAAGTTAGTGTTTTCCATACAACTGATGACCATTGTACCTTAGGAAATCCCTTCTCGAACTGCAGTTTCATAGGGATGAGGTTGTGATGGCTTCTGCATGCGTCAATTGACTCCTTTATATCCTGTCCCATCCACAGGTTCCTCGCTGATACCCAGGCGATCGCACTGGGTATTCGAATACCCCCTGCAGCCCCGACCACCAATCGAACATCGCCATTTTTGTCCACGATTATTGACGGACTCATTGAAGACAAAGGGCGATTACCTTCAAATAAAAATATCAAAGGTATTTAAATATGGGTAGACTTTACCGTAGACTTTATTTGATATTATTATTATTATTATTACAGTATTTATTATTGTAGTAGTACCACCACCTTCAGAGATACACAGGGTGTCCATAAATTATTCTCAAAAATTCTACTCCGTTTCAATTGAGTTTAAATTTTATAATATATACAGTATATACACACTGTATATGTATGTATGTATGTATATAAAATACACCGAAGTCCCCAAGCACCACCAATAGGAAGTTAGCCGCTTTTTCAGCCATTAATTCCTCTCTTGCAAATTGGGCGAGCTTTCTTGTAGGGGGTACTTTTTTGAGGTTAGGTTAAGTTAATCTAACCAAACTAAAACGAGTCACTGGGTGTGTAAAACCCTGAAGTGGTATAAAGTAAGACTTATTTGATTAGGAGTTTTTTTAATTAAAATCCTAACACGGGTGAAATTCGAGAAAATAATCATTCTGTACGATAAAAAAGCGTTTTCTCTAAACTTTTTAATGGACCCCACTCCCACCCCTCCACCATAACAGACGAAATTGATTAAAACTTTGGGAGTATAAAAAGTGTGGCCTGTTGGAGCTATTGGGTAAAAAATGAGTATGGACGAAAATTTACATATGTTGGAGCTACTTGAGCGTATATATATATATATATATATATATATATATATATATGGCTACGTTATAGCCAATGTCGTAACACCGCTTCCCGTTGATCAACGAAATTAAGCGACATGGATCTGGGTAGTAGTTGGATGGGAGGACCGTCCTCACGTCCAGATTATGTAGCGACCCGTGGTTCGGATCCCACGTAAAGCTGTAGGTCCCCTCCGTCATATGACCTTGGATGTTGCGAAGGAGGTTAAACAAACCCAATAATTATATATATATATATATATATATATAATATATATAATATATAATGAAAAAAATTTGGTATTATAACAGCATAATTCTCTGTAACTGTGTATGTACGTTTCGAGTTTTGTGTGCGCGCATTGTGTGTCCGCATTCGGATTGTTCTTTGCAAAGAAGAATTGAAATGTTCGTTTTAATGTGCATGTTGCAGTTTACACACACACACACACACACACCTTCCGTTCATACGCATATGCTTTTGTATGTACACTTCGCGGATTTTATGTGCAAATTTGCGTTCATGTGCATGCTTTTTTGCGCACATAACGTAACTGACGTAAAATTAGAAATCTCATTCAATTATCGGCTAGTCCAATTACCGTCAATTATTAATTAATTCGTCCATTCCCACAAATTGAATGAAACCTGCAATGTGGAAATTAAATATCAACAGAAATTAATAATTGGTTAAAATAAAATGTAATAAAAGAGGTTCTATCGCTAGAATTGTTTTTTAAATATGCATTGAAAAATTGCTAACTAATGTTTCACTAGTAGTGTGGTTGTTTTTAGGTGTGGGTGTGCATCACTTAGGTTTGTCAATATATCCTTTGCGGGAACAGTTTTAGTATGAAAGTAAATTGGTTTTCATTTGTTTCATTTACAAACCGGGTTTTTTTTTTTTTAAATGTGGACATGTTTTTAAAAACTTTGCCTGACATACTCAACTGCTTTTATTGGAAATGTTTTTTTTAAGGGTTGTAAAAAACAATTTTTCTACAAACTACTTTTTTCCAGATTCATTTTACATGTTTTACAATTGCACGCATACTACTACTGTACTACGACTCTCTCTCTCTCTCTCTCTCTCTCTCTCTCTCTCTCTCTCTCTCTCTCTCTCTCTCTCTCTCTCTCTCTCTCTCTCTCTCATATACTTCTTACCTGGCGTTATGAGATTTTTATCCATCTTCATCGCTCCTGGTTTAGAGTAGGCTTCTGACGTCGTAAAATCTGTCATTTGGTTGTTATATATTATTCCGGTAGTTTCGGATCTGATTCCGGCACCAAATCTTTAACGAAAATTGTTCCGTTTATTTTAAAATTGTGGAACACGATAAACGATCACGATAAAACGATCACAAAAATCAGAGTGTAAAATGACGAATATTATTATTTCGGTAAATATTTAGTGAGTTACTGGAGAATATCCATGGCTCGGTCGGTAACACCGTTGAAGTGGGGACATTAAGATCGGGTGTTCGACCGTAGTGTATGATACATAAATAGTGGAACAGTTCCTATGGAAATTTTTTTTTTGAAGCAGAGTCGTTGCTGTGACATTGATAACCATTATACGACTTATGACGTCATGCTTCTCTCTCGTACGAAAACTTATTGCCATCCTCATTTAATTTTTTTTTTAGCATTAGTGTTGAAATAATAATAATAATTATAAATTCTTATTATTACTGACAGTTCTAATGGAATTTTATTTCATTAACTAAAGTAATTTTCACTACAGAAATTACGTCATCACGGCCCCGGTTTCTCGGAGACCTTAATTTCAATGGAACCTGTTCTTCAATTATGTTATGGTTCGACTCTCGTTGGTGCTAATTAATAATAATAATAATCCAGGAGTGAGTGCAGTGGGCCATATTTCTTCTGGCCTGAGCACTGTGCCAGTTTGTGGCCCTCAAGTTTAAATTCTCTACCGATTCATCGATTTGTAGTAGCTACCTGGTATTCCATACATTAAAACCAAGCTCACCCTCTTCTCTGTTGTTAATTTTGTAGTCATCCCCTACTTAAAAGAAAAAATATATATAATCAACACTGAAAAAAGGAGGAAAGGTCAATAATTCGGGAGGTGATAGTATCGGTCATTGTGAGAAAAAAGTTCATAGGAACATGTGTCTAATTGTAAATGGTTACGGAGATAGAGCTGTTTGAATCTGATGCGCGCGCAGCTCTTCCTCCCCCATAACCTTGAACCATGTAAGCTGTAATGTAAGCATGCAACATAAGCCAATCGACAGCAGACTGTTGTGAGTGACATTGTTTGGTGTTTGAAGCAGTATTAAGAATGCCACACACCTTCACACATGCCGAATATGCAGATATGGTGTATGTCTACCGTTTTTGCGATGGAAGTGTAACAGCTGCTGTTGCAGAATACCGTCGACGGTTTCCGAACCGCAGAATTCCGGATCGAAGTGTTTACCAGGGTTTTCAACACATTGTGTGAGATTAGTACACTTCCGAGCGCTCATGTTTCATTTGAACGTGAAGGTCAACAAGATGTGGATGAAGTGGAAAACATTCTTCAGTTGGTAGAGCGTAGTCCTACTACTAGCTCACGAAGAATTTCTACACGTCTCGGTGTACCACACACGAGAGTATGGCGAACATTACGTGAGGAAGGCTTGCATCCATATCATGTACAGCGTGTACAACACTTTCAACCAGGAGACGCTGCCATGCAACTGGAATTTTGTCATTGGGTAAATGCTAATCACCGATTGCTTCGATTAATACTGTTTATCGATGAAGCTATTTTCACCCGTGACGGTATCAACAACACTCGTAACTTTCATCGGTGGTCAGACGAAAATCCAAATGCAGTGTGTAAACAAATTTTCAACATCCTTCTCTGCCAATGTGTGGTGCGATATCATCGATGATCAGCTGATTGGCCCCGTTACTTTAGAGAATCGTCTTACAGGACAAAGTTACCTAGAATTTTGCAAAATGAATTGCCAGGACTATTGGAGGATGTTCCTTTGGCTACACGCGCTGGTATGTACTTTCAGCATGACGGAGCTCCTCCACATTCTACCCGTCTGGTGATGTAATACCTAAATCAAACTTTCCCTGGTCGATGGATCGGCCCGGTGGTCCCATTCAATGGCCACCAAGGTCTCAGACCTCTCTCCGTTAGATTATCGTTTGTGGGGGTGGATGAAAAGTCAAGTTTACAAAGAAAGGATGGATACACGAGACGAATTACTCGCGCGCATTTGGATGCTGCTGCCCGCATAAAGGAACGTCAAGATCAACTCAGACGAACAACACGCGATCTTCGCACACGAGTTGCAAAGTGCATTGAGGTTGACGGTGGCATTTTCGAAAAGGTATTGTAAACTGTAACAAATTTGTCATTTCTGTATCTGATACCATTCAAGATTCCAATGTTTAAACATTAAATGTTAGAAACAGTAATTGGTTTCTCTTTCTTGATTACCATTAACAATGCTTTTTATTTGTAGATTCAAACAGCTCTATCTCCGTAACCATTCAGAATTAGACACATGTTCATATGAACTTTTTTTCTCACAATGACCGATACTATCACCTCCCGAAGTATTGACTTTTCCTCCTGAAACACCCTGTATATACTTCCACCGTTGAAATGTTTCAGAAAATGTATTTACAAAAAAGAAAATGAGAAAAGCACGTATTTTGTCAGTTCACTGTTTACTCCTGAAAAATCTAATATATACCCCTGGTTGAACGCCCCCACCCCCCACGTTCCACATCATATACTTATCGTGGTTAGGGTTTTCATAAACTTATTAGGTAGAACAATAAAGTGTTCATGATTCACCCGAATCACAGCGAGTCGTGGAAATGGTGTCCCTCTTTTTTTGTACGAGATATACGGAGTCGAGTGAAGTACGTACAGTTCTGGAAAAAAGTTCGCCTAGAAGCAAAAATTTCTTTAAAACTTAAGTTACTAATTGGTAATATTGTTTACCTTTGGATATTTTATAACTGTCACCAAAACGGATGAAATAGTCAAATAAAAATAGAACATTTACCAATTAGTAATTTCTTATGATGCATAAAAATTTTCTTGTCGAACGTTTTAATGAAATTGTACGTGGTTTGGTGCGTAGTTCATAGTAAATGTCACCATGATATGTTTACCATTTATAAATTTAAGTGCGTTCACTTGGTTGCGCTAATTATATATATATAATATATATATATATATATATATATACATATATATACTATAAGCCAGAACAAAAAATTGTATTATATAGTTGAGAAAAGTGTAAAATTATTGCAAAATGTGGGTCTTTTCCGTTTGGGGGATAGCAGCGAATTTTAATGAAAACTGGTATACTAATGTAGTTTTGGTCACTGATTTAAAAAATAACTTTGTTTTTCATTTCTCCAAAAAAAAAAAAAAATGTTAGAGCACTTTAAATAATTAATGTGTTTTAACGAGCTTAAACTAGTTACGGAGGATTGTGTTAAATTTAGCCAGAGTGACAAACTGCTACTGTGTATGAAAAAGTGCTCTAAGTGTTGGAAAGTGTGTTCCTTTGATAAAAATACCCAGTTCTTTCGCTACCAAAAGTGTTGGTCAGACGGTAAAAAGTGCAACTTTAAATTATCCCTAACGAAGAATACGTTTCTTGAAGGATCCCGCCAGATCTGTAAAAGTAGCAGAAAAAAATAATCAAGAATTAATGCCCGGTTAGGTCAATTGAATGCCCGGTTAGGTCAATTGAATGCCCGGTTAGGTCAACTGTACGCCCTTGACGATTGGTTAGGTTAAGTCACGATATTTTCGTTAAAAACACATTAATTATTTAAAGTGCTCTAACATGTTTGTTCGCTGCTAGCCCCCAAACGGAAAAGATCCCAAAATGTTTATTAATCAAATTCTATTATTAAGTTAATATATTATTTTTTGTACAGTTGTCTGAAATTATTCCGATAGCTCACAGGCCTGCGATGCTTTTGGTCCGAAATATTTTATCACTTGTATAGTAATTTTTACACGCTGATTCTGAAAATAATATTCATTTTTCGCCATCACGTACAGATTTTTCACAAAATGTCATATTACATATGTAAGTAGTTTTCATTAAATTTTGATTAAAAACTACTGCTTATAAATGCTTGGTTTCACCAAGACATCAAAGAAATGGAGAAGAGATATCAGGGAAGGTGGGCCATAAGCATGATGGCGATTACTGCTGGATGTTGAAACGGGATACTCCGGAATTATGACATAAAAGAAAAGGAACAGCGCGTACATTCGAGACTAAAAAAGCATACAGTAGATCTCACGAGAAAACTCATCAGGACAAATAAAGATGAATATGTAATTGACGTTAATAGTCTTTCTTTTTAAGTTGTTTGCATTTGTAATTGGTATAACAAAGCGAAATAGGTACCTAATGTAAATTGAAATAAGTAATATTTATTTATGTTGTTTTTTCCCTTCCAGTTTGCAGAAAATCCTTACGTGATAGAAAAAAAATGGACACCTTATTCGAAATCAGCGTAGTTGAATTACATAAAATCAGTTATAGTAAGAAAACAACTCTTACAAAGTTCTCGGTACTTGTAGGTTATCTCCCCCCCCTCCACGGTTGATTTGTCATCGTGGCAAATAGCACGCACGCGGAACAATCAAACGAGCATTTTGTTCTAGAATGTTTGATGCGCATTGGTTGTTAATTTGTTAAACAACTTACATTAACTTTGGATCACCTGAAGATCAGGGTCCCCAGCCTTCTTAGTTAGCCTTATAACGCTAACTAACAAAAATATCACGACCTAACCTAACCAAGCATTAGGTCAACTGTACGCCCTTGACGATTGGTTAGTTAGGTCGTGATATTTTCGTTAGCCTTATATAAAGCTAACTAAAAAAGGCTGGGAGCCCTGATCTTTCGGTGATCCTTAACTTTATAATGGCGATCCTTCAGAATCCGGCCATAAATTAGTTTAAAAAATAAATCTTATCAATAACTGTTACACGAACCAAATTATATATTTAATAGTATCTATTTCAGTAGATATTACTAATCCTTTGCACAATTTAATTATTGCTTTTTCAGCCAGAATGAATTTACTGCGACTTCATGCTATTTGCCACTATGACAAATCAAGCGTGGGGGGGGGGGGGTAACCTACAAGTACCAAGTTCTCATTCGCAGGCCTGTGTAGTTACAATCTCCAAACAGCGAACATGTACGACAATTTTAATATTTAAAAAGGTATCTCAACTCAAACTGAAATGTAAGATATTTCAGCAAATCTGGCTTGGTATTTCTGCCAGGCGTAAGTTTTATTTTCTGTTCATGTGGAATACTGCGGCCAGGGTTGCCAGATTGGGCGACTTTTCGCAAATGGGGCTACTTCTGAGGACCTGTGCTATCAACATTTATGATTTTGCGAATTTTGTGCTACTTCCCCCCACAACTTGAAGATTTCACACTTTCCATGCTAAGAAGAATTATTTATTCACAAAATGTTAATATTGCAGTTGACATGACATATACATCTATTTTCCTACCGATTGAAAAAGTTGACTTTGGTCATGTCTTTTTAACTCAGCTGGCAAATAAATATAAATGTAAAGAAATCGCAGCAGAATCTCAAAAAGTCATCTTTAAAAGATGTCACGAATTTTTGAAATGTGCCTGTAAGGAACTTCTCAAACGTATCCCCACAAATTATGCAATATTAAAACGAATCGAAAACATTTCACCAAGTAAATGCCTCAGTCACACTCGTCCTCCCTTTTCCGATCTTCCTTTGGATTTAGCTGACCAATCAAAATTAAATGCTCTAGAAAGTCAATGGAGGAAGCTACTTCACATTGATTGGAAGGATGTTTTTCCTTCCGGCATTCCAAATGATGGGGCATTATTTTGGAGCCAGGCTTTTAACATTAAAGATGCTGCAGGAGAGCCTGTTTTAAAAGACATTTCTGTATTCGCATTAAAGCTATACAGCTTGCCAATAAGCAATGCAACTGTGGAACGAGTATTTTCAAGAGTTACATCAACAAAAAACAAACTTAGGAATCGGATGGGTTTAGAACTTTTAGCTTCTGTACTTCGTATAAAAATGATGCTTGAAGAAAAAAGCATTTGTTGTGTTAATTTTGAACCTTCGCCACCTATGCTTAAATATAATTCTGGCATTTATGAAAAGTCAGAAAAGACCTTTACAAGCCATGATGAAGGAGAAAAAGAAGACGACGAGCTATTGAATTCACTACAATTTTAAATAAAAACCGTAAGTAAATTTTATAGTATAATAAAATAATGAAATTGGGGTTGGGCTACTTTTTGCGACTTTTCGATACGTTCCTCGCTAATTTTGTTCAAAAGTATCTGGCAACTCTGAATTACTGCCATATGTTCATTCCTGGTTGGACCTTCGTGTCGTTAACATTAGATTTCTCGTTATACCTTCGTGGGCAGATTATTTGTTTTTTTTAAACATTTTCATAATTTATAAATTTCGTGGTCAACCTTTGTGCTATAAAAGGTAAGGTAACAACATCCAAATTGTCTCGTATCCTCAGGCCCCCCCCCTGAGCTAGAGTCAATTAAGTGGGGTGGCCGGTCTGCTGCCAGACACAGAAAAGACAACTGCCCAGCTGAAGGCAACGTTGGGATTCGAACCCACGACTCGGTTGTTTCAGCACTACCAAGCGGCGCCCTAACTTATCGAGTTATGGGACGCTTTTTCGCAGTTCTTTAACCCTTTCACTACAGGCATAGCTTCGAAACGAATTATTCGAATTATAATACGCGTATCTCTCCATTTTCAACCCAGACGGTGGAAAGCGAGGGATATATACCCTTGGTTTATAAACTACACCTGGAATTCTGAAAAAATTAGGCGTTGGTTTATTTACCACACCGGATCAGCGCAAATTGAACGTGTAGTTTATATACCACACCCGGAGCGAAGGGTTGAAACCTTCGTTAAAGTTAATACAGTTCATTAAGTACAGTTCATATGTATTAATTTTGATCATAATTAAGTTCGTGTATACGTCTAATTGTATTAGATCGTAATTAGAGCTTTGAACTCTGAATTTGTTTATACATCTTCAGTTAAATATATACTCGTATAATCAATGGCGTTTCTTTATAACCGATTAACTGGTAATTAAGACTATCTATTTAAAACTATGAATTCGGATAATCTCTAGGAGCGCTCCATTTTTCAATATTAAACATACACTCATAAAACATACCTATACCATTTGAAAGCTCACATTTTTCTGAGTCTGAAAATGTAGTAATCCAAAAGTATCAATAGCAAATAAAAAGTAACTAGGTTTAAATATAAAACCCTATACCGATGAATTTGTGATGCCTGATCTTTACGGGAGCTCCGCCACCGTACCCCCGAGACCTAAATTATACAAATGATAATGTAATAACATATTCAGGTACTACTGTAGTATGCGGTCTACCTACGATTGGTTAGGTTTAATCATGATATTTTCGTTAAAACTAACGAAAATATCATGACTAAACCTAACCAATCGTCAAGGGCGATTAACATTGGGATGTAAACAAGCAATTAGCAAACAAGATAAGAAACTATACTTCAAAGGTAGACCGCCGAATCGTAGGTAGACCGCATGCTACAGTAGCACCCATATTTAGGTTAGGTTAGCGTAACAATTACCAAAAATACCATCTTACAACACAGACTGAAGATTTATAACTTAGCCAACCTTTATAAATGTAGTTTAATGACGTCACGCGTCAAAAATTAATAAATCTCTTTATTTGCTACTGATACTTTGGATTACTACATTTTTAGACTCGGAAAAAATGTGAGCTTTCAAATGGTATATGTTTTATGAGTGTATGTTTAATATTGAAAAATGGAGCGCTCCTAGAGATTATATACTACGAATTCTTTGTTAATAATTGCCGGTCGTATTTAACCTTGTTATACGACGAGATAAATTAATTGGTAAAATCCTATTTTAATACGATAAATTAAAGATGGCTGGAAGACCGCGTAAACGTTCAACAACTGTCCATCCACATCCAATATTACTACACTGTTAGATCAGTTGAACGCCCTTAATGATTGGTTAGGTTAAGTCGTGATATTTTCGTTAGTTTAAACGAAAATATCACGACTTAACCTAACCGATCGTCGAGGGCGTATAGTTGACCTAACCTGGCAGTCAATAAATTAAATCCCAAACCTAGATTAATACGATAAATTAAAAAATTATTCAAAAAACGTTATTTTCATTAATTAAACCGGATACTATTTTAATAGTATACATACTATTAAAAAACGTTTTTGGAATTTAATTTAGTGTATTAAATAGGATTTTACTATTAACTCCGTCATAGTAGGTAACTGATCCTACGTAACCCCCCATTGTTAACAATCAGTTTGTGTATTTTTGGTTATACTGCGTTTATTTGTAGATAAGGTTAGTTGGAATAGCTTAAGTTCCTAGCTACGTTGGGGTTTACTTTTTATATTGGAGGCGTACGTAAGTAGCCTTAAGTTTAGTTAAATTTAACCTAAGCCTCTGCACTTGATATAAAAACAGATTAACGAGTTTTGATTTTAGCATGTAATCTATTAATAACCAAATTTTTCATTAAACTAATCTTAACGAAATAATCCGGTGAGTCTGATGACAACCTGAATTAATTTTTCGTTTCGCGACTTCCCAATTTTCCATAGCGTGTCATATCGTCGGGTCGCCATTTTGAATTTCATTTTTATAGCGAGGTGATCATGGATCGTACTGGCTGTAATTTTTCAACTTTATCTTTTGCAATCGCGTTTGCGAATGACTTTGAAGAGTTAATAAAATATTTGTAGGAGTTAGGTTAGGTTATTTTTTCTATCGATACCTCGCTAGAAATGTCGTAAGCTTTATTTTGATATATAAACGTCAAAAAAATTCATCCTCGAAAGCGGGTCACGAAACGAAAAGTTACCTAATCCGATCCTCAAAAAAGAGCAATATAGTTAACCGCCACGGGGCTACGAGATAACGGCTTCGAACCAGCCTTGCCTACACCTGTGGTGTCAAATCAAGTTAAATAAAAAATTTTGTTCACTACAGAACAGTGAAATTATTATAGTGCGATCAAACGTTTAATATCACAACGATGACAGTGATAACTACGACGATAAAATGATGACTGAAATCGAGAAAGTCGTCCCTATACAAATGCCAAAAATATTTAAATAACTCGTCACCTTTTTCCAAATAACCTTATCGTATTGTCACTCACAATTGCAACTTCTACACTACATAGCTAGAATATAAGGTACTTGTAGGTTATCTCCCCCCCCCCCCCACCAATTTTGACTATTTTCGTTAAAACTAACGAAAATATCACTACTTAACCTAACCAGTTATCAAGGGCGTACAGTGATCTATCAGTAAATAGTAAATACTATTCCAGAAAGTTATAATTAATAATAGATCAACTGTACGCCCTTGATAACACCGTGTAACAAAAAAAATTTTTCTTTTTTTCTGGGCAATAACCTTTATTTTCTGATTCATTATGTTTCAAATCACTGGAAAAAAGCTGTCAGTGATTTTAAACTTTGGGTTTGTTGTCAGTACATCGATTTTGTTGAAATAAGAATAATATTATTTTTTAACCCTATATGGACATCTGCGACAGATCTGTAAACGCTTGAAAATTACTATATATTTACCGAAACAAGTACATTTAACTTAAATGACGATATCGTCAATTTGTAACGGTTCAAGCTTCAAGGAGTGTATATCACGAATTGGCAACTCCTACTGCAGAAAACCGAGCTTTAATGAAAAAAAATAAGTTAGTGCGTCAGTAGAAGTAAAAGTGTATGGTTACGCAGTTCGTTTTTTATTTTTTATCACTTTATTTGATTAAAGGTAAGTTGAATAATTTTTTATTGCTCAATATATGTTGTTAGAGTGGCTGAAGTAATATAAAACAATTGTGATAAGCTGAGCACTAGAATATTTTATCGAACGTAACAATATTGATGGCTCTGACATCCATGCCTTCTTTGCCACGTGGTATAAGGTTGTCCAATTTGTATTATATATATTACATTATATACAAAGCTGGGCACTTGCGTTTTTTTGCGGTACTACCGCACTACCAAACCGGTACCCCATAACGCAGTACCGCAAAGGATCGCTGAAAGTACAGGCTGTACTTTCAGCGATCCTTTGCGGTACTGCGTTAGGTACCGGTTTGGTAGTGCGGTAGTACCGCAGTACCGCAAAAAAACCGCAAGTGCCCAGCTTTGATATATATATTATATATATATATATTATTATTTATATATATATATATATATATATATATATATATATATATATATATATATATATTCCCCCTCCCCGCGGGCGGTCTTTCTGGGGTGGATCGCCGCGGGCTCCTGCCTCCATGTGGCGAGGGGGGTCAGCCGCGGCTGGGGGCCTGCCGGGTCCCCCGCCCTGTTGCGAAGTGGACTTTTAACATACCCTGCTATCCTACAGCCCCCTCTTTCCTGTCTTCCCCTCTTTCCCCTCTTCCTTGCCCCCTGTTTTTTTTCTGCTTTCTCTCTCTCACTTCGCGCGCCCCGTGGGCTGCCGGGGCTGATCGCTGGGGGTCTCGCTCCCATGGTCGGGGCCGGACTAAGTTGGCTGGTAGGGTGCCCGGGCCTGGGACCCTGGGGGGCCTTGGTCTTTGCTGCCGGCGGGGGAGAACTCTCGATGCTGCAAGGGCCCCTTTTGAAACGGGGGTACCCGCATGGGACGAGGCACCCATCCCCCGACGGCGTGCGCTTGGTCCCCTTGGGACCGGGTAATCGGTTCCCCGCGGCCCCGGGCGCGAAACAACAATAAAATTTTTTGTATGGAAACATTTACAAATCTAAAGGACTTTGTTGACGACCCGGCTTGTGCATATGACCTCCCTCTGACTACCTCTTTGGACCGTGGGTCTGGTAAGGGCAGTCGGCAGCCCTCGCCCACCCCGTTTGCTCTTCTTGCCGACACCTCCCTCCTCTCTTCCCCAGGCTCGTGGCGCCGCTGCCCGACCCCCGCCAGTAGCGGATGGACCTGCAGTGGACCCCCCGACCCCTGGATCCCCCCATATTCCACGTCCCGATAGGGACCACCTGCTTTTTCGCCCTCAGGTGGGAGGCCCGCGGCCCCGGTCGCCTCCCACTCCGGTCGGGCCTCATCGCCCTCGGCCCCTGGGGACGTGGGACCCGACGTCGCCGTCCGCCTTTCTCGTCTTCTCGCCCCCTCGAAGTTCCGGTGGTGTTTGGGCAGACGGCTTCACTCGGCCTTAGGACGATGGACAAGTTCCTCGTCCTCCGCCCCTCCTCCTCCAAGCCCCCCCCACTAACCACGAACGCCTCTTTCGAGCGATCCATGGGAAGACGGGGACGGCGCGTTTTGACCTCTCGGCCTCAGAGGGATGGCTCCATTTTGATAAGGTCGCGTTCCTCTGCCGAAACCTCCTCTCTGCTCGCTATCCCCGATGTCCTGGGCTGCGGGATCACGGTGACTCCCCACCCCCGCCTCAATCAGTGCCAGGGCACGATCTACGCTGCTCGTCTTCTACCCATCCCGGTGGAGGACCTCCAGACTGACCTCGCCTCCCAGGGTGTGGTGAGAATATACCGTTTTCCCGACAGATCGCGATCCCCAGCCGTCCCTTCTCCTCGCCTTCTCCTTACTTTTGACTCACTGGTCCCCCCCGTTTCGGTATTCTGGGGCTTTGGTGAGAGACGAGCATGCGAATTCTCGGTTCGGCCATACGTGCCAGATCCTACGCGCTGTTTTCAGTGCAATAGGTTTGGCCACGTGAGCAGTTCCTGCCGTCAGCCGGCCCCGTTGTGTCCGCTGCGGCGGCCCTCCCCACCCCTTGCCCTGTACTGCTCCGCCTTCCTGCACCAACTGTCATGGACCGCACCCTGCTTCATCCCGCTCTTGCCCGTCCTTCCTCTTTGAGGGGAGGTTCGGGCCCTCTGTTCATCAGAATTTCTCAGCGCTCGGGAGGCGCGGGACCGGTTGCGTGGCCGCGAGGCCCGGCGTGGTACCTCGTACGCCGAGGCTCTCCGGCCGCCGCCGGCCCAGACCCCGTCCTCACCGGCGGTTCCCGACGCGCCTCCACTCACCGTGTCCGCTACTCCCTGTCTATCCTCTGCCGCCCAGCGGACTCCCGCCGCGGCTCCCTGTACTACCAGCGCGTCCCACGTGCTCCCTCCGCGAACGCCGATGCTTCGTCGGCAACCCCCCCTGCCCTTTCTACGCCCTCTCCACCGGCGCTTTCGGCCACCACCATTCCGGACCGTGACCCGCCGTCGCCCATGCGGGCCGCACGACGGAGGGGAACGGGCCGCAAGCGCCGCGCCAATAGTGACCCCGAAAGGTTCGAGGCCATAGGCCTCGCATCACCTTCCTCTCCCAGACACAAACGCCCCCTTCGCCCTACCATCCCGGTGTCCTCACCGTCCCCGCTGCGCAACCGTTATGGACGCTCCCCCCTGGGGTCCCCGACGACCCTCGTGGTGGGGGCGGAGATACATCCCTCACCGGTTCGGTCGATGGACCCACTGGAGGGGGAACTCGCCCGCCTGGTCGGCGGGGTGGGATGAGCACGCCCCCGCGCGTGACCTACCCCACCTCTCTCCTTGACCTGCCTATGCATCCGGGTGAGGTATCCTTTTCCACTCCCCCTTGTAGTCCAGCCTCCCCTGCACCTCCGGTGAAGGGAGGGGCCTTCTGGATACCCCTCACATCCCCTTCTCTGCATCGCTCTCCCCCGGGCGTCCGGGTGACTCCTCTTCAGGAGGATTTGCCGCGTCAGTTTCCACATCGCCCCCCCGTCGGGGTGACCCTCGCCTTCGCCCACGTTCGGCGTCCCCCGTTGGGCCCCGGGGCTTTCCAATCCCCTTGTTAATCTCGGGCCGCCCGATCGGCCCACCCACCCCATAACCATCCGTTTCGCAGACTTTCCTACCCCTCCATATACTTCGCTCCTGCAGTGGAACATCCGCGGGCTCCTGGTAGGCCTCGAGTCTCTCTTCTCTCCTGGCCTCCAGGTGTCCGGCGTGTTTCTGCCTTCAGGAGACGATACTGGGCTCCCGTTCCCTCCCTCGAGTGTCCGGCTACTGCGGGCTCCTTCCCCGCCTCTCGATGGGGCGGGTAGGGGGGGCTCTGCGGTCTTCGTGCACCGCTCCGTCCCTTTCCGCCCCCTCCCGCTCCGTACTGTCTTGCAAGCTGTGGCCGTGCGCCTTTCTTTGTGGCGTCAGCTCACGGTCTGCTCTCTTTACCTCTCCCCTAACGTACGCCCTCCACCCGATTCTCTCCGTGACCTAATTCTGCAGCTTCCCGCCCTTTCCTGCTTCTCAGGGACTTCAACAGTCGGGACCCGGCCTGGGGGGGACGTTTGCTCCACCTTTCTCTCCGGGACCCTTCTCTCCCTTATGGACGAGCTAGAGTTCACCTTTCTGAACGATGGCTCCCAACCTGCCTCCACTCGGCCCATGAGAGTTTCACCTGTATTGATCTTTCCCTGGTTTCCCTCGATATCGTGACGGAGTTCACCTGGGAGGTCCTGCCGGATTCTTCCGGCAGTGACCATTTCCCTGTGTCTTACCCCAACCCGTCTCCTCTCCCCCACCTCTGTCCGCCCGCGCTGGCTGTTCGCCGAGCGAAATGGGCCTCATACACGAGGTGCACGGCGATCTCGCCGTCCATTCCTGCCTTTCCCTCCGTTAGTGAGGCCCTCGCCTTTCTCGAAGGCAAGATCCTCTCGGCTGCCACCAGTTGCATCCCCCGTACCTCAGGCTCCCCCAGGCCGCGCAGCGTCCCATGGTGGACCCCCCAGAGTGCTCCCGTGCCGTTCAGGAGCGGCGCCGTGCTGGCCGTCGCTTCTACCGGACCCGCCAGCCGGAGCATAAGATGGCGTTTCAGCGCCTGAAGGCAGTGGCCCGTCGGGTCTTGAAACTAGCCCGGCGTACCTCCTGGCGGAGTTACGTGTCCGGGATCTCCTCTCGACTGCCCCCTCGACTGTTTGGCGCAAGGTGCGTAGCTTTGAGGGGACCCGTGTCCCCCCTCGACCCCCGGTGCTTCGGGTCGGGACGACGAGTTCGTGTCCGATCCGGAGGCCGTCGCGAACGCACTCGCGGCGCACTTCGCAGCCATCTCCAGTTCCGATTCCCCCAACTCCCGCCGCGACCCACCGGAATTTCCACCTCATAGGGATGACCCCTATAATCACCTCTTCCACATGACAGCTTCGGGAGGCCCTCCGCACCCGACGCTCCTCCGCCCCCGGCCCCGATAATATCCCCTATGACTTGTTACGGCACCTCCACCCCTCTGCTCTCAGCTTTTTACTGGACCTCTATAACCGGATTTGGTTGGAGGGTTCATTTCCGGACCGATGGCGTGAGTCCATCGTCGTCCCCATCCCGAAGCCCGATAAAGACCCCTCACTCCCGTCGAACTATCGCCCCATTTCCCTAACATGCTGTGCCTGCAAGGTGATGGAGGCGATGGTCGCCTCGCGGCTGTCCTTTACCTTGGAGGCGAGTGACCAGTACCCTGCTACCCAGGCTGGTTTCCGGCGCTTCCGGTCTACCACCGACCCCCTCCTTCTCCTTAGCCATGACGTGCAGGAGGCTTTCTCCCGGCGTCAATTTGTACTCGCCGTCTTTTTCGACCTCCAGAAGGCCTACGATACTACCCGGCGGAGCGCGGTCTTCGACTGCTTACGCTCCCTGGGTTTCGTAGGCTTTCTCCCTTCCTTTATTTATAACTTCTTGTCCGCCCGTTCTTTCCGCGTCCGCATCGGTTCTGCCCTCTCTGACCGCTTTCCGTTGGAGGAGGGTGTCCCTCAGGGTAGTGTCCTTAGCGTCTTGTGTTTCTCACTCGTGATGAACACAGTCGCTACGGTCCTGCCTACATCCGTTCGTAGCTCCCTCTATGCGATGACCTGGCTATCTATTGCTCTGGCCGCCTCCCGTCTTTGGCTGAACGTCGGCTCCAGCTAGCCATCAACGCGGTGGTTCGCTGGGCGTCCTCGGTTGGCTATGCTTTCTCACCCTCTAAGTCTTCCAGTATGCTTTTCCGTCCTCGGCGCCTCCGTCTGTCGCATACCTTCGCCCTTACCCTTGCCGGCACTCCTCTTCCCCTCGTCCCATCCGTTAGATTCCTGGGTATGACCCTCGACGGATTTTTCGGTTGGGTTCCACACCTTAGGCGGTTGCGGCAAACATCTCGCCGCACCCTCTCCCTTTTGGGTCATCTGTCCCACACGACCTGGGGGGCGGACAGGCGTACTCTGCTGCGCCTGTACACCTCCCTGGTGCAATCCCGTGTCGACTACGGCTGTGTGGTCTACAGCTCCGCCTCCTCTCCGGCACTCCGTATGCTGGATCCTCTTCTCCACCGTAGCCTTCGCCTGGCGTCGGGTGCCTTCCGCTCGTCCCCTGTCGCTAGTCTTCAGGTGGACTGTGGACTCCCCCCTGCCCCTTCGCCGGGGCCTTCTCATGGCGAAGTGTTACCTTCGCATCTGCCGCCTTCCGATGTCCCTACTCTTCTCCGCGATCTCCCAGGCGCTACCCCGGCCTGACACGTGGCATTTCGCTGCCTCTGGCCGAGATTTTCTCGTCCCTGGGGATCCCCCCACCCTCTATTCTGCCGTTCTCCTTCGATCTGTCGCCCCCCTGGCGGACCACCCCTATCTGCCGTTGCCAGGCGCTCCGTGGCCTGCGTAAGGAGTCTCTTCCTGCCGTCCTCCGGTCTTCTTTTCTGGCCCATCTTCCCGTCCATTCGGACGACGTTCCCGTCTACACCGACGGCTCGCGCTCCCCTGCAGGTGTCGCGGCCGCCGTCTTCTCTCCGTCATTGTCACCTACCTTCCGGGGTATCCCCCTGCCGGTTCAGGCCTCCATCTTTTCCGCGGAGCTCTTTGCCCTTCTGGAAGCCCTCCGTCTGGTATCGGGTTGTTCGCCGTCCTGTACCATTTTTTCGGACTCGCTGAGCGCCCTTCAGGCGCTCGAGCGCTATGATTCCCCGGACCCCCTCGTACGCCTTATTCAACAGGAGTACCATGTCCTGCACACCGTTCACCGGATCCGGGTCACCTTCTGCTGGGTTCCCGCCCATGTTGGTGTTTCCGGTAATGAGGCGGCGGACCGCATAGCCCGGTCCGCCGCCTCGCTGCCTCCCCTCCCCCGCCCGCTCCCCTTCTCAGACTATGTGCAGGTCTTTCGTTCCTTTTACGACCGCATGTGGCAACAGTCCTGGGACGATGCCACCGGAAATAAACTCTGGTCCATCCGCCCCCGTCTGTCATATTGGGTGTCCTTTTCCACCGCTCCAGACACAAAGAGGTCGTCCTTGCGCGGCTTCGCATCGGCCATACGCGCCTCACGCACGGTTATCTTATGTTCCGGCAGGAGGCTCCTCGTTGCGCCTCCTGCCAGTCGCCCCTCACCGTCTCTCACATCCTTGTGGAATGCCCCACCCTGTCGTCAGTACGTCGTCGCGCCTTCCCGTTCCTTTCTGATTTCCCCCTCCCCGAACGTTTACGCCTTATGCTCGCTGAGAGCCCTCTCTTCTCGCTTGACCGTCTTTTCCTCTTCCTCTCCCAATCTCGCATCCTATCTGAGCTTTAGGTGACTTCTCACCTGTAGTCCGCTGTTCTCCCTTTTCTAGTGCCTTTTCTCCGTCTCCGTTTCTCTTTCTCGTATTCCGCCTCGCCATGATATCCGCTACCATATAGCGGGAAGTGGCGGTAAACGCCCCAATAAAAAAAAAAAAAAAAAATATATATATATATATATATTACATTAAAAATCACATATTTATGTTCAAAGTACTCTAAATGAATGTTTAATATAGGTAAAAAAAAATTTAAGACAAAAATAAGAATTATGTCCATATAGGGTTAAATTAATCCAGTTTTTACTTTTTCAGACGTGTGACGAAGTTACTGTTATGGCTGCTCGTGGTTGCAAATACCCAGCGGATTCCTTCTGCTACGTGTGCGGCGAGTTCTTCGCAAAGACGGCTCTAAAAAACACTGCTTGGACAGTTGCACCCGTGCAAAGGAAGCCTATCATGCCTACTTCGGAATGCTAGTCGGTGACCAAGACAAACGCTGGGCACCACATGTCATCTGTGACTACTGCCGCCGCACTCTTGAAGGTTGGTTTAGAGGAGAAGAGGGCAATGCGTTTCGCTATCCCCCGTGTCTGGCGTGAGCCCTCGGACCATCTCACGGACTGCTATTTCTGTATGGTGGACCCAACAAAACGAAGAAAGGGGAAGAATGCGCCTCCCATTGAGTACCCTGACATTCCGTCATCTATTGCACCTGTTCCCCATAACGCGACGGACCTACCTGTGCCACAGCCTCCCTTGAGAGATCAATCTTGTCCAGCAGAAGAAGCAAGCTATGATGATTCCGAGGAGGAGCAAGGTGCGTCATCTGCTGCGCGCCGTCGACGCCGGGTGGCCGGTGAAAGGTGCCCCTACTACCCCAACCAAGTGGACATCAACGACCTCATCAGGGAAATGGCCTTGACAAAGTCCAACGCCGAGCTGCTCATTTCCAGACTGAAGCAGTGGGACTTACTGGACGACAGCGTTCGAATTACTTCCCAGAGGAAGCGGCATCGTGGCTTTTCAGTGTTCTTCACTCTTAGAGATGGGTTGTGCTACTGCCATGACATCAGAGGACTCTTCGACGCTGTGGGCATTCCCTGCAACACCTCTGACTGGCGGCTCTTCATCGACAGTTCATCTAAAAGCCTCAAGGCTGTTTTACTGCACAACACAAATCAGTGGCCCTCGATTCCTCTGGCTCATTCAGTGCACATGAAAGAAGAGTACCAGAACGTCAAAATCCTGTTGAGTGCACTGAAGTACGACCAATTCAGCTGGGAGGTCATTGACGATTTCAAGATGGTGGCCTTCTTGATGGGCTTCAGGGAGGCTTCACCAAGTTCCCTTGCTATCTGTGCCTCTGGGATAGCCGAAATACAGCCCTTCACTACGAGAAGAGGAACTGGCCCCTCAGGACCGGCTATGAGGTTGGGGCCCATAAGGTGAAGCAAGAGCCGCTGGTGGAGCCAACGAAAGTGCTGATGCCACCCCTGCACATCAAATTGGGCATCATTAAGCAGTTTGTTAAACAGCTGGATCCAGAGGGTGAGGCCTTGAAGCACATCCAGGAGCTGTTCCCGAAGTTGTCGGAGGCGAAGATCAAAGCAGGAGTATTTGTGGGCCCTCAGGTGAAGCGACTTATTGACTCCGACAGCTTTCCTGAGAAGCTGTCTGAGGTTGAGCGGGCAGCTTGGACAAGCTTCGTTTCTCTAGTCAAAGGTTTCCTCGGAAACCACAAGGCAGAGAACTACAGGGAAATCGTTGACGAACTTGTGGACACGTACCGGAGCATGGGCTGCCGGATGTCGCTGAAACTGCACGTACTACACGCCCACCTTGATGAGTTCAAAGAAAACATGGGAGACTACTCAGAAGAACAAGGTGAAAGATTTCACCAGGATGTCAGCTCTTTCGAGGAACGCTACAAGGGACAGTACAATGAAAGTATGATGGGGGACTATATCTGGAACCTTTTGCGTGAGAGTGAACTGAAATACAATCGCCAATCTCGTAGACAAACTTCTTTTGATTAAACTATAACGCTAGAATTTTTGTATCAATTCTGTATCAAATCTCCGTAATTGGTTAGGTTAAGTCGTGATATTTTCGTTAGTTTTAACGAAAATATTCTGTGAAAATTGGTGGGGGGGGAGATAACCTACAAGTACCAAATAATATAATAATAATAATATACGCTATGTATCATATATAATATAATGTATTGCTCGATTGCAAAAAACTTGAAACCAAACTAAAAGGGGAAAAAAAGTGAAAAATAGATTATAATTTTCACCTCGCTCCATTTCATACTGAAAAGTTTTCAATATTTAAGCTTCACCAGATTTTTCAAGATCTAAAACGATTATATATATATATATATATTATACGGCATGTAGATATACAGATAGAGGGGAAGAGATGGATACAGATTGTGTATCTCCGTGTCTTGTCTCAGGGGGAGAAGTCAGATTTGCGTAAGAATTGGGATGTTACAGTATTTATTTAAACGCCTGATTTGACCTAATAATTAATTTAGGAGAGTTTCCTTCAAAAAAGGAACTTTCCTGGATGTTTAATATATATGGGTTTAGTTTAGTTATGAGAAAAGGGACCCCAAAATGTACGTAATATAAGTAACGAATAAGTAAAATATTTGGTTTTGAATAACGGCAAGTCTCGTACCTTCTGACTCAATCCATTAACAACGGGTGTGTTTCTTTAAACCTATTAAGTATGAGAGTTAGGCTGGCCGCGCGCAGAATCGTGCGGTAGCTGCAGTGTTGCCGGGCTCCCATTCTGTCAATGTAAAATTACACGCGACTCGAGTCGTCACGACCCAAGTCGCGAGTGGCGAGACGATCCTGTGTGCGGCCGGCTTTACTGTTATTCACAATTAAATATTTTAGTAACTAGTGGCTAAAATGACATATTTTGGGCCTTCCTTTTTCCGTCAACTAAACTGAACGTGTAAAAATCTGCAAAAACATTTGTAGGAACGTTGTTTTGTTGTACAATTTATATTACTTCCGGTCGCACTGTTTAAAAAAAAAAAAAAAAAAAAAAAATCGTGAAGAGCTGAAATATTGTCGGGAGTACGTCGTGGTTATCGTAACATCGCTTCCCGTCGATCAACGAAATTAAGCAACAGTGGGTCTGGAGAGTAATTGGATGAGGGACCGTCCTCCGCGTCTAAATGTAGCGACCCGTTGTTCGGATTCCACGTAAAGCTGTAGGTCCCCTCCGTAATACGACCTTAGATGTTGCGATGGATGTTAAACAACCCCATCAAACAAAAATTGAAATGTTAATTTTAAATAGGTTTTATAATTAGAATTTTGTTGTAGTCAAAGGTTAGGTACAAGAAATTTAATGGAATAAAAGTGAATCGCAATTGGTTTTTAGTTTCATTTTGTAGCTTTATAATGAAACGTGTATTTTTTAATGTAGGTGGTGGTTGACCCTATGCTGTGTAGCCTACACAGCATATACAGGGTGTCCCATGAGTCCGGTCTTGGGGGGGGAGGGTAAATTAAATTTGCAAAAGTAATACATTAGAACTAAAACAAATGTTCAAATTGGTCTTGTTTTGGGACCCTTTTTTTGTTGCAGGGAGAATAACGCAATGGTTAATATGGAAGCGAGTTACACCCATAAGGAAAAGGCCTCCGCCATCGTATCGGAAACCTTGGAAATGAACAGAGTGCACGGCTAGAAGTGCGTGTTCCTTGCACCAGAATCAAATTAAGGTATGTAGCTCCAGATTTGAACAGAACCTAAACCTGTCTACCTTTGAAACTCTGGTTCTATTGCAATGATTTATCGACTACTTTCAAAGCTGCAACTGTGAGAAGTTTTCCTGCATTTGAGCCAGTGTTGATTTGTACTGGACTGTTTGAACCGTGGTAGGCCGGACTCAGCTACCGGTGCAGAGAGGTGCATCTAAGAAGGCTCCCGATTGTGTAACGTTAGGAAGGACGACGATCGGAAGATAGCGTGTCTTTCAGTACAGACAGTTACTGGTGGTTGCGAACTTCCGGTCAGCGTGAGCGAGCCTAGTTAACTTCATGCAAGTAAACTGCGTGTTTTAGAATTAAGGTGAGCTTGCTTATACTTTACGTATTATCTTGTTAAGAGAGAAAAAAAAATGCCCCAGTCTAGTATTCGAGGGTTAAGGCACTTGTTATTCTGTAGTTTTACTTGCTTTGAATAACACTGGTCAACAAAGATTTTCATCAGAGTAGAATTTGTGTGGCTGGATAGCATTTTTCACGCTGATTCCAAAACTGCATTCAGATTGTTTCTAGCACGTATAGTTTTCAAGATGAAGGCATATATAATACACAGATTTAACCATTTTAAATAGGCAAAATACTAATATTTCAACATTTGATTGTGTTTATTTTATTGTTTTTTTTTAGTTTATTCATCTTATTATTTCAATTATCTTAATTATACATCTTATGTATTTCAGGTGTGAGCTTTTACGTCTAGCAGCATTGTGATTCAGGCAACAACGCCGTGCTTTGTGTGTCAAAAGATCAGTCCAGTCCAAGAACTTGTGTCAAGTTGGTGTACATTTTTTGAATTTATAGTTTGCTCAGGTCAGTCAACATGCCTCGACAATGTAAGAATGACCCCGACAAGTTCTGTTTCGTATGCGGCCAGTTGACAACTAAAACACAGCGACGAAGTATTACAACCGACATTAAGAAAATATACAAGCTATACTTTGGTTGCCATCTAGGTGACCAAGATAAACCATGGGCGCCACATCAAATCTGTTCTGGCTGTTCAAATGGATTACGTAATTGGCTTAACAAAAAGAAAGCTTCAATGCCATTTGCCATACCCATGATATGGAGGGAGCCGAGAGATCATCATGAAGACTGTTATTTTTGTAGTGTGAACTTAATGGGGTTTCTGCCAAGAACAAACACCAGATTGTATATCCAACTTGGATTCAGCACGTAGACCAGTAAAACATGATGAAACATGCCCATTCCAATTCCCCCAAGTGATAGGCTAGATTCTATCATAGATGACATGGAAAGTGATGAAGGTGCAACTGGCGTTTCCGGACCATCTACAGAACCAGAGTACACTTTTGAAGGTAGACATTTAGAGCCTAAAAAGTTAACCCAAGGACAGTTGAATGATCTTGTTAGAGACTTATCGCTGTCTAAAGAGAAATCAGAGCTTCTCGCCTCAAGACTAAAGGAGAACAATTTACTTGAGAACAATGTTCGTATTAGTTACTACCGAAAGCGGAATTTTGAATTAACAGCATTCTTTTCAGTAGACGATCCTCTCTGTTATTGCCATGACATCAATGGACTATTTACAGCCATATCTCAGACGTATGTGGCATCTGAGTGGCGCCTCTTTATTGATTCGTCGCAGAGAAGCCTGAAAGCAGTTCTTTTGCATAATGGTAATATAATGCCATCCATCCATCCCATTGCCCATTCCGTCCATCTAAAAGAGACATATGACAATATGGATATACTACTTAAGGCAATCAAATACGACAGTCATCAATGGAATGTTTGTGGAGATCTAAAAGTTATAGGAATGCTTATGGGTATGCAGTCAGGATTCACAAAATTTTGTTGTTTCCTTTGCCTGTGGGACAGTCGCGCCACTATAGAACATTACACCAAAAGTGACTGGCCACTTAGGTATACATATGTCCCAGGGATAAGCAATGTCCAGTCTGTCCCTTTAGTGGATCCCCAAAAGATCTATCTGCCACCTCTTCACATTAAACTTGGTTTAATGAAGAATTTTGTTAAAGCAATGGGTAAAGTCAATTGAAGGGTTCCAATACCTTTCAAGGAAATTTCCGAAGGTTACTGCAGCAAAATTGAAGGAAGGAATTTTTGTTGGGCCACAAATAAGGGTAGTTTTGAATGACACTGAATTTGAAAAAGTCCCAAGTCCCAAGTCCCAAGTCCCAAGTCCCAAGTCCCAAGTCCCAAGTCCCAAGTCCCAAGTCCGCTGGAATTGAAGGCTTGGCTGGCGTTCAAATGGATATGTGAAAACTTTCTTGGAAGCAACAAGTCACCTGTGTATAAGGATGGAGTCAAGAACCTCCTTGATGCCTTCAAAGAAATGGAGTGTCGAATGTCGTTAAAAATTCACTTCCTGCATTCCCACTTAGATTTCTTTCCTGAAAACCTTGGTGCAGTGAGTGACGAGCAAGGAGAGCGCTTCCATCAAGATATTCAGATGATGGAGAAGCGCTACCAAGGATATTGGAATGAAAGCATGATGGCGGACCATTGTTGGATGCTGTATCCTGACAATCCAGGCCAAATTTACAAAAGGAAATCTCACACTCAGCGCTTTTAATAAAATAATGTATATATTCTTTATTTATAAGTACATTGAATAAGGTATATGATGTATTTGTTGTTTAGCATTCCTAAGTGTGATCTATACATCCATAAATTTTCTTATAGCAATATCAAAAACTTAAAAATATCAAAACCAGTGTATCTATATAACTATACGTGCTAGAAACAAAATAAAACCAGATTCGGAATCAGCGCGAAACATGCATTAAGAAAAGTGTGATCATGTTTGTGATGAGAAAAAAATGTTTCATTTTGTTGGCCGTGTAATTACTTTAATGAGTTGTGGCACGTATAGCTCCGCCCTCAACCAGCCACAAGTGAAAAAGTCGTATCCGCAAGTCAATCTTAATATTGTTGTCGAGGACTTTTGTTAACTGAATAAGATAGGTCCGGTGCTAGTGCCTTCGAGAGACTGATACAATGAGAAAACGGACCGACGGACATACAACAGATGTCGAATGGGGTCGGTGACGTTACTGAAAGTAATAGTAGTTTAACCACCCCGCAACAGCTAAGATCATATGACTGAGGGGACCTATAGCTTTACGTGGGATCCGAATCACGAGTCGCTACATAATCTGGACGCGGAGGACGGCTCCCCCCTCCCATCCAACTAATCTCTAGACCCAATGTCATTTAACTTCGCTGATCGACGGGGAGAGGTGTTACGAGCACTGGAAATGGTATAGCCCGTGACTACTAAAAAACCCATTTCAAAAAATAGAATAATTGGATGAACCTAGTCCCTAAATCGGGCTGTTCACTAGTAAATTGAGGGTACATTTTATTTACCAATACATAAGTAAGGTGTCCAACTAAATTTTTTACATAAAATTTAAGTACCGAATAAATTTATTACAACCAGTAGTCTATTAAATAGATAAGACTAATGATATTTAATCAACAAGACATATTATCGGAAAGGTTTTTGTGGGGAAGGGATTAGATTAAGTTGGGTTAGCGTAGGTTAGGTTAAGTTATTAAGTGTTGACGAAATTTACCGTTGACTAAATGTTATAGATCGTAAGAGGGGCCCCCAATCTAGTAAATGGTTGGTCGTCTCCTAACTTCGACCTCTTACGGCCCTGTGATGGCCTAGTAACAGATTAGAAATAGTGGCAACTTTTAAGAATGAAAGTTGTCAGTGATTGCAATTCGCATTAAACTTGAAAAGCGTAAATATTAAATGTATGATGGGTTTAAAAATTGTTCGTTTAAGTTTACACACACACACACACACACAACAGTCTTTTCGCGTAGTTACTGATATAATGATTTTTGAAAATTAAGTTTTATAGAATCCTTTACGAAATAGGAACCAAGCTGAAGCTTAGGTTAGAGTAACATTAACAAAATTAATTTATTATAGTATTTTCTCTTCTACTAAACTTCATAAAGTATAAACGTCCACACAAAGCTAATTTTGTCTCTGCAAAACTTTTTTATACACACAATTATGAACTCGTTCTAAATGAATTTACAATTGCTTAGCTTTTGATCCGTTGCTCATAAGCTGTTTTTTAGTTTTGTGACCCTTCAGGCAACTTTGAAATATTTCATGTAAATAACCGATATTTACTAAATAAAAAAAAATATATAATATATATATAACCTTTGGTTAGCTTCTCATAATTTTAAAATGACTTAATTTATTTTTATTGATATATATACAGTACGTACACACACACACATATATATATATTATATATATATATATATATATATATTATATATATATATATATATATATATATATAATATATATATATATATATATATATATATATATCCCTTTGCTTTGTCCGGAGCGATAGGGCGCGTCCCTCTGTGGCGAATGTGGGAATACACCTTTCTTCGGTGTAAGGGCTTTCTCTGCCCTCGTGGACCATTGGGCCCGTTTGGGGACCCGGCTGATCTCCTGCTTCTTTTTCTTTCTCCTTTAACCCATTCTTTCTGGCTTCTCCCTGTTTTTTTGGCGTTGTTCTTTGGACCTTGATTTTGACCCTTTCCTTGGCCCTTGGGTGTGGGAGGTGGTTGCCCTGCACCCTTGTCGCTTTCCAACCAAACCCAAACCCTGTCCCTGCCACTTTTCACCGCGCGTTGGATGAGAGTGGCCGCCTTTCAGGCACAGGGACTGGGTGCGGGTGTATCTCCCCTGCGTGACATCTATCGGCGGTGGGACCAAGTGTGCCCACACTTCGCCTTTCCCTTGTTGGAGTCGGTGGTGGCTGGATGCGCGCGGGGGATGAAGTTCTTTTTTGTTTTGCTATGGACACTTCTCCCCCTCGGCTTACGACTTACTACTCTCAACACTCGGGTGGTGGGCAACCAGGCCCTCGAGTCCTTTACCACTGGAAGACCGCAACCTAATGGGGTTGACCCCCTGTGGAAGCGGAACGCTTGCACTCTCCTTTTCCGTTGCCGACCCCAGTCCGTCCCTCGACTACGCCCTTGGACCTACACTCTCTGGAGCAGGGGTCTCGCCCCAGCCCACTTCAGCCACCTTCGGGCAAGTCAAGTTCCACCGAGGACTTGCCCCCACAACCCGGCTTCTTGCTCTCCCCATATGCCCCCCTCACCCGCCGTCAGCCCACCTCCCCACGGAGAGAGCCTCGCGGCGGACGGGGGAGCCGGCATTCACGGCCGTCCTATCGACCGTTGAATATCCCAGTCCATTTCGACTCTACAGCCTCCCTCTCCCTCCCAAGTATCCACAAATTCCTGGTGATTCGGCCTACATCTGGGTCCCTCCCGAACAACTCTGAACGGACGTTCCAGGCGATCCGAACCCACAGCAACTCCAGCCGCTATGACGTACGCCCACAGAGGGATGGCTCCCTCCTCGTAAAATCACGCTCAGCCGCAGAGACGAAAGCCCTACTCTCCGTCACTGAGGTCCTTGGATGCTCGGTGTCCGTTTCCCCACACCCTCGCCTGAACCAGAGTCAGGGCACTATTTACGCCACCCGCCTATTGTCGGTCGCAGTGAACGAGCTCCTGGAGGACCTCGCACCCCAAGGAGTCACTAAGATCTATCGTTTCACATCCCGACAGGGAGGCACCCCCTCCCCCACCCCACGTCTGCTCCTTACTTTCAACACACTAATCCCCCCGGCCGCATTGTATGGGGTATGGGAGACCGCGCCTCATGCGAGTTTTCTATCCGCCCATACGTCCCAGACCCGACCCGTTGCTTCAAATGCAATAAATTCGGACACGTTAGCTCCGCTTGTCGACAGCCGCATCAATGTGTTCACTGTGGACGACTCGCTCACCCTGACAGGTGCCCCAACACACCCAAATGCTCCAACTGTGAAGGCGCACACCCCTCTTCATCCCGAGAATGCCTTTTCTTCAGGTTCGAGAAGGAGGTCCGAGGCCTACAGGTGACGGACTTCCTTAGCCCCCGTGAGGCACGCGACAGGGTGCGGAGTCGGGAGGTGAGGCCGGGGGTGTCCTATGCCGCTGCTCTCGGCTCTATCATCTCGGCACGCCGCCCTGGCCTGCCGCCGAAACCCCCCCAAGCCACTGCTCCCTGTTCCCCTCAAAGAAAACCCTCGCAGGACCCGACGGTTTCCTGTCCCCCCACCATTCCTCCTTCCCGCACCTCACCTGCCACGAATCCCCCAGGTGTCTGGGACCAGGACACCCAGGTCCCATCCACCTCAAACCCCGCCTTCCCAGTACCCCCTGCACACGCCCGAACCTGCCGCCCGGAGCAAGCCGTCGAGGCGGAGACGCCGGAGCGTGTCACCGGACCCTCCGGCCTTCCAACGTCTCTCTCCCTCTTCCCCTCGGACCAAGAAGACGGCTCGGATCCTCACTCCGCCCACCACGTCTACTATGTCCATCTCTCCCCATCGCAGAAGTCCCACCACTCTACCCCCACAGACTCTGACAATAGTGGCTGAGATCCACGACCCGCCCCGGACGACGGGACCCAGTCCGAACAATATCCTCCCCCGAGGATCCGGTGGATGCGGCCCTGGCGCAGCTGCACGGTGTGACCGAGGGAAGCTCGGCCGCGCCCACGCCCACGAGTCTTATGGATCTGCCCTTGCCTCCTGGTGCCATTTTCTCCACCCCTCCACGAGACTACTCTGATTCACCTCCTTCCACCCCCATCGTACCTATTACCCCCAACATCCCCGGCCCCTCCTTGTCAGCTACCCTGTGTACGCCCTCCCTCCCACCCGCCCGGTCCTTTTGGTACCCCTTATCACCACCTCGAGTCCGCCATGAGACCCCGGACAGGCGGGGTAGCGCCACTTTTGGGGCTACCGTGCCCCCTCCTGGTCCGACCATAGAAGCCCGTCACAGTACATCCGACCCTCTCAGCCCACGATGTTCCTCTGCCTGCCGTGATCCACGCCTCCGGTCTCGCTCGGCCGACTCGATCCCGCCACCTCCGCGGGGTTCGACAGGCCGACCGATTCCTTCCCTGGTGAACGGTAGATAGCCAGCCATGCTCCCGACCAAGCCTTCAATTTCGCGAACTCCGGATCTCCCTTCATACTCCAACCTCCTAGCACCACCACCCTCCCTTCATCAACTAATGGATCCCCCGAAAACCACAATAGTCCACTGGAACTGTCGAGGAATATTCGCAAATTATGAAGGCCTTACTCCCTGCTTGCCACTTCCCGTCCGGTGTGTGTCTGTCTCCAGGAGCTAATCCTGGGGACCAGGCCCATGCCCTGCCCTACTGGTTATTTTTGCACCGCCACCCCGCCTCCTACCTGCACTCGAAGGGGAGCTGCCATCCTCGTACACCACGCAGTCCCCTTCTACAACCTCTCCATCCGGTCCCCACTACAGGTGACTGCCGTCCGGCTCTCCCTGGATAGACAGTACACCGTCTGCTCCATCTACCTCCCCCCCACGCTCAAGTCTCCCGCGACGACCTGGTGGAAGTCGTGGAACAACTCCCTAGGCCCTTCCTACTGCTGGGCGATTTCAATAGTCGCCACCCCTTGTGGGGCGACACACGCACCACCTATATGGCCCCAACCCTGATATCCGTCATGACCGAACTCTCCTTCGAGTGCCTCAACAATGGCTCTCCTACTTTTTACCATGCCACCACCTGCACTCCATCCTGTATAGACCTGTCCCTCGTTTCAACTGATGCCCTCCTAGACTTCACGTGGCAAGTCCTCCGAGAGGACCATGGAAGTGACCATCTCCCCATACAACTCACCCTTAATCGACCCGACCAGACTGTTCGGGTACCGGTAAGGTGGGTTACTACCAACGCGAATTGGGCCCGCTTCCGCGACAACACCTATACCACCCTTACAACTGCCCACTTCCCATCCATCGACGAGTGCATCGCTTACTTCGAGTCCGTCGTTCTAGCGGCCGCAAGCACTAGCGTACCACAATCCTCCGCCTACCCCCGCGCCCGACGGGTGCCTTGGTGGACCCCGGAGTGCGCGGAGGCCGTGCGCGCCAAGAAGAAGGCAACTCGGCGCTTCTACCGGACGCGACTCCCCATCCATCGCACGGAGATGCAGCGGGTCAGGGCCATCGCCCGCCGCACAATGAAGACAGCGCGCCGAACCTCTTGGCGTGCCTTTGTGTCCGGCATCACCGCCAACACACCTTCGGCTACCATCTGGAAGAAGGTGCGGGGTGTCGAGAGGCGACATGTCCCCTCCCGACCCCCGGTCCTCCGGACTAACGACGGACTCCTATGTGAACCCAAGTCGGTGGCAGACCACCTTGCTTCTACCTTCGCCGCCGTTTCTTCCTCTACAGCCAATTCCGTACCCGCCCCTGACGATAGCCCCTCTCCACCGTCCATAGACAGCACCTACAACCGATTGTTTACCATGCGTGAACTACAGGCGGCACTGGCCTCTCGACGATCCCCTTGTCCCGGTCCGGACGGTATTCCGTACGGCATGCTCCAGCACATCCACTCTACCTTACAAATTTTCCTGCTGGATCTATACAATCGCATATGGATAGAGGGCGCCTTCCCCTCTAGGTGGAAGGAGGCCCACGTCATCCCTATCCCCAAACCCGGCAAAGATTCCCTGGACCCCACAAACTACAGACCAATCGCCCTGACGTGTTGTGCCTGCAAGATCCTCGAGAAAATGGTTGCCACGCGATTATCGTTCGTCCTTGAACATAACAATTCCTTCCCTCTACCAGTCCGGCTTCAGACAATTCCGCTCCACTACTGATCCCTCCTGCTTCTCAGCCGAGACATACAGGATGCCTTCGACAATGGACAGTTCGTACTGTCAATTTTTTTTGACATCCAGAAAGCCTATGACACCACCCGTCGAGCAATGATCCTCGGTCAGCTCCGACATCTGGGCCTCGTCGGAGCCATGCCGACCTTCATCAGAGGCTTCCTCTCTTCCCGAACTTTTAAAGTCCGGGTGGGCTCAGTCCTCTCTGACACCTTTGTGCAGGAGGACGGGGTCCCACAGGGAAGCATCCTGTTCTCTGCTTCTCCGGCGTGATGAACACGGTCTCACAATGCCTTCCACCCACCATCCGCTCTTCCATTTATGTTGATGACCTTGCAATCTACTTCGCAGGGCGAGAACCGTCTGTTGTTCAACGACAGATGCAGCTCGCCATCTACCGGGTGGAAAGGTGGGCGACGTCGGTGGGTTTCCGCCTCTCCATCCCTAAGACCAAGTGTATGGTCTTCAGTAGAAGAAGACCCACAGCCCTTCCTCTACCCTCTGTCACATTATACAGCAGGCCTCTTGAGGTGGTACCTACCCTCCACGCGTTTTCTGGGCATGACCCTAGACCGACGGCTCAATTGGGTTCCCCATCTCAAGTACCTAAAGCAATCCCTTCAACGCCCCCTCGCTCTCCTGGATCACCTCTCTCACACCACATGGGGTGCAGATCGACGCTCTCTTCTTCGCCTTTACACTTCCATAGTGCAGTCGAAGCTGGACTATGGTAGTGCAGTTTACGGTCCAGCCTCCACCGCCCGCCTCCGTATCCTGGACCCGGTACTTAATAGAGGCCTCCGCCTCGCCACCGGTGCCTTCCGCTCCTCCCCAGCCTCCAGACTCCATGTGGAATGTGATCATCTCCCTCTCGCCCTCCGACGGGGTCTTCTTCTCATGAGGACATACCTCCGTGCACAGAGGCTACCTTCTTCGCTTCTGGGCACGGTGGTTTCAGAACTACCACCTCAGGGACGGAGCTGGCACTTCACTGAAGCGGTCCGCTCTTTCCTTGATCTTTTCAACATGCACGCCCCCTCAGTTATCCCCATTTCATTCAGCATCTACCCCCACTGGATCCTCACCCCTATCAAGTTTTGCAAAGATCTGTGTACCCTACCGAAGACTACCACGAGCGCCGTGATATACAGGTCACTTTTCCGCGAACACGCAACCCAACACCCGGACGCAGTCGCCATTTACACGGATGGTTCCCGCTCGGAAGCCGGTGTGGCCTCAGCGGTGATTCTGTCCCAGCCGCTTTCTCGGGGCGTCGGCCTGCCCCGCGAGGCCTCCGTTTTTTCGGCGGAACTTTTCGCCATTACGGAGGCCCTCGATATTGTGCGCACCCACTCTGCCTGCTCCTTCGTCATTTATTCGGATTCCCAAAGTGCACTCCTCTCCCTAGAAAGATTTAACTCCCCCCACCCGCTCGTCTGTACCATCCAGCAAACCTTCCACTGTCTAACGACCTCCAACACAAGACAATCGCCTTCTGATGGTCCCGGCTCATGTCGGCATCCAGGGTAACGAGGCGGCGGATCGCACAGCAAAGACGGCCTGCTCACTGCCGGTCTCCTCCCGACCCCACCCTTTCTCCGACTTCTTCCCGACTTTCCGCTCCATATGGCAGCGGGAATGGGACCAGGCCACACAAAATAAACTCCACACGATCAAGCCACGAATAGGATACTGGGCCTCCTCATTCCACCGGTCCCGCCATAAGGAAGTAATCCTAGCCCGTCTCCGCCTAGGCCACACCCGCATCACCCACGGACACCTTATGGCGAAATCGCCAGCCCCGCTTTGCCCTACCTGCCATACCCCCTATCACTGTCATACACCTCCTGGTGCAATGCACAAAGTTGTCTGCTCTTCGCCGCAGGTGTTTCCCTCTCTCGGCCGAAGATCCCATACCCGACCGGCTACGATCCATACTCGCCGACGGCCCCCACTTTTCAACGGAAGCGATTCTCCTCTTCCTTACTCACTCCCAGCTGCTCCATCGCATTTAAAACCGTACCCCTCCTACCCACTATCCAGCGACTGACCCTTACTCACTACCCTATCTACCACCCCCAACACAGTAACATCACCCACTCACCGCCTCGCCGAGATATGTACCGATCCTTTTAGGTACGAATCGGCGGTAAATCAGAGAAAGAAAAAAAAAATATATATATATATATATGTTAGCACTGATAAGTATTCGTACAGACGAATATTTCAGTTATATTCGGCTCATTCTTCTTAAGAAAATTGTTGCACTTCATTCAGATTCGAAGAGTTTCTCTTGCGGACCCTATTTATTTATTTTATTTATTTTCATCTATTAAATTGAGTTGGTCTTTGTCCCAGTTGAGAAGTTTAAAATTATTTTGTTTGAAGGTGCTCTTACTTTTGTTTTGGGTCATTATCTTGTTGCAGTACCCATTTGCGACCCGCCAACTGAAGGCAATACATTTTTTCTAAAATTTCCTCGTATTCCTTCTAGGCAGTGTTGGGCACTAAAGCGTTAATCCGATAACAGTTAATTAACGAAGTTAACTTTTTTTAACGGACTATTAACGGAAGTTAATTTCCATTTATCGTTATCGGACCAGTTAACTTCCGATAACTCGATATTAAGTCCGTTAACACGTTAACTGCGAGGAGTCATTCACGGAAAATCACCGCTCCGCGAATGAATTCAAACCGCCATAACTTCAGTCTGCCAATTCCGTCCTCTGCCGCAGTCGAACGGCTCTTCTCTCTCAGCAAGGACATCCTGAGGCCCAAGAGGTCAAGACTGGCAGTTGGGCCTAACTTTGAGAAGTTGGTCTTTCTGAAGGGCAACCAGCACATTGTGTCAGTCTTTAATAAATGTGCCTAAAATTTAATTTTACCTTTCAGTTCCCGCCATAATAATTCTCTGGTAAATTAAAATTTAGTTAATGGTTAGTGGTTACAAGGGTTTCAAAACATGTAATCAGTACATTTTTTATTAAAAATAAAAAAAAAAGTTAAGCAAAAAAGTTGCCAAACTTGATAAAAATAGTTAAATACCTATTTATTGTTGGATTTTGCATAAATAAACATTTTCTATGGGTTTTAAAGCTTTTTTCCTTGATTTTTTTAAATGTTAGTAAAGAAATAGTTATCGTTAACGGATTATCGTTAACTTCCGTTAACTTTGTAGTAAAATTATCGGATTATCGTTATCGGAGTTAACTTTTTGGTTAACGGTGTCCACCACTGCTTCTAGGGTTTCTTTCCCGGGATCCCGGCTGTTTTTATTGGATTTGAAAATCCCGAGAAATCTCGGAATTTTAAAATGACTTAATTTATTTTTTATTGATTGATTTTGTTTTTTCTTTTGTTATTAGAAGGCTCTTGGGTAGAATTAAAGAAAACTGCATAATACTTACCACATTTTATTCTACTTTTCTGCTTTCTTAAATGAACACCTACTAACATTGGCAACTTAGAGCAATCTAAAAGTGGGCCCGTATGCCAAAAACTGGCCGAGGGAATGTCGCTAGCGCTGCGTATAATACAAGGAACCGAGTCTCAGTATATTATCTAGCGATCGCAGGCAACTCGTCTTGCTCAGAGTTTAAACAAGCATTTGAAGCAAGAACTGCAGTTATTCGAGACAATAGGGAACAGAACTTCAAACATCATGAATTTATTTGATGCACTGAAAACCATTCCCCCAACCTCTGTTGAATCAGAAAGAGCCTTTTCTCCAGCAGGTTTATTTATCACCAAGTTGAGAACTCGTCTTAGTGATAGAAGTATCGATTGTTTTTTAAGAAGCTATTTTAAAAATGTTGATTGACTCTTTAAATATTTTAAGATAAAAGGATGAAATTATATTTTCTAATGGTTTATTTTTTATATTTTTTGTATTGGCTAAATATTTTAAGATAAAATATGTTGAGAAAAAGTATAAATTATTTTTTTTAATGAAGTTTTTCTTTTTTTATTTGCAAATTCACTTAATTATAATTAAAGGAATATAATATTTTAGCCTTTTATTTGTCCCCTGCAGATGAATAGCATGATAAATATTGTTTAATAAATAGCTACCATTGATTGGTAAACTCAATTCAAGTATTACAATGCAAAAGTGGTCATCTAGGAATAAGTAATTGGTTATCCCAATTCTAAAAGGGTATTTTATCACTGAACAATAAAAAAAATTACTGTTCTCTTAAATATACAACCATTTCCTGGATTTCCCGGATCCCGGGAATTGGCTTCATTTTTCTGGGATTTCCCGGTTTCCGGGATGAAGAAAGCTGCATATAAGGAAAAACCGTAATTCCTTCGAATTCAATATTGCATTGATGACAACGAGCTTTGCTGTACTAGAAGCACTAAAGCATCCCCCAAAGAAGCAAACTACTCCCACTGTTTAACCGTAGTAAGGATTTTATTTTCGTCGAACGCAGTATTTGATTTTCGCCAAACATACCGTTGCTCGTTGTTCCTGGGTAATTTAATTTTGGTCTCGTCTGTCGAGAGAACTTTCTTCCGGAATACAAATCCATCATTTTGATGATCCTTGGCGTACTTTAAACGGGGAGCTTTGTCCGCTTTTCATAGCAAATGTTTCCTTCGTGTAACTTTTTCATGCAGACTATTCTTTCTCGAAGTACGACGTACACTGTACAGTAGAGGGATGGACATCGTTCTTAGACAGTTTTAATGTTTGGCAAATATCACCCACAGTCACTCGTGGATTCACAGCAGCCATTCTTTCAATCGATCTAGCTGTACGTTCTGAAGTCTTTCAAGGTATTCCACACCTTGGTAGAGTTTTGATTAATCCAAACACTTTCCATTTCTTTATAATTGCAGCAACCGTCGTAAATGGAATTCGTAGTTATTCTATCTTCCTATAACTCTCTCCAAAATCGTGTGCAGCAACAACTGATCTCTCGAGATCTGTAGACAGATCTTTAACCACGACGACCCTTTGCTTACTAATGACTCGTACCGTCATCCGTCTTCGATATAGATTCAGAGAGAAAATTGTACGCGTGCCACAATCTCTAATTAATAAACAGCCAACTAACTGATGATGAAAATTTTAAGTTGTTCAAGCGTTAGGTGGACACACAAAATATTAAATAATTTTGTAAGTAAATGTACGGAAACCTGTGCATTTTTTTTTTTTTTTTATTTTCCTCAAATAACTTTAAATGTTTTACACGTTGGAGTTAAAAAAAAATTATTTGTACAAAACATAAGGACGAATACAACTGAAATATTTCTCTATACGAATACTTATGAGCGCCATTATATAATATATGTTTTATATATATATATACAATATATACAGGGTGGGCCGTAAGTTTCCATACATAGGAAAAATTAAACGTTTGTTTTTATGTTTCGGATACCCTAAGAATATGCGTTTGACGTAAGATCTTGTTTACTGATGAAGCAAATTTTTACGTCAATGGAGAGGTTAATCGGCAAAACATACGTTATTGGAGTAATGCTAACCCTAACTGGCTGAGTCCGACGAAGATGCAAAGTGCCGGTAAAGTGATGGTGTGGGCCGGGATATGGGGTGACAGAATTATTGGACCAATTTTTTTTGTCAGTGGAAATCTTAATGCCGAAAGGTATCTTAACATGTTGCAAGAAGAGATTTTCCCATCCCTGCTAAACGAGGAAGGTAACTTCCCAGTTTACTTCCAGCAAGATGGAGCTCCACCTCATTATGGTCTTCACGTGCGTCGGTATTTGGATCAGCAGCAGTTTCCGGATGCTTGGATTGGTCGGCGTGGTCCTGTGGAGTGGCCTCCCAGATCCCCAGATCTCACCCCCCTTGATTTCTATCTTTGGGGGCACTTGAAGGCCATGGTGTATCAGGAAAAGATACGAGACATAAATCATCTAAAGGAACGTATCACCAACGCCATTACAAGCATAACGTCAACTGTGCTAATGCGTGTTCATCAACAGTGGGGAACACGTATTGAAATGTGTTTTCAAAACAATGGCAACCATGTAGAGCATATTATGTAAATAAAAATGGTTGTCCATAAAAAAATGTTTATTTTTCCTATGTATGGAAACTTACGGCCCACCCTGTATATGTATAAAACTAGTTTAATTTCTTGACGTTCCCTCTAATTCATTATCTCCAAATTTCAACGTCTGTGAACAGGTCCAATAATTTCTAGAATCTTATCAACAGTGTTGCCAAGTCTGTTTATCCACTAATAGTCATTTTACACTCGTTAGATTATAGGAATATAGGTTTTAGAGGGAACAAAATGCAAATAATAGAGTGCAAGAAGGTTGATTTTAAAACTGTTGAAACAATAAAGTGACTATTTCTCATTAGTATGATCAGGAGTACTTTAAATAGTATTCTTACTTGTAAATAATAAAAGAAAAGATGAAAAAATAGGGCTCGTCTTTGTACACAGTCTTCCACCTTCCAATTTAAGTTATTTCTCAAAAGGAAAATAGATAAGGAGACTGATCGAAATAACTTTATATTAATAATTTATTTGAAATAAATGCAATATTTACGTGTAATTACAGTTATGGAAATTTTGACAAGCATAGGTATTAGGGTATGTCAATTTTGTCAACTTTTTCAAATCAATTTTGGTAGTAAAAATAGTGTCTTTTCATGTCGAAATTTGAAAATGGCGAACCAAAATTAAATAAAAATAACCCTTACCTACATCAATTTTACCTCCGTGTGAAGAGAGACCAACGCACGAAACATAAGGTTCATAAGGTAAAGTTTCAGAAATTGACTCTCTTACTAAATAATTGGACATAAATTGATTAACTATTCATCTGTCACAGAATTATCCCACTGATCGCATATGGAGTGTTTTCAAGGTCATATAGTTGTTGTACAATGTACAAGTCACAACATGAATAGAACTGTCCCTCACTCTCAGTCCTCAGTTGCCTCTTAGATGTCATAGACGGTGGTTTGCTGTTATTGCTCTTGTACCTACTTCATAGTTATTCTACTAAACGAATACTACAGTTTAACTGTAAGTATGGATTATTGATTATTACAATTAATTATCATCATATTCTTCTGTCTAAATTATGTTGTAATCCCATGAAATATTTTTTAGTGAATTTTAGAACATCGAATCACTAAACTTTGAAACATCGTAATTGATATAAAATACTTAAATGTTTTTCTTTCTTTTCAGATATTCCTAAGATGCCAAAATTGAAGACAAGAGGTCAGTCGTCATGCCACTTGAGCCCGTTAGTCGGTACAGGCAAGGAGCTTCCCGTATCAGAACTACCAACAGTGCGAGACATGCTGAGACTAGGGTTACTCCTTCGTGAACAAAATACAAAGGATAGAAGGAACTACACAGAGAAAGAGCTCATAAGGGACATGATTCCCCCTCTTCTGCATCAGTAGAAAAAGCTAATGTGTTATTCAAACCACCTGTACTCAATCAGTATAGAACTATTGAGCTAAAATTAACAAAGCTGTGGCACAAAGCAGTTGAGACATCACTTGGTAAAGGAAAATTAGCAAAGAAAAATAAATTTCTGCACACACTTGATACTCTTCTTGACATTTTGAACTGCCAGTGTCCCATAGAGTTGTGTTCTGAAGCCAATTGTTCTCCCTCATGCAGAAGAGAACCTCACCCTCACATTGATTGTCGCTGTCCTCGTGAGAAGAAGATCCCTGTTTTGGAGCTGGCTTTCATAAAGGCGCAGAGAACAAAGGCAGGAGGCCAAGGAAGTATGCAGATTGGTTCGGCAGATTATTCAGAAACCAAAAAACAGATTGTTATTGCTAAGAAAAAAGAGAACGGATCAATCTTAGGCTTATCGTATTGTTCAAGCAATCAGATCAGGAGAGTTGCCTCAAAATCTGGCTCTCTTGGAGATTGGACCCGTAAGTCACAGTCGTTGGTTAACTACAGCGATTCGTTTCTGCAGGATTTGGGTTTCCAAACATGCACTGAAGGGCAAAATGCTACATAATTTGATATTGATTGTTGAATTTATTATTGGGTTTTATCTTCCTCACTGGTTCAATGTAAAACTTAATCCAATGTGGATGGAGGGGCCCAACCACATCTTGTTTCAATTACAGCTACTGAGAACCCAAAGGAAAGTAGTGGTGGACATCGTGTTACCTGTGGTGAGAAGGTCCGCTTGGTATGCTAGGCCAGAGGCAGTTTTGCAAGCAATACTCTGCAGCCAATGTACCAAAGAGCGAACTGAGGCTGTGGAAATCATTCTAAAGCTTAGAGGAACATCACTAGATGATGACCAACTGGGAGACTGCTCTGTTCAGACAAGGAAGGTACCTCCGATAAACGTCAATGCCACGAAAGTCGGAATTAGTTAACTTGAGTTCGGAAGTTTTGGAGTCACCACTGACAACATGTATAACAAACAAAGATTTAACACAACTTAAAGAGGCCCCAATGCAAGTGCCAAAGTGGCCTTCTCACACACAGAGTGTGGAGAGGTGTGTGAAAATGGTCACAGAAGCAGCTAGTCAAGTTTACAGTCACGAGAGGCGAGAAGGCTACATCAAAGCGCAAGTACTTAGTAGCAAGCCGAATGCTGATGTCAAGGAACCGCAGCAAAAAGGACATGACTGCATTGGTTACTTTCAAATAAAGACTCTGAATGATATCTTACTGCCACTTTAAATGTTGATAGGATGTTTGCGCACATTTGTTATTTTGTTACGAATTTACGGAAAAATAGAATTTTTTAATTAAAATTGATGTAGGTAGGAGTTACTTTTTATTGTTTTACTTTTTTTGTACTTGCGTACTTGCGGGTGGCCGCAAAAATGCCCCCATTTATAAGAGCGGAAATCAAGGTCTCCGATGTTTACAATGGTTTTTTTTTCTTTTTTGGGAAGGATTGTGTAGTATGTAAAATGTATGCCTGTGTAGTGAGGAAGAGAGGGAGAAATGTGTGTTTGAGAGCATGCTGGACTGCTCACAGGGTAGATGAGACACAGAAAAAGATCGGCTAAGGAGAACAGTGACAGAAGAAACAGAAGTTCCAGCACTCCCCGTCTCCTGCCTAACGTTTCCCCGGAGTACCTCCAGGTCAAGGCTATAAATGTCCTCACTTTGGTTCCCCCGCTGCCGATACCGTGAAGGCAGACCCGAGCAGCAGGGCTAGTTGTGCTACTGCCCATTCGAGATGTTCTGGGCCTCTGCCTGATTCAATTTTCATAAACTTTCGCAACATTTGTGACCTCTTCAAATTTACAATCTGTTGAACACCACCACCTCCTCCTCTCAACCTCGCATTCTCTTCCTCACAAAGTCGGGTATATGGGACGACTGACAGCAACCCCTTTTCTGTACCCTATTTTCTCTATACTCAATTTCATTCCGAAAGTGGATGTTGCGTGTCTCACGTACGCAATGATCTAACCTGTCTCGTGTTTCTGAACTTTAATTCTCCGAATTGTACACACACTGGCTACGGCTTAGATGCCAATCTCAAACTAAATGAATCTGCTTTCTACCTTTCTCCTGATTCTCTTGACTATCCAAAACTCTTTGACTACCTCGCTTCCAAAGTGGAATACATTTTTTCCCACTCCTTTCGTTAAAATTCCCATTTTAGGCGATTTTAATGCTCGCCACTACCTTTTGGCTTTCCTCCCATTTCACTAACATTTCTGGTGAACTAGCTTACAACTCTATCCTGAATGACCTAGAGCATACTGTACAGCACCCTACTCGTATGCCCAATCGCCTTGTAGATAGGCCTTACATTCTGGATTCAAACTTTTTTCTCTGTTGGGTTCCTCCGGCCACAATCTTGTACCCGTTTCCTGTCCTATTTTTCCAGTTCGGCCTTGGAGCCTCCCAGGAGGAGGTGCCTTTGGCACTTTGGTAGCGCTGATTGGGAAGCCCTTGGGCAGTACTTTTCTGATTTTCCCATGGAATAATTACTGCTTCCGTCGTCGGGGCCACTACGAATGCACTGAGCTCATCACGGAGGTGATTCTCTCGGGCATGGAGGCGTACATTCCATATTCTATCCCTACTACTAATGCAAAAAAACTTGTTTAACTTTCTCATGCTAACCGCATCAGAGAGGGGGCTTTTGGAAGGTACCGTCACCATCCAACTCCTGACTCTTGCTTAGCTTATATTTCTGCCCGGAATCGTGAAAAATCTGTTCAACAGCTTTACTTCTTACCCTCCCTTTTTCCATTTTGACGGATCAGTTCTCTTCTCCTGATGAAGCTGAAATCTTCGTTGAAACTCAACCCTGAACGATTCCGGTGCTGGTTCTCAATCTTCTCCCTCTGACTTAATTATATCTGAAATTAGTCTCTTCCAAAAATGTTTATTCGGCCTTGTCCGGGCTGAACTCTAGGAAGGGGTTACAGTTCTGATGATGTCGCTTCCGTGCCGACACCCTGCCTAGGCAAACTCTTCCGTCTTTGTCTTTCATCTGGTACTTTTCCTAACTGTTGGAAGTTCGCTTTCATTCAGCATGTCCCAAAGAAGGGTGACTACTCTAGACCTAACTATCGTTCAATTGCTTTGATATCTTTAGTTTCTGAAGTTTTTTAATGTATCCGTAATAGGAAGATTCTTACAGCTCTCGACTAACGATCTTTCAGATCTTTAATATGGGTTCCGCTCTACTGGCGATCATCTTGCACATATCTCTGACTCTTGGTCATCCTCCTTTCTGGATTTTGGCAAAACCTTGGCTATTGCGCTACACGTATCAAAAGATTTTGTTAGTCTTGCATAAGTCTTTAATTTCCAAACTGCCCTCCTTCGTTTTCTATCCTTTTATCTGTGCCCTCATCTCTGATTTCCTTTCTGGCCGATCTATAGCCGCGGTTATAGATGGCCGCTGTTTTTCTTCGAAAGCTATTATAATAGTGGTGTTCGTCAGGGCTCTGTCTTGTCACCTACATTTTTTCCATTTATGAATGATCTATTAATTCGCACTTGCTGTGGTATCCATTCCTATGCCCATGATTCTACTCCACTTCACAAAGCGTCCCTCTCAACAGTCAGTCACTCCATGGTTCACGTAGGACGGCTACGATGCACCAGACCTCTGATCTTTCTACTGTCTCTGATTGAGGCAGAGAAAATCTTGTGGCTTTCAGCACCTCAAGAACTCTGTTCCTTCATCTGCCTAGCCGTCACAATCTTCCACACTACTCTGTCGTTATTTTCAACAACCGACTCAACTTTCCTCTTCTCTTAACATTTTGGTGTTTCCTTTTCTCGTAATCTTTCCTGGAAAGATTACATATACTCTCTAAAACAGCTTCTTGGTTAAATACCGTGACTAGGGACTTGTTGGGGGAACTTGATATACCGGGTTTTAAACTCTCTACTAATGATAGGTTACATAGGATTGGGGCGGTGTTTTGCTGTACATTCGTAATTCCCTTAGGGCTATCGAGGTTAAGATAGATTTTCCGGCAGCAATGCGATATGCGTTGAAGTTAGGGCGCGTAGTATTAGTTTTAATTTTGTTGTTTATTGACCTCCCGTTCAACCCCTCGATACCGATACTAGATTTTACTCACTTCTTGGTAACTTTATTGACAATCGTAGTATAATTGTCGGAGACTTTAACTGCCCTAATGTTAATCACGAGAATTTTACTGGTAATGAGGAGGGTTTGAGATTGATCGAGTTTATGGAAGATAACTTTTTACGACAGATGGTTACCGAACCAACGCGCGGTGATAATATTTTAGACGTGGTGATGACGACCGGCGAAAATAGAGTCGATGGTTTAGAAGTAGGTCAGAGTTTAGGATGTAGTAATCATCAAATTCTTAGGTTTAAGCTATTGATAGAAAACACTAAGGATAGTAACGTAATAGAAATCCCTGATTTTCGTAGGGCCAATTTTAATAGTTTTGCGGAGAGGATGAGAGTAGTGGACTGGGATAACTTACTTATGGATAATGACACACACTTGCATTGGGAGGTGTTTAAAGAAAGTTTTATGAATATCGAAAGGGAGTTTATTCCTCGTAGGCCCAAGCGCGATAGAAATCATGGTAGGCTCAAGTGGTGGACTAGGGAAAAAGGCGAGTTCATAAACGAGCGTAACAGAGCGTATAGACTTAAGCGCAATGGCACGGCAGCTAACTTTAATAGATATATCGAGCTTAGACGTCAGGTTAAAAGATCAGTTAGGAATGCTAAGTGTAATTTAGAGATACTTATAGCTGCGGATACTAAACATAATCCAAAAAAGTTTTTTGAATACGTCAATAATCGTAAGTCGATAGAAGATGACACATTGACACAGGCCCTCTGGTGGACGTTAAAGGCGCTTTGGCTTCCGACGCTCAGGCGATGGCGGGTATTTTCAATAACTTTTTTACGACAGTTTTTACCGGAGAAGACGTAAATAATGTCCCCGACGTGGACGATATCGTTCCATTTAGTAGCGAGACTATTTTGGATGAAATAACTGTTTACGAGGGTGAGATTGCGCATTATATCGATAAGCTAAAAGTTAGCAAGGCTCCAGGCCCTGACACGCTTTATCCCAGACATTTCAAAGATTTGAGACGTTATCGTAGGCCCTTTAACGAAGATTTTTAATCAGTCACTGGAAACGGGGATTATTCCTGAAGACTTCAAATTAGCTAACGTCACGCCCATTTTTAAAAAAGGCGACCGTACAGTAGCTAGCAATTATAAGCCCATTAGCTTAACGTCAGTTGTCGGTAAACTTTTGGAATCCGTAGTTAGGGATCGTATCCTCGATCACTTAGAAAGTCGCGATTTGATTAATAGTAGTCAGCATGGGTTTCGACGCCATAGATCTTGTTTAACTAATTTGGTAGAATTTTATAACAAAATAGTGCGCGAATACGATAGGCATAGAGCGGCTGACGTTATTTATTTAGATTTTAAAAAGGCGTTCGATACATTTCCGCATAGAAGATTAATTGCGAAGGTTAAAGCGCACGGTATACGCGGTCAGGTAGCTAACTGGTTCGAGGAATGGCTTCGTGCTAGGAGACAGAGGGTAGTTGTTAATGGTAGTGAATCGGGGTGGTTGGATGAAGGTAGCGGTTTCCCACAGGGTTCAGTGTTAGGCCCATTGCTATTCGTAATTTACATTAACGACATAGATGTAGGATTGACTAGTAACGTGTCAAAATTCGCGGACGATACTAAAATAGGCGGTAAGGTTGTTAACGAGGACGATAGAAATAGACTCCAAGACGATGTAAATAGGATTATGGAGTGGATGGATAAGTGGCAGATGCAATTTAACGTAGACAAATGTAAAGTTTTGCGTATAGGTTCTCGTAACAATAATTACACGTACCAGATGGATGATAAGAGAGTTAGCGAGCTTGACGAGGAAGTAGATTTAGGCGTACGCGTATCTAAGGATCTAAAAGTTAGGAACCAGTGCCTGGAGTCTTGCGCAAAAGCTAATAGCATGTTAGGCTTCATAGAGCGTAATTTCGAATTTAAATCGAAGAATATTATATTGCCCCTTTAAAAGTCCCTATTCAGGCCTCATTTAGAATATGCCGTTCAGTTTTGGTGCCCGTATTTGCGTGAGGATATTGGTAGGTTAGAAAGGGTTCAGCGTCGTGCCACGAAACTAATTCCGTCATTGCGCAACAAGCCTCATGAAGATAGGATTAAAGAGTTTGACTTGCATTCACTCGAAACTAGGAGATTAAGGGGGGGAGCTTATTGAAGTTTCCAAAATCGTTAATGAAATCGATAACGTAAATTTTGACAAACTGTTCACTTTCGATAATAGCAATACTCGTAATAACGGATTTAAGTTGCGTGGCAGACGTTTCATTACTAATATCGCTAAAAACTTCTTTACGTTTAAAGTAATTGATAAATGGAATAATCTTCCCGCGTTCGTCGTGAACTCTACCAGCGTTAATATGCTTAAGAACCGTCTAGATAGGCATTTTAAAAATATTAACGTTGTTTAAACTAAAACAATTAGCAACAGGAGCTCTGGGGGTGGTGGTCGAGGATGAGTGTTGACGATAATGCCAGCTTGTGACATGCCAGCGTGTGATGCCAGCAATGAAATTAGTTTAAAAAAAAAAAAAAAAAATTAGACTAACGAACGTAGATGTATCTCGTAGCGTAAACTAACCCACTTTTTTTTTTTAACTTCCTTGCTTGCATGTATGTCTGTAACTCTCTCTACTTACATGTCTGTAGTTTGCATGATATGATAGTGTTTGAGTTAAGAATGTGTTGCATGGTTGTAATGCATTCTTATTTTACTTCTTTTCATCTTTCACCCCTTTCCTCTTCTCTTCGACTATTTTTCCGACTTGTCGGCAGTGGCCGGCGGATGATGATGATGATGGGGAGTCTCTCTCTCTCTCTCTCTGAATGAATTTTAACCCAAGAATGATAGGTTTTGTTACTTACTTAACCCCGCTCCTCTTTCCTTTCTCTCGGGGCTAACCTTAGAGTAGATCTTAGGGTCTTTGTTAGCCTTAGCTTCTGTACATCTGTAGATGTGCTGTACCGACTCGGGAGTTTCTTCACCCACACTCGCTCGCTACCTCTGTATTGAGTACACTTCTCGTGTGGGGGGGGTGGCTCAATCCACACAGCTCTACTTGATCGGCTGGAATCAAATTCTTTTCGTTTTGCGGGCAATCGCCTTGGCCCCTCCTTTCTGCGTATATATACACACACGAGGTGTGATAAAGTTCGGTAAATAGTCCCGCGACTAATGAACGCTTGTCATTAGGTGATAGATAGGTAGATAGATAGTATAACCTTTATTAATAATAAAATAAATAAATAAATTTTTTCAATTTACAATGACATGAATAATGTCAGTGTGTGGGGCTGATGACGTCACCTTGGCCACTTGCCAGATGCCAACAAACACCATTCAACTACGCACCAGTGCGTCGTGTCGTTGCTTTGTGTGAGGGCGTTTTTGTGGCGTCTGGCGATTTTGCAGAAAAGTCGAAATTTGAGCAACGTGCAAACATCAAATTTTGTTTTAAACTTGGTAAGACTGCTACAGAAACGTACGGAATGCTTGCAGCTGTCTACGGAGATGATGTTACAAACAAGACTGACTGCAAGTGGTTTGGAAGGTTTCGAGAAGGAAATGAGTCTTTGGAAAATGATGAAAGAAGTGGTCGTCCGTCCGTCTTGTTTGTAACTTCATCTCCGTAGACGGCTGCAAGCATTCCGTGCGTTTCTGTAGCCGTCTTACCAAGTTTAAAACAAAATTTGGTGTTTGCACGTTTCTCAAATTTCGACATTTTCTGCAAAATCGCCAGAGGCCACAAAAACGCCCTCACAAAGCAATGACACGACGCACTGGTGCGTAGTTGAATGGTGTTTGTTGGCAAGTGGCCAAGGTGACGTCATCAACCATACACACGGACATCACCTAGTGACACGCGTTCATTAGTCGCGGGACTATTTACCAAACTTTTTGATCACACCTCGTATTGTATATACAGGGTGTCTCGGTAGTCGCGCACCATAGGCTTTATTCAGATTTACGAGGTTTGCGATTGAAAATGGTTTATAAGTGATGCTTAATTACAATACAGGGTGTACATAAAGTCAGGATCTATTTTTGTGAAATAATAATTATTTTCTATTTTTCTTTTCAGAAGCCCTTAGAATGAATACAGAAGAGCGTGTGGCAATAGTAATTTGGCGAATCGAGGGAAAGAAATACAATGACATCAGAGAGAAGTTTAGAAGATTTCATAAGCCGGGGCCAATAGACAAGACAATACGAAAATTGGTGAACAAATTTAAACGAACGGGATCTGTAAATGATGAAGCAAGATCAGGATGACCGTGCATGTCAGATCTTACCGTGAATGCAGTACGCGGAATTATCACTGAGGAGCCACGTACGTCCGTTCGTGCTGCATCACACAGACTCGGCCTCCCGACGTCATCTGTGCACAAAATTCTGAAAGTTAATTTGCGGAAGAAAAGCTATCATTTGCAGGTTTTACATGATTTACATGAGGAAGATTTCCCTCGACGAAGTGCTGTGTGTGCTGATCTCGTAGAACAAATCTGGAGTGATAATTTAATGGACAACATTCTCTTTAGTGATGAAGCCACTTTCCATACGTGTGGAAAAGTAAATCGCCATAACTGTCGAATTTGGGCAGATGAAAGACCGAATGATTTCGTCCAAAATTGGGAAAGAGACTCTCCTAAAGTTAATGTCTGGATGGGTTTAACAAAATTTAAGGTTTATGGTCCTTTTTTCTTTGCTGAAGCTACAGTTACGGGGCTTATTTATCTGGACATGTTGCAGCAATTCCTTGAACCTCAGCTGATTGGGGATAGGATTGTTAGTACCGTCGTCTATCAACATGATGGTGCTCCTTGTCACTATGCCAAAATTGTTCAGGATTATCTAAATGGACGTTTTCCAAATCGCTGGATCGGACGCGGAAGCAACAAAAGACCTTGGCCAGCGAGATCACCAGATTTAACCCCTTTAGATTTCTTTGCATGGGGCTTTATCAAATCGCACGTCTATCAGACGAAGATTACGAGTCTTGAAAACTTACGTATACGAACTGCTGCAGATAACATAACCCCGCAAATGCTCCAGAATGTGTTTAGAAATGCTGCGGAACGATTTGAGCTGTGCAGGGATACTGATGGGCGTCACGTCGAATCCTACTCTTAATTATTTAATAAATGTTACCACTTTATCATTTTATGATTGAATTCCATATAATTTCCAAGTGCTTCACAAAAATAGATCCTGACTTTATGTACACCCTGTATATGTTCGATAATGTTCGAATAATAAAATTAATAACATTTTGATTAATTGTACATACAGTATACTCTCTTAAAAAAAGTTAAATTGAATGAAGCTCCATTAACCAATGGTGTGTCGGAAGTCGCGCACCATTGGCTAATGTAGCTTCATTCAATTTAATTATTTTAAAATAGCTTTTTGATTAACTGTACATACTATTAATTTTATTATTCAAACATATATTGTAATTAAACATCTTATAAACCATTTCGACTCGTAAATCTGAAAAAAGCATATGGTGCGCGACTTCTGAGACACCCTGTATATATAATTGGTTGGTATGTAAAGGTTGAGGTTAGCATGAAGGACTATATACGTGCAGGGTGTCCGAGAATTATCTGTACAATTTTTGGCTGTTATTAAAAGTCAACCATGAAGTGTAGAAATTCCAGTGTTGTCCCATTTTACAGAGAATCTCATTAAGTTTTTTCTGATACCACGTTTTGACAAGTTTTTTAGGAATGTACGCGGGTGACAGACATTGATGATTTAAAAGCAAGAATCACAGCTGCTATTGAGCGAATTGATGTGGATATGCTGCAGCGTACATGGCAACATTTGGATTATCGATTGGATGTTTTGCGAATCACTGATGGTGCACATATCGAATGTTTGTAACAACGTTACTTTAATAAAAGAAACTTTTGAAAATACAGATTCTAAATAATCTTGTTTAAGAATTTTACGTGTTATCAAGAATTTTATTAAAAGATGAAATTGTACAGATAATGTTCGGACACACTGGAATTTCTAAAAAACTTGTCAAAACGTGGTATCAGAAAAAACTTAATGAGATTCTCTGTAAAATGGGACAACACTGGAATTTCTACACTTCATGGTTGACTTTTAATAACAGCCAACAATTGTACAGATAATTCTCGGACACCCTGTACTTAAAGATTTTTTTTTTCTTTAATTAAAATATCGTGGGTGAAAGTCGAAAAAAATAATCATTGTATACGATAAAAAAAAGACCCGCTTTCTCAAAACATTTTAATAGAGCCTTTTCCTCACGAGTGAAACTCGCTTTCATATTAGTGGAGGCCTTTTCCTCACGTGTGTGTGTGTGTGTGTGTGTGTGTATATATATATATATATACACACAAACTCAGAATGGTTCCCTGAGAACATTATATGTTAAACACAGACCGTGCATGGAACAAGGAACTCTTCTGGGAAAATTAAATCCACTATAGTCCGAATAAGTAATGGTAAATGACAAATACCATAGTTTTTTCCTTTTTCATGATTTTAGCCCGACGTGGGCAACGGGTCTCTCGCAAAGAGATCCCATAAATATAGCTTCCCTCACCAGCTATCTGCAAAGCAGACAGGATCCAGCTTTGGGACGTGGATCTAGGGTTTAAAGCAAGCCTAGATCCCTACACTCAGAACCTCTATATAAGTAAAAGACTCGTTGCATTCACGTCGTGTTGAATAAATCAAAGAAAAAGGGGGTAAATATTGTATTTTTAGCCAAAAAAAACCAAAACTTAAACCTCAACCGGGACATTGAGCGTCCACTTTTCAAGGCACGAAACACGTCCGTTTAGTATACACAAACTCAGAATGGTTCCCTGAGAACATTATATGTTAAACACAGACCGTGCATGGAACAAGGAACTCTTCTGGGAAAATTAAATCCACTATAGTCCGAATAAGTAATGGTAAATGAGTTTGTGTATACTAAACGGACGTGTTTCGTGCCTTGAAAAGTGGACGCTCAATGTCCCGGTTGAGGTTTAAGTTTTGGTTTTTTTTGGCTAAAAATACAATAGTTACCCCCTTTTTCTTTGATTTATTCAACACGACGTGAATGCAACGAGTCTTTTACTTATATAGAGGTTCTGAGTGTAGGGATCTAGGCTTGCTTTAAACCCTAGATCCACGTCCCAAAGCTGGATCCTGTCTGCTTTGCAGATAGCTGGTGAGGGAAGCTATATTTATGGGATCTCTTTGCGAGAGACCCGTTGCCCACGTCGGGCTAAAATCATGAAAAAGGAAAAAAACTATGGTATTTGTCATTTACCATTACTTATTCGGACTATAGTGGATTTAATTTTCCCAGAAGAGTTCCTTGTTCCATGCACGGTCTGTGTTTAACATATATATTATATATATATATATATATATATATATATAAAATATATATATATATATATATATAAATTACGCACTATGATGAAAGAATCCTCCGAAATATCTCCTCGATTGGAGTCTGAAGAATCATTAGTCCATTTTATTCCAAGAGAATCCTTTGAAAAAATCCTAAAAGAATTGAGAGAACCTTTTTGAATGGATCTTAGATCCACAGGAAAGATACATCATGATCACACGCAGAAAGCTCTTCATCAAGAAGAAGAGTTGCAAAATTAGGTAAAAAGGTTTTTTTTATGTGTCAAAGATTAGTGTGTGTGTGTGTGTGTGTGTGTGTGTACACTACACTACACTACACTACACTACACTGTACTGTACTTAAGGGTTACTGGATCAGAAGAACACCAGACTTATGGGGTACTAACTAACTAGTTGGGTAATTATATTGCCACACCACTAGTTTAAACTCGCTAGTGGGTACCTTTGATTTTGTTAAGAATTCGGTTAGGGCTGGTTAGTTCGGCTAAATTACCTACAGTAAGCAGAAGTTGTGTGTGACAAGTACTTCTCTAATACAATAAAATGTGTGTGTCTGTGTGTGAAAATATATGTACATGGAGCGTGTACCCTTAATTATTAGTATGATATACTATCGACATTCGTATATAGATTTCCATATTGTCATTTGTCCTGGTTTTCCAATTAAACATTTGCCGAGAGAAAGTTCATTTGTCATTTATATAATTAATTCATTGTAGCTCGACCAAACTTGCGACACTTATTGATTGTAGCCATCGTTTGTCCTTCAGTCGTCAATTTCGATTATGTTCACGCATGACTACAGTATTCGGATTTTGGCCCGTAAATTTACTGTTAAAGTTAGTTCTGTTTAGTATTGTACTGTTCTAACGTTAGTTCTGTGTATTATTTGTACTGTTTTACTCGAAGATGGTTGTACTAGAAACGTACAGTTTATAGTAGTTATTTTTTCAGTGTTATAACGAACCTCTGATTTAATTTTGTGTGGCTAATGATGTAACGCGTTTAAGCGGCTTGTTACTGGTAAACGCTGTCTGATGGGGGTCGTTTTAACCTCCTTCGCAATATCTTAAGGTCATATGACTGAGGGGACCTAAAGCTTTACGTGAGGTCCAAACCACGGGTCGCTACATCATCTGGCCGCAGAGGGCGGCACCCCATCTAACTACTACCCAGACCCAATGTCGCTTAACTTCGCTGATCGACGGGAAACTGCGTTAGGATACTGGCCACAACTCTAACCCTTCCTGTTGAAGATGACGTGCATATTGAAGAGATTTGGTTGAATACAACCTTCATGTTTTGTTATGCTGATTGACGCATATATATATATATATATATATATATATATATATATATATATATATATATATATATATAAAATTCTCTCTCTGATATTCATAAAGATTGCGTGTCTAAAATCGCGCGTGATGAGCAATTGTGCAAGGCGAATTAGATAACTAAAATTCAAAGCTATTAAGTATTAATTTCATTAATGGTGTATACAGTGTGTTTCGTAAGTCAATATAGGTTTTCATTTAATCTTAAAGGATTTATGGACCACTCATATATAAGCACACCGGACAAAAAATTAGTCACCCCTAATAGCACCGATAGTAGGAAGTTCAAGGTCACACAGAGGGCGCTGATGTAGCATTGGTAAGTGACAAGTAGCGGTGACGTAGCACACAGGATCAGATCTGTTTCGTGAGGTGGTGAAGAACAGTGTGTGTGTTGGATATAGTCTGCAAAATGGGTCGTGAGGCAGACGTTACTCAGTGGCAAAAAGGAGCCATCGTGTTTGGCAGAGCCCACGGACACGAAATGTCTGAAGTAGCCCAATTTGTTGGTGTGTCAACGCGTACTGTCCAGCGAGTTTACAAAGAGTGGTGTAGTTCGCAATCAACTGACAATCGACGGCGTAACTGTGGCCGGAAAACAATTCCCGACAATAGGGGCCGCCGCCATGTTTCTCGTCTAGTAACTGCAAATCGTTTTCAAACCAGAGAACAATTGCTCCAAGAAACCAATGAGGTTCTCCAGCGACCAATTTCCGAACGGACATTGCGACGAGAACTGCATGCGATGGACATCTGGAGCAGGGTACCACGGAAGAGGCCGCTGTTAACAGCAAGTCACAAATTGGCACGTTATAAATGGGCTCAGAGGCACAAAAACTGGACTGCGGCAGATTGGAAACGTGTAATTTGGTCCGATGAGTCCCGTTTTTGTTTGTTCTCCAATGATGGGAGGCGACGAGTACATCGCAGGTCCAATGAAGCCTTTAATCCTGAATGCGTCGAAGGTGTTGTTCAGGCTGGAAACAGAAAGTGAAGCGCAGGAATAGACACCCACGGACTCTGGCGGAACTTCGGGACAGGCTGATGAACGAGTGGCAGCAAATCGATGTTCAGTACATGCACAACCTCGTAGTCTCTGCCTCGCCGGATTCGTGCGGTTATCAAGGCCAGAGGCGCCGTCACACGTTATTAGGTACATTCTGAGAGGGGTGACTAATTTTTTGTCCGGTGTGCTTATATTAGAATGCCCGTCGCGCTTTGCGCAGCATGTAGCCCCCCCCCCCCCCCCCCCCCCGAAATAAACCTTGAGGGGGGGCGACTGGGAGGGATGAGTATGTTACTAAAACCTTCCCTGGTTCTCCATTAATATATATAATAAATTTGGTGCAGATTACCGTAGTCGTTAGGCGTGTATAAACGAACACGCATCATCAGTGATTATATATATTATGTATTATTGATTAATTACAGTGACTCACAGACCAACCAAGATGGATAACTTCCCCAAAGACCGCCAGCCATCTTTAACCAACCACCACACTGCAAATCGAAGCAAAGAAGTCACTCGGGAGAAACACAAGCGGTAACTGATGGTATACGAATAAAAGATGAAGCTTTGATTATGGAATATGCGATAACTCGCTTATGATCAGAGAGCTTCCTTCAGGAGTCTTCAGGAGCCTTCAGTATGGCTAAATTGGTTTCGTGTCAGGAGAGATTGAGCATCGTTTCCTGCGCTTGCTAAAAGGTTCGCATAGAAGCAGAAGAAGAAAAAGTAGTAGTAAAGATAAGCTCATCAATTACGAGTAAATAGAAAGCGGGAGCCAGGCGTGATAGGGAGAACCATTTTTTTTTTTTTTTATTTTATTTTGAGAGGGCTCAACTTAAATTCAAGGAAAATTGCTTGGATATATTTTTTTATTACATATGTGGATACCTACAAATAATTGTGTGTGTGTGTGTGTGTGTGTGTCGGAATTTATTTATTTATGCTTACAAGGCCCAAATATCAACACAAGGAAATTAAGGAATAATCTTATTGTGGATTATTTTGTGAACTTGGCATCGCATCTTTGGGCACAGGTTCGAAACTTCTCCCAGCGCCAGTGGCGATAAAATAACTTGATCTCGATACTAATTATAAAAAATTAGTTCAGCATATACAGTAGGAAGTAACTCCCTAATTAAACCCAGTTCATATAAAGCCATCCGAGGAAGAAGTGGCTAAGCGACAATAGTAAAAAACGCATTTAAAATTGTACCAAATTGAAAGATGCCAAAATTTTTTAATTTTTATGAAGATATTCTGTCGAAATATCTTCAATAAAGTTAAAAAGTTTTGGCATCTTTCAAATTGGTACAATTTTAACCGTTTTCTGGCGTTTTTTACTTTTGTTGCTTAGCCACTTCTTCCTAGGAGGGCCGGAAACTAGCGCAGCGCTCAGGCCAACTAATGCGGCCCATTGTTCTAATTCCAGTATTATTACTAGCATCATGGAAGACTACTACCCAGACCCAATGTCGCTTAACTTCGCTGATCTCCGTGAAGCGGTGTTACGACATTGGCCACGACGTAGCCCACTGATAGCATCATATAAAGAAGATGGATGAATGGGGAATGCGAAGGAAATCTGTTAAAACAAATAAATACACGAATTTGTCACAAACAAATTCGTGTATTTATTTGTTTTAACAGATTTCCTTCGCATTCCCCATTCATCCATCTTCTTTATATGATGCTATCAGTGGGCTACGTCGTGGCCAATGTCGTAACACCGCTTCACGGAGATCAGCGAAATTAAGCAACATTGGGTCTGGGTAGTAGTTGGATGGGAGACCGTCCTCCGCGCCCAGATTATGTAGCGACCCGTGGTTCGGATCCCACGTAAAGCTGGAGGTCCCCTCCGTCATATGACCTTAAATGTTGCGAAGGAGGTTAAACAACCCCAATAAAAAAAAATGATGCTATCAGTATATAATGGGCACGCTTTATATATAAAAAATACTTTAACTGAAGCTGACTTTGTACCATATTTTCTTTTCTTAAATCATTTCAGGGGAAACTAAGAAATTTTACTTTAATTTAAATTTTCTTTTGTCCTTTCATTATTTCAAGGCCTAATTGAGTTCATTTTCTAAGTTGACTAAGAAAGAGATGTATGTTATCGATCTTTACAATGTTTGAAGCTTTTTAATTTGAAAAATTTCGTTTTTTTTTTTTTTACTGATTCTGAAATCAATATGAAAATTTTGTCGGATAACTTTTTTTTTTTTTAAATTTCTGTAAATATTCTCAATTTTGAGAAAGAAACATTTGAAGGAAAGACCCTTCAGTCAAACCCATATGATGTCTTTTCTTAAGATGGTCAACCTGGATGACCCTTTACTCTTTGCAAATGTTGTTCTTGAAGCTATTCTCAAATTCCCCCCATATAAGCATTCTGAGGACCATCTAACCTTTTCTCTACAGACTGATGGATTCTTCTCTATAATCGGAATAATCAATAACTCTGAGTACTTCACTTTCAATAATGAATATAACCTTCAAAGTTTCGGTGTATCGCAAGGATCTTTCTCTTCTGTATTTGGCAACTTATGAAGAGTTTTTCAAATTTTTTCCTCCTTCCTTTTCTGCCTTCTAAACCAACTCTCTGGATGCGTTATGTTGACAGTCTTTGCTTCATGGCTGGGTAATCAAATGCTTCTTTTTTTTGGGGGGGGGCCTTTCTCAGTCAGTCTCCTCCACTGTTGAATGGGAAAAGGCCTCCAGCACTGTCTTCTAGTGTCCTCAAAGTTCACTGGAGATGCTTATCTTTCCATATCGATGTCCGCCGCAAACCAACACAGACTGGAATTTACAGTGAATACTTTCTCCCCATCGTCAAGTCAGACGTTGTGTTCTTATAAAATGACCCTTCCTTCCTTCCCCCCCCCCCACTTCTAAAGGGGACCTTAAAAGAGGTCGAAAGCTTGTACCTCTGATAAATCCATTAACATGATGTGTTCCCCCACCTCCAAGTTTTCCTTCTGACTGAATGATACAAAACGCTAGTTAATAAGATATAATTTAAGCTAATGAAGAGCGTGGCCAATGTCGTAACACCGCTTCCCGTCGATCAGCAAAGTTAAGCGACATTGGATCTGGAGAGTAGTTGGATTGGAGACCGTCCTCCGCGTTCGGATAATGTAGCGACCCGTGGTTCGGATCCCACGGAAAGCTGTAGGTCTCCTTCGTCAATGACCTTCGATCAGGGTTGCCACCATGGCTTTAAATAGCTTTAAATTTTGAACAATGACAAAAATTGCATTAAAACGGCTTTATTTGGTTTGGAGAGCTTTAAAAGGCTTTAACTGAGAACTTTGTTTATTCCACAGAATATAAATATTTTGTTTCCAGAAGCTGAAGGTTATCTGGTTTGTCAATTCCATCCAAAAAGTGTATGTTTTGTGTTCAGTGAAACTTGGTTATATATTTTGTTAATTTCAGATACTCAATGTGTGTTTTCAAGAAAACTTTAGCTTACACACTGCTTATTCCGAAGAATGTAAATATTTTGTTTTAAGAAAAATTGACATTTTCTATAACTTAATTCCAGAGACTATTTCCTCTGAATGAATGTCACTCACTTTTTCTGGTCAAATTACATCTATAGTAACCTTTGGTTTGCTTCCGCTCGAATTGTTCATTCTGACGAAGGTCAAGCTTTTCACTCCACCTTAGACCTACAGTTTAACGTGGAATCCGAACCACGCCCCACCAGCAGCAGCCCAGCGTCTTAACCACTAGGCCACCCAGGGTACACATTTATTTACTAACCACTTTTATTGTGTGGAAGGATGAACAGCTGGGTTTTGCTGCGTGCCGCCTGCCGTCACCGGGTCTCGATCCCGGGGCCGATGGATTCGTAGTCAGCGACACTGACCACTACACCACCGAGGCATCATATCACGAACTCGTATCGAAGACCACGTAAATACAAGAAAAAGTGATGCAACAATGACAAACAATTTTGGCGGTATGAAATTCTACCAATGGCCACTAATAGGCTAAGATCGCCCTACCCGTGTTATCATTTATTTGCTTGACTTCGAAGATAAAACTTTGGGGTTGTATAAAAATAATTATGGTACTGTATGTATGACCAATTAAATACCTAATCTGATATTTAGTAATCTAGATTTATTAGTAAAGATTTAGTGTCACTAGAATTATGTCTAAAAATGTTTCTAGCATTTACTAATAAAGTACTTCATTAACTTCGACCATTTCTCACGTATATAACATTTTAAAATCAACCAAAACGCGCATACTCAGACCAACATAATGGAAGACCCTTCATTAACTCAATTTCCTGAAATTCAAAGTACTTTAATAATTGAAAAAAAAATCTTTTCCACATTGTGGACACCCTGTACATCGTATTAATATGAAAACAATGTCGTTTCACCCAGTAAAATACTAACTGATTTTCGTTTTTCTTTGAGACCCATTTGAAATGGGTGATAGCAGCAACTATACGACTGAATAACGCGTATTGGCTATAGTACCTAGGTCTATGAACGACCACGTAATGGTAAAAACATTGAAAGTATTCGTGAAGATTTCCAGGACCGATTGAATGGTGCAGCAGCTCCTCCAAAAATGACTCTGTTGAGATAGAAAAAGAAACTTCACACCAGGTATTGTAAAAGATAAACCAATAACTAGCAAACCAACTAACTGTATCAGTGATAAATATGGGTGAAAGAAAAACGAAAATCGGTTAGTATTTTACTGGGGTGACAAAACATTGAAAATGCCTTTTTTTTTTTGTACGGGGTGTCCACAATCATTTTATATACCGTGCTAAATGCGAGAGAGGCATACCTTCAAAGTTTAACCCTTTTGGTCAATTATATTTTTTCTTCAAACCAAAAATTGTAAGATTTATTATTTAAGACCAAATGAGGGATCGCGCGTCTTAAGATACCTAAGCGCCACCACAGGCGAAAACGTGTTTTTGATGGATATCACTATTTTCACCATTCCTCTATCGCGTTGTTTGGGTTATAATGACCTTACGACACTAGAAGTATGGTTGAAAACCTTATGAAGCGAACTACTCTTTTCATCTCTATCGCCAGCCAAAAGTTCACCCAAAGTTCGGCATAATAAGAAAATTTAAAAATATATATATAAAATATGAAAATCTATTCCAAAAACTCAACATCTTCATTAGCATACTTAGAACTCTAATTTAGCCAAAAATGAACGTTCTAGCTCAATTAATAACAGAGATACTATTGCCAGAATATTGCTGAACTTTGGAGGTGATTTCTGGCGAATTTTAATTTTGGCGCTTAGGTACCGTAAAAGATGCGGGACCCCTCAAATATTTTGGTAATTCGTCACTTACATTACACACATTTTGGGTTCCTTTTCCGACAACTAAACTACACCTATAGAAACATTTTTAGAAAAGTTACCTTTCATTACGATACGTGCTATTATTATTTCCAGTGGGACTTGACAGTCTCACTGGTACTCAGAAATAAATGAAAGTGGAAATGCAAGTGAAATTCAGCGAAGTTTTTAAACTTCTATATTTACCTTGTTCGTAATTCCACTAATATCAGGTTCCTCTATTGTAAAATTCTACCCCTGAACGGTGTTGTTATTAAGGAAATATAGGTTAAACTCAATGGCCCATCGACATTACATGTATATTATTACATTAGCCATGTAACTCTCTTAGTAGAGGAAGTAGGGCTAAACTGTCAGGATTCTTTACTTCGTGTTCAAATATCGCTTTACCTTTGTTTTTAAAAATTCTTGATATTCAACACGTTAACACCAAACCTTCAATATAATAATCACCTTTCGTCGAACGGACCTTTCGTCGAACGGACCTTTCGTCGAACGGACCTTTCGTCGAACGGACCTTTCGTCGAACGGACCTTTCGTCGAACGGACCTTTCGTCGAACGGACCTTTCGTCGAACGGACCTTTCGTCGAACGGACCTTTCGTCGAACGGACCTTTCGTCGAACGGACCTTTCGTCGAACGGACCTTTCGTCGAACGGACCTTTCGTCGAACGGACCTTTCGTCGAACGGACCTTTCGTCGAACGGACCTTTCGTCGAACGGACCTTTCGTCGAACGGACCTTTCGTCGAACGGACCTTTCGTCGAACGGACCTTTCGTCGAACGGACCTTTCGTCGAACGGACCTTTCGTCGAACGGACCTTTCGTCGAACGGACCTTTCGTCGAACGGACCTTTCGTCGAACGGACCTTTCGTCGAACGGACCTTTCGTCGAACGGACCTTTCGTCGAACGGACCTTTCGTCGAACGGACCTTTCGTCGAACGGACCTTTCGTCGAACGGACCTTTCGTCGAACGGACCTTTCGTCGAACGGACCTTTCGTCGAACGGACCTTTCGTCGAACGGACCTTTCGTCGAACGGACCTTTCGTCGAACGGACCTTTCGTCGAACGGACCTTTCGTCGAACGGACCTTTCGTCGAACGGACCTTTCGTCGAACGGACCTTTCGTCGAACGGACCTTTCGTCGAACGGACCTTTCGTCGAACGGACCTTTCGTCGAACGGACCTTTCGTCGAACGGACCTTTCGTCGAACGGACCTTTCGTCGAACGGACCTTTCGTCGAACGGACCTTTCGTCGAACGGACCTTTCGTCGAACGGACCTTTCGTCGAACGGACCTTTCGTCGAACGGACCTTTCGTCGAACGGACCTTTCGTCGAACGGACCTTTCGTCGAACGGACCTTTCGTCGAACGGACCTTTCGTCGAACGGACCTTTCGTCGAACGGACCTTTCGTCGAACGGACCTTTCGTCGAACGGACCTTTCGTCGAACGGACCTTTCGTCGAACGGACCTTTCGTCGAACGGACCGTCGAACGGACCTTTCGTCGAACGGACCTTTCGTCGAACGGACCTTTCGTCGAACGGACCTTTCGTCGAACGGACCTTTCGTCGAACGACCTTTCGTCGAACGGACCTTTCGTCGAACGGACCTTTCGTCGAACGGACCTTTCGTCGAACGGACCTTTCGTCGAACGGACCTTTCGTCGAACGGACCTTTCGTCGAACGGACCTTTCGTCGAACGGACCTTTCGTCGAACGGACCTTTCGTCGAACGGACCTTTCGTCGAACGGACCTTTCGTCGAACGGACCTTTCGTCGAACGGACCTTTCGTCGAACGGACCTTTCGTCGAACGGACCTTTCGTCGAACGGACCTTTCGTCGAACGGACCTTTCGTCGAACGGACCTTTCGTCGAACGGACCTTTCGTCGAACGGACCTTTCGTCGAACGGACCTTTCGTCGAACGGACCTTTCGTCGAACGGACCTTTCGTCGAACGGACCTTTCGTCGAACGGACCTTTCGTCGAACGGACCTTTCGTCGAACGGACCTTTCGTCGAACGGACCTTTCGTCGAACGGACCTTTCGTCGAACGGACCTTTCGTCGAACGGACCTTTCGTCGAACGGACCTTTCGTCGAACGGACCTTTCGTCGAACGGACCTTTCGTCGAACGGACCTTTCGTCGAACGGACCTTTCGTCGAACGGACCTTTCGTCGAACGGACCTTTCGTCGAACGGACCTTTCGTCGAACGGACCTTTCGTCGAACGGACCTTTCGTCGAACGGACCTTTCGTCGAACGGACCTTTCGTCGAACGGACCTTTCGTCGAACGGACCTTTCGTCGAACGGACCTTTCGTCGAACGGACCTTTCGTCGAACGGACCTTTCGTCGAACGGACCTTTCGTCGAACGGACCTTTCGTCGAACGGACCTTTCGTCGAACGGACCTTTCGTCGAACGGACCTTTCGTCGAACGGACCTTTCGTCGAACGGACCTTTCGTCGAACGGACCTTTCGTCGAACGGACCTTTCGTCGAACGGACCTTTCGTCGAACGGACCTTTCGTCGAACGGACCTTTCGTCGAACGGACCTTTCGTCGAACGGACCTTTCGTCGAACGGACCTTTCGTCGAACGGACCTTTCGTCGAACGGACCTTTCGTCGAACGGACCTTTCGTCGAACGGACCTTTCGTCGAACGGACCTTTCGTCGAACGGACCTTTCGTCGAACGGACCTTTCGTCGAACGGACCTTTCGTCGAACGGACCTTTCGTCGAACGGACCTTTCGTCGAACGGACCTTTCGTCGAACGGACCTTTCGTCGAACGGACCTTTCGTCGAACGGACCTTTCGTCGTCGAACGGACCTTTCGTCGAACGGACCTTTCGTCGAACGGACCTTTCGTCGAACGGACCTTTCGTCGAACGGACCTTTCGTCGAACGGACCTTTCGTCGAACGGACCTTTCGTCGAACGGACCTTTCGTCGAACGGACCTTTCGTCGAACGGACCTTTCGTCGAACGGACCTTTCGTCGAACGGACCTTTCGTCGAACGGACCTTTCGTCGAACGGACCTTTCGTCGAACGGACCTTTCGTCGAACGGACCTTTCGTCGAACGGACCTTTCGTCGAACGGACCTTTCGTCGAACGGACCTTTCGTCGAACGGACCTTTCGTCGAACGGACCTTTCGTCGAACGGACCTTTCGTCGAACGGACCTTTCGTCGAACGGACCTTTCGTCGAACGGACCTTTCGTCGAACGGACCTTTCGTCGAACGGACCTTTCGTCGAACGGACCTTTCGTCGAACGGACCTTTCGTCGAACGGACCTTTCGTCGAACGGACCTTTCGTCGAACGGACCTTTCGTCGAACGGACCTTTCGTCGAACGGACCTTTCGTCGAACGGACCTTTCGTCGAACGGACCTTTCGTCGAACGGACCTTTCGTCGAACGGACCTTTCGTCGAACGGACCTTTCGTCGAACGGACCTTTCGTCGAACGGACCTTTCGTCGAACGGACCTTTCGTCGAACGGACCTTTCGTCGAACGGACCTTTCGTCGAACGGACCTTTCGTCGAACGGACCTTTCGTCGAACGGACCTTTCGTCGAACGGACCTTTCGTCGAACGGACCTTTCGTCGAACGGACCTTTCGTCGAACGGACCTTTCGTCGAACGGACCTTTCGTCGAACGGACCTTTCGTCGAACGGACCTTTCGTCGAACGGACCTTTCGTCGAACGGACCTTTCGTCGAACGGACCTTTCGTCGAACGGACCTTTCGTCGAACGGACCTTTCGTCGAACGGACCTTTCGTCGAACGGACCTTTCGTCGAACGGACCTTTCGTCGAACGGACCTTTCGTCGAACGGACCTTTCGTCGAACGGACCTTTCGTCGAACGGACCTTTCGTCGAACGGACCTTTCGTCGAACGGACCTTTCGTCGAACGGACCTTTCGTCGAACGGACCTTTCGTCGAACGGACCTTTCGTCGAACGGACCTTTCGTCGAACGGACCTTTCGTCGAACGGACCTTTCGTCGAACGGACCTTTCGTATTTCTACCACCCCCATCTCAGATAATGTAATGGTACAATTAGAGGTTAATCAACCAACCAGGTAATTGCGCACTTAGAGGTTAATAAACCAACCAGCGTCCACAGCCGGGTAAAGTTTATGTTCCCCCTACATTATCCTAGTGTAGTTTGCGTTCCCCAACTTTGTCCGCGTATACCTAATCAAATAAAACGTTAAACTATCGAAAATATTACGACTTAACCTAACCAATCGTCAATATATATATATATATATATATATATATATATATATATATATATATATATATATATATTGACGATTAATTAGGTTAAGTCGTAATATTTTCGTTAGTTTTAACGTTTTATTTGATGGATTCATTTAAAAATGTCTCCTAAAGATCCTAGTGTAGTTTACGTTCCCCAACTTTGACCTAGTGTAGTTTGTGTCCTCTTTTGTGTCGGGGAAACGTAAACTACACTTGCTCCTAATATATTAATATAGTATATTAATATATAAATAATATATAATTACTAATATATATATATAATTACCAAATATACTGTATATACCTAAATACCTAAAAGCTATTGCACATAATTTGTAAGTTTATACGGGCACAATTTTAAAATTTCTTTCTTCCGAAATTTAAATAAATATATTTTATTTTTACATGAAAATGAAGTTTTTAAAAAAATCTTTCAACGAAACGTCCGTTCAACGAAACGTCCGGCCACGCAATCCTACGGGGAACCCGATTACCCTATAAGTGGGTACACTGAATAAACTCTTTAACTGAAGTAACTGGTCGCAGTACACTCGAAGTAGTTAGTTATACATCTGGATATCATTTAAAAGTTCTTGGGTTATAATTTGAGCATATATCTGAGCCTCCTACCATCTCGTTTCGACCCGTAACAGAAATCTATCCACACCGTGTCTGTTAAAGCCATTCAAAATTTTTCATACACTTTAGCGAGTTAAACAGCTGATAAACTGGTGACAGACTGGAAAAAATTCAGAGAAAATGATGAATTTTAATGACCAACCCAAATATCCAGTATGATATATATTTATGCACACAATGTTGATTCATTGATTGATTAACTCAGTGACTGGTGGTTTAATTGATGCACCGAAATATATTCTGACCATAAATATATTCGATTTCTGTGTGAAACAAAAAGTTTCCCAACGAATACCCTACAGTTGTATTTTACAGTCTGAAGAAAACTTCCAAAGACCAAATAATCGTGGTGTCTTCCAGTAATGTGGACTTGCCAGGTTCTAGCAAAGAAAAGCTCGAAGTTAACGTCATCGGTTGCCTAATTCACTTTTCATCCTTCCAGTGAGAGAATACAGTAGAGTCGTTTACAGATGTAAAAAAGTAAAAAAATGTAAAATGTGAAAAATTTATCATATGCCGCAGAATGGGTGAAACTGAACGGCGAAAAAAGGCACTTAGCTGATAGTGCAAAATGTCAACGGTTGATGGACGAAGAGGTTTCCCCTGCACTGTGTAGAACTGTCGGTTACCATTCAACCTGTTACCAACGGTTTTACTAACAAGGGACATATTCGGCGTGCCAGTAAGCGGTGTGAAACGGCAGGAGATGAGCGTAAAGATGAACCAGGACAGCAGAAATTTGCTGAAGGTGATACTGTTCCCGTGGTTTCTCGAAAGAAGTAAAGATCACGAACTGGCTTTCCATCTACGAGAACACTTTGAACACGTTCTCCCAGAATTATGCATTATATGCAACAGTGAAGTCCATTGCATCACAGTACAACGCAAATTGACCGAAGAGACAAACTAGTACAAGCTGAAAGAGTCTGTAGGTGTATGTTTGCACCGTTCATCCTACTACTGTACATCTACATATGCTATAAAATGTGTTGTCAGTTGACGCATATTTTGAAGATGGCATCCCCAGTACCCCTGTATTACTTATCACTCGCCATTTTATGTATCATTTCCCTGATTGCTACATATGGTAAAGTTGCCAATGGTCGCGCATTTGACTTGAGGAAAAAAAAAAAACCACAGAAAACTGTTATAGTGAAGGAAATAAAATTCATGTGAAACATTACTTCAAGTAACTTCACATTACTAGAAGTAATGTTTCTCATCACTTTTATTTCTTTCGCTGTAACAGTATTTTGTGGGGAGTTTGTCAAATGCGCGACATTACGACCGATGGGCGACCATTGGGAACTTCACCCTGTAGTCATGTCTGGATTGATGTCTTTTCTAATATGTTAGCTAATGTCATTAGAGGTGTTGTAATTACATGTACACTACAATGTATGCATTTCTTTTTCACAGGTCTACTCTGTAAGGTAGCTGAATTACGACAAAATGAGAGAATCCTAAGGCACGTCCGTGACCAGGACTGCGTTGCTATTGAAGTCGGGTATTATCATTTCCTCCTACAAAAACTAGACCCGATTTCTCTCCAAAGGAGCAGCCTAAAGAGTAAGTATGGGTTCATATGCTGCCTTGAGTTGTTATCATATCTGACTAAAACATGTATTCATATAAGTCCAAGAATGACCAGATTGACTGTATATTACATAAACATTATATACAATGTAGCATTTTTCTGTAAATATAATTTTGATATTTATTACGCGCTTTCAGTGATCGTAGAAAGGACTTTCATTATGTGGCTGCTTACCAGACGTTTTGCGAGATTATCATCGATACTTGACTACTGAAGAACCACATGAGATATTGAAGACGACAAAAATTGTGCAGTTGTTCAGATATTGTAATAAGAAACCCGATGGATCAGATGCATCATCCTATAAGGCAAGATATTTACTGAAGTGTCCTTGAATATACAGTAGTAAGTACCACACGACTTCTATTAAGTAAGCAAAAATAGCAAGGTTTTTGTGTTGGTGGTACGTGTTGGTATGTACTGTATGATCATGATATGCAAGAACATGCGACATTTTGATTATGATGTATGTACCAGTTTTTATACATTTATCGGGGGCTCATTGTCTATAGTGCAATCCAAGAGCATCCTGGCGTAGGTAGTCTATGGTCGTTTACCGCAGATGTCTTAAACATCAATGCTGACGAATCAGTGATACCTGTTGAACTTTGATATACTTGCACAGTTGAAAGGGGCTTCTGATGAGCCAACACTCGCAACAAAATTCAGTGTTCCAGGGAATATGAACGTGAAGTTGCTATCAGTATGCCAGGATATTGTATATATTTCTTCAAGTAGGAGGAAACGGACATCCACATCTTTAGGTCTAGGGCTCATTGTACGCCACCTCACTGGGTCATTTCGGCCAATTAATATATTGAAGCCACTATGGCATTGTGCTTCTCTGGACACCACTGTGAGGTTTGAATCAATCCTCGCACGCTTCAGTTTTCATCTACTGGAGAAATTCCAATGGTTTTGGCAAGAAGGCTCCTACCATAATGGTCAAAAGGTGGAGCTCTGAACAATTCTTGGATGGGCGATGCTTCAAAATAAATCTTGAAAAAAGATGTAGCTTTGCAGAAGTCGGTCACATATTATTTGTCCGTTACGGAGCTTCTCCAACAGAGATGACGACTGCCAAACCTATTATGAAGTGTCGTGTACTCGTGTACGAATTAATGAAATAAGATAACCAATCCTATACGAAAGTATAAGTAATACTAACTCTTAAATCATAGTAGTTTATAGTCTATATCCAGAGCACATAAACTATTTGGTTCTCTCTTTTCATAGAAATTCCCATATTAACAAAGCCTAAAGATCCGCTCTAAATTGGCCCAGAGAAAGATACGAAGTGATGTTGATAGATAAAAGAGAGAGAGAGAGAGCGAGCGATAATGAGGACGAAAATTTTTTAATTTAAAGAAACGCGTTTTTCAGGTCTGTTTACTGTAAAGAAAAATGAATTTATGTCAAGACTGAGAAATATAATTCCGTTCAGGACAGGAAAATTTTTTATTTTTTTTTGAAAGAAAATTACATTTTAAAATAATTTTCTCTGTCGTTTCTAAGTCAGTTTTTTTTTTTTTTTTTTTTGTGTAGAAAGATATTTATCTCGGCATTAGATTTCTAGTATGTACTACTAAGGAAAATTTTTACACACACACACGTACACGTGTGTATATATACAGCGTGTCCCAAAGAAATGTATACCCACTTTGTTCGATAATACCAGCTATGAGGATAATAAATATATTAGTTTATATGTTTTTTAATAAAGAATTTTCTCCTGAATCTAAATATGTAATTATTTTTATTAAAAATTGAAGAACAAAAACGTTACAGATGTTTAAATTATAATTATTATTTTCGAGACTTCATGTGCGATATTTTCTAATATTTTTTTTTATGGCCTGGCCTGCCTTTTAACCGACTGTTTTGAGATACTTATGTTTAGTGCCTAGCTTAGCCTAGCCATTTCGTTGAGTTCTAATTAGGCAAGACTACAGTTTTGCTCTAACCTTATCTAACATCTTATAACTCTGCGACGTTTGTTCTTTTCTACTGTAAGTGAGAATTGCCCTTAAAAATGGCCAACTTAAAGCTAACATTCGACCAACGTAAGTTTGTATTAAAGTGGTACTTGAAATCAGAAAACATAAAAGTAGTCCAAAGACAGTGGAGACGGGAATTTGAAACGGAACCCACCAACGCGGATTACAATTGCACGTATACGAGATAAGTTTGAAACCGACGGCACTGTGCAAAACTTACAAAAACAACGTTCTGGAAGACGTCGAACATCTTGGACAAAGTGTCATTTAACCATGGAATTTGTAAATTTTTTGAATTAACTAATAATTACAACATTTATGCTTCAATATCAACACTAAACATAAGTATCTCAAAACAGTCGGTTAAAATATTAGAAAATGTCGCACATGAAGTCTCGGAAAATAATAATTATAATTTAAACATCTGTAACTTTTTTGTTTTTCAATTTTTAATAAAAATAATTTCATATTTAGATTCAGGAGAAAATTCTTTATTAACAAACATATAAAAAGTAATATATTTATTATCCTCATAGCTGGTATTATCGAACAAAGTGGGTATACATTTCTTTGGGACACGCTGTGTGTATATATATATTATATATACATTGTTTGTGGCAAGATTCAAACCCAGCACCTCTTCAGTAGGCTTCGCGAGCGCCGCCGCCACCGCCACCCTCGTATCCTACGGTACGACGGGATGTAAAGTTAAGGGGTTACATGTTTATTTTTGAGCCAGGTCTTTTGACTCACCCTGTATAATATATAACGTAGAGCTAAACATAAATAAGGCATTTTCTGTATAATGTTCCTATTTTTGCGCCTATCTGCACCTGTAATAAAAATAAGTGCCATTTTTTATATATATTGTGCCTATATAAAAGATCCAGATCTCGTGATTCATGAGTGCCATATTTTCTCAGCCGAGTTTCAAATATCCTTTTCTGATTTCGAGATTTTATAAGAATAAAATATGCATCTGGCACTTTAGAAGAATGACCTATTCACGCAATTAATATCAGAAAAAGTGCCACACGGTTTTTTGACGTAGGTGTATGTATATATATATATATATGTTATATTTATAGCTTTCCCATATGGGCGCATATTTCTTCAAACAGGACGATTTCTTTCTTCAATTCTTCACTGTGTGCGCGCGCGCGCGATCTTTTAGGTTTAAAGGAAAATTAGACACAACGGCTTTGCATCCTACAGTTTTCATACAACGGCAGAAAAAAAAGCGAGAAATGTCTCCCCTTGCTCAAAGTGAACAGTAAAAGAAAAAGTTGGTTGGTAGTTTAGTTGGTAGTTTAGTAGGTAGGTAGGTGGTTGGTAGGTGGTTGGTTGGTTGGTAGTTTAGTGGTAGTTTAGTAGGTAGGTAGGTGGTTGGTAGGTGGTTGGTTGGTTGGTAGTTTAGTTGGTAGTTTAGTAGGTAGGTAGGTGGTTGGTAGGTGGTTGGTTGGTTGGTAGTTTAGTTGGTAGTTTAGTAGGTAGGTAGGTGGTTGGTAGGTGGTTGGTTGGTTGGTAGTTTAGTTGGTAGTTTAGTAGGTTGGTAGGTGGTTGGTTGGTAGTTTAGTAGGTGGGTAGGTGGTTGGTAGTTTAGTAGGTGGGTAGGTGGTTGGTAGTTTAGTAGGTGGGTAGGTGGTTGGTAGTTTAGTAGGTGGGTAGGTGGTTGGTAGTTTAGTAGGTAGGTAGGTGGTTGGTAGTTTAGTAGGTGGGTAGGTGGTTGGTAGTTTGGTAGGTGGTTGGTAGTTTAGTAGGTGTTGGTAGTTTAGTAGGTGGTTGGTAGTTTAGTAGGTGGGTAGGTGGTTGGTAGTTTAGTAGGTGGTTGGTAGTTTAGTAGGTGGTTGGTAGTTTAGTAGGTGGGTAGGTGGTTGGTAGTTTAGTAGGTAGGTGGTGGTGGGTAGGTGTTGGGTAGGTGGTGGTGGGTTAGGTGTTGGGTAGGTGGTTGGTAGTTTGGTGGGTAGGTGGTTGGTAGGTAGGTGGTTGGTAGTTTGGTGGGTAGGTGGTTGGTAGGTAGGTGGTTGGTAGTTTGGTAGGTGGTTGGTAGTTTGGTAGGTGGTTGGTGGGTAGTTTGGTGGGTAGGTGGTTGGTGGGTAGGTAGTTTGGTGGGTAGGTGGTTGGTGGGTAGGTGGTTGGTGGGTAGTTTGGTGGGTAGTTTGGTGGGTAGGTGGTTGGTGGGTAGTTTGGTGGGTAGGTGGTTGGTGGGTAGGTAGGTGGTTGGTAGTGTGGTGGGTAGGTGGTTGGTAGGTAGGTAGGTGGGTGGTTGGTGGGTGGTTGGTGGGTAGGTGGGTGGTTGGTGGGTAGGTGGTTGGTAGTTTGGTGGGTAGGTGGTTGGTAGTTTGGTGGGTAGGTGGTTGGTAGTTTGGTGGGTAGGTGGTTGGTAGTTTGGTGGGTAGGTGGTTGGTAGTTTGGTGGGTAGGTGGTTGGTAGTTTGGTGGGTAGGTGGTTGGTAGTTTGGTGGGTAGGTGGTTGGTAGTTTGGTGGGTAGGTGGTTGGTAGTTTGGTGGGTAGGTGGTTGGTAGTTTGGTGGGTAGGTGTTTGGTAGTTTGGTGGGTAGGTGGTTGGTAGGTAGGTAGGTGGTTGGTAGGTAGGTAGGTGGTTGGTGTTAGTTGGTAGGTTGGTAGGTAGTAGGTGTTGGTTGGTTGGTAGGTAGTAGGTGTTAGTTGGTTGGTTGGTAGGTAGTAGGTGTTAGTTGGTTGGTAGGTAGGTAGTAGGTGTTAGTTGGTTGGTAGGTAGTAGTAGGTGTTAGTTGTGGTTGGTAGGTAGGTAGTGGTGTTAGTTGGTTGGTTGGTAGGTAGTAGGTGTTAGTTGGTTGGTAGGTAGGTAGTAGGTGTTAGTTAGTTGGTTGGTAGGTAGGTAGTAGGTGTTAGTTGGTTGGTTGGTAGGTAGGTAGTAGGTGTTAGTTGGTTGGTTGGTAGGTAGGTAGTAGGTGTTAGTTGGTTGGTTGGTAGGTAGGTAGTAGGTGTTAGTTGGTTGGTTGGTAGGTAGGTAGGTAGTAGGTGTTAGTTGGTTGGTTGGTTGGTAGGTAGGTAGGTAGGTAGTAGGTGTTAGTTGGTTGGTTGGTAGGTAGGTAGGTAGTAGTAGGTGTTAGTTGGTTGGTTGGTAGGTAGGTAGGTAGGTAGTAGGTGTTAGTTGGTTGGTTGGTAGGTAGGTAGGTAGGTAGTAGGTGTTAGTTGGTTGGTTGGTAGGTAGTAGGTGTTAGTTGTTTGGTTGGTTGGTAGGTAGGTAGTAGGTGTTAGTTGGTTGGTTGGTAGGTAGGTAGGTAGTAGGTGTTGGTTGGTTGGTAGGTAGGTTTAAACAAAGGTAAAGCGATATTTGAACACGAAGTGAAGAATCCTGACAGTTTAGCCCTACTTCCTCTACGAAGTGTGTTACATGGCTAATGTAATAATATGTGTGTAATGTCGATGGGCCATTGAGTTTAATCTATATTTCCTTAATATAGATAATAACAGTTCTGGTGCAGAATTTTACAATAGAGGAACCTAGTATTAGTGGAATTACAAGCAAGGTAAATATAGAAGTTTAAAAATTTCGCTGAATTTCACTTGCATTTATCTCTGAGTACCAGTGAGACTGTCAAGTCTCACTGGAAATAATAACAGCACGTATCGTAATGAAAGGTAACTTTTATAAAAATGTTTTTATAGGTTTAAGTTTAGTTGTCGGAACCCAAAATGCGTGTAATGAAAGTGACGAATTACCAAAATATTTGGTCTTAAATAATAAATCTTACAATTTTTGATTTGAAGAAAAAATATAATTGACCAAAAGGGTTAAACTTTAAAGGTATGCCTCTATCGCATTTAGCACTGTATATAAAATGATTGTGGACACCCCGTACATAACAAAAAAAAGGGCATTTTCAATGTGTTGTCACCCCAGTAAAATACTAACTGATTTTCGTTTTTCTTTCAGACTCATTTATCACTGATACAGTTAGTTGGTTTGTTAGTTATTGGTTTATCTTTTACAGTACCTGGTGTGAACAGTTTTTTTTTCCATCTCAGAGTCATTTTTGGAGGAGCTGCTGCACCATTCAATCGGTCCTGGAAGTCTTCACGAATATTTTCAATGTTTTTACCATTACGTGGTTGTTCATAGACCTAGGTACTAGTCAATACCCGTTATTCAGTCGTATGGTTGCTGCTATCACGCATTTCAAATGGGTCTCAAAGAAAAACGAAAATCAGTTAGTATTTTACTCGGGTGACAAGACATTTTTTCCATAATATTAATAAGATGTACAGGGTGTCCACAATGTGGAAAAGATTTTTTTTTCAATTATTAAAGTACTTAGAATTTCAGGAACTTGAGTTAATGAAGGGTCTTCCATTATATTGGTTTGAGTAAGCGCGTTTTGTTTGATTTTAACATTTTATGCGTGAGAAATGGTCGAAGTTAATGAAGTATTTTATTAGCCAATGCTAGTAACATTTTTAGACAATTTTACCGATACTAAATCTTTACTAATAAATGTAGATTACTAAATAACAGATTAGGTATTTAATTGGTCATCCATACCATAATTATTTTTATACAACCCCAAAGTTTTATCTTCGAAGTCAAGCAAATAAATGATAATACGGGTAGGGCGATCTTAACCTATTAGTGGCCATTGGTAGAATTTCCTACCGCCAAAATTAATTGTCATTGTTGCATCACTTTTTCTCGTATTTACGTGATCTTCGGTACGAGTTATTGATATGACGCCTCAGTGGTGTAGTGGTCAGCGTCGCTGACTACGAATCCATCGGCCCCGGGATCGAGACCCGGTGACGGCAGGCGGAGCGCAGCAAAACCCAGCTGTTCAACCTTCCCCACAAAGAAAGTGGTTAGTAGATAAATGGGTACCTTGGGTAGGCCTAGTAGTTAAGACGCTGGGCTGCTGTTGCTGGTGGGGCGTAATTCGGATTCCACGTTAAACTGTGGGTCTAAGGTGGAGTGAAAAGCTTGACCTTCGTCAGAATGAACAATTCGAGCGGAAGCAAACCAAAGGTTACTATAGATGTAATTTGACCAGAAAAAGTGAGTGACATTTCAGAGGAAATAGTCTCTGGAATTAAGTTATAGAAAATGTCAAGTTTTCTTAAAACAAATATTTACATTCTTCGGAATAAGCAGTGTGTAAGCTAAAGTTTTCTTGAAAACACATATTGACTATCTGAAATTAACAAAATATATAACCAAGTTTCACTGAACACAAAACATACACTTTTTGGATGGAATTTACCAACCAGATAACCTTCAGCTTCTGGAAACAAAACATTTATATTCTGTGGAATAAACAAATTTCTCAGTTAAAGCCTTTTAGGTAGGTAGGTAGGTAGGTAGGTATATTTCCAACTTGTCGGCAGTGGCCGGCGGATGATGATGGTGAGTCCTTCTCTTTTTCTGAATGAAGGCTAACCCAGGAATGATAAGTTTTTCTACTTTACCCCTTATTCTCTTCTTTTAACTCCGTATTCTCTTATTTTAACCCTCTACTCTCTTCTTTCTCTCAGGCTAACCTTAGAGTGGATCTTAGGGTCTTTGTTAGCCTTAGCTTCTGTAGATCTCTATACTGACTGACTCATACAAGTAACAAGTATCCTTCACATCAAACTACAAAACAAAGTAAAACTTACGCGTAATTGATGCTAGAAGTGATGGCAATAGCATCCCCACTAGGAGCAAGCAGAGAAAGATGCGCCGTACCTTCGTCGGCATCAGGTACGACTTCAGTGCCGTAATGCCTCGGGTCTTGGTTCGTCGTTTCGTCCGAGATTTTCTTTCTTGCTGACGCTGCAAAGTCATCTGACGTGAGCAGCTCCGCTAACTGCGAAATTTGATATTGGATATACAAAAGCGCAGTATACAACAGGCATTTACAACACTATTTTATACGCCTCTCTCTTATTTACTTTAGAATATATATATATATATATATATATATATATATATATATATATATATATATATATATATATATATATATATATATATATATATATCCCTCTCCCCCACGCGTGCGTGCATATACTGTATATATTTTTTTTTTTTTTTTAAGTTCGGGAAGAACCGATTCGCCTCTATTTAAAAGGGCATATCTCGGCGGAAAAACAAAGAAAAAGTGAGAGGAAAGACAGAGGAAAAAGAAAGGGTGGAGGGGACAGTCGAAATGGAAAAAGACCAAGGATGACAAAGACTGCAGGGTCGAGCCCCATCATCCTTATGTGCTAGGGCCGGGAGGGCGCACGTGAAACCTCCAGGAACAAGCACGTACAAACGAGCACAAAGAGCACTCATGAGCACGAGCTTAGAACCCCCTTGCGGGATATATATATATATATATATGTAAGAAATAGTTAATTTCATGAAGATTAATGATAGAAATTGGTTCAAAACATCCACGACTGCCGGCATGCGAGCACAACACCCCAACCATTCTTACAATGTTAAGAAATAATATATTTAAGAAATGATTGGAAGGTTCGCCTCGTAAAATTTATGCTGTTGGGAAGGAACACACTTTATTTGTTAGTCGAGATCAAGGAATGGTTTGAGCGTTGGTCCCGCTTACACCGTTTTACGAAAATATCCATAAATTTTTCTGTCGTGTTTTCGTAGGTACGAATGCACTTTGAGACGTCGCGAGTTCGAGGGGGGCAAACTCGCCACATTGGCGATTTTGAGATCGTTCCAGGAATGAATAGTTCAACCCTCACCCTACCCATGGACAATTGGTATAGCCAAATACCACCACCCCACCCACCTTGTACATTGAAACTGTAGTTATTTTCAACGCGTGTATTTACGCTATATGCCCCTCGTACTCGCGACCCCTATATGCCCCCTACGAGGGGCAATACACACATTGAAAATAACTACATTTTCAGTGTACAAGGGGAGGGGGCGGATATTTGGCTATACCAATTGTCCATGGGTAGGGGGAGGGTTGAACTATTGGGCCTAGTATTAGCCGAGTGAGGTGATGCTGATTAATTTAATGCTAATGATTAATTGATGGAATAATTGATTGTTAATGACAGGCTGGGTCAACAATTTATGTCCTACGGTATCACCGGTTTGAAGGTGGCTAATGGAGTAGGCCTACTATAATTACTCCTGAGTGATACGAATTGATTCGAGGTCACCAGCTTAGATTACACCCAAGCAAATAAGGTTATAAAAATCACTTGTTTTTGTGTTTAATTAAGAAAATAAATTAGTTATTTGTTCACAGTGAATAACAATGACAGAAACAGTAATTATAGCGATTAACAATTGTATAACGGCATTTATATTATGCTAAATATGACAGAGGATTAGCATATACGTCATTGGTTATACAATATACACCTTAATTGTTAAGTAATACACTCATTTATGGTAGGCTAATGGTATGCAAAAATGGAACATGGAATAAATGATGCAGCCTAATGATAACGGAAATTATGCACGTACGTTTTAGTACACTGAATAGATTACGTAATACACTGATTTAGGTAGGCTAGAGTTACGCAAACATAAAACATAAACAAGATGCTGCAGCCTAATAATGATTGGAAGAAATGTACTTAAGTTGGTACACTGGAAGTGGATTAAGCCTCCATTTAGGTTGGTGGTGGTTAGCCGATCAGCCCACCCTGATCGAGCAAGCCGGCGGCACGCAGGTAACCGATCGCCCTCTCCGGAGTGGACCAGAGGTTCAGCGCAATAGTGATGTTGTGTTCGTTGTTGTGCTAGAGCGATACAGTCTATCATAATGTGTTCAATTGTTTGTGGTGTCCTGGCACAGGTGGCAGGTGTCGTCTGTGGAGTTGTCTAGTCTGTGTTTATATGTCTGGAAGTTGGGGTGATGTCCACATCGGAATCGTGCGAAGTTAACTCGATCTGCTCAGGCTGGTCTCTGACCCGTTAATGGGTGGCGGCTTCGCACCTAGGACCGCATTCGGACCGAGTCGTGTCAGTGCTTTGTGGGTTAGGTGTGTGTGTGTGTGTGTGTGTGTGTGTGTTTTCTGTACTGTGTGATGTCTATGGGACGTGGTATGGAATGGAGTATTTGTTTATTATGTCTCTCTGGTGTTACCTTAATGGTGCGAGGTGTCGGTGCATGATTGTACATGTAGTGGCAAGGGTGTTGTGGGTTAGTTGTCGCTGTTGCCATGAATTTTCTTCCCCTCATGTCTAAATGTTCCCTAACTTTCAGTATTTTTGTTTCTGTATGCAGGTGTTATATTGGTGGTGTTTGAGTACATCCTGTAATGATACGAAATGCGTTGTTTTGTATTGTCTGTAAGGTGTTTGTGTGTGTGTGTGAGATAATGGGTGCCCAGCATGGGCTAGCATAGTCCATAACTGAGCGAATATATTGTTTGTATATGAGTGATGTTGTTTCCTGCTGGTGTCCAAAGTTTGTACCTGTTAGTACACTAAGCGTGTTAAGTCTTGACGTACATTTGTTTTTAAGGTCCTAAATGTGGTTTGCAAAAGATAATGATGTGTTGTATGGACACCAAGTATTTCGGTCCTGTGAGTGTGTGGAATGTTGGTGGTGTTTAGTGTAAGCTGTGGAGTTATCTGGTGTTCTTTTGTCTTGGTTGTTAGCAAGGTGATGGTTGATTTTGTGGGCGCTACTTTGAGTCTATTGTGTGTAAGCCAATCTTGTATACTGTTTATGTATGTTTGTAGGTTATTTGTATAGGTGTCGATGTTGTTGTGGGTGGATGTTAGAGTGATGTCATCTGCATATGATGATAAGGTAAGCTTGTTATCTATGGGTGTTGAAATGTCATGCATGTATAAGTTGAACAGTGTTGGTGTGAGAACAGAGCCTTGAGGGACCACGTTCGGAAAAAGCTTGTTTTTGGGTGACATGTGAATATCTTCCTGAAAGATAGTTGCTCAGCCTCCTTTTGGTGTTATTGCGCATGTTCGTGCTGAGTATTTTGTTTATGAGAGGGAAGCGTGGTATAGCGTCAAATGCTTTACTAATGCCTATTGTTGCTAATAGTGAACGTTGAGCTAGTGGTCTGGAGTTGATGCCATCCATGATGTGCTGCGTGAGGCTTGTGAGTAATGTCATGGTTGAGTGGTGAGGTCTGAATCCATGTTGAGTAGGCGATAGTGGTGTGTGTGGGTTGGTGATTTGTAAGATTAGTCTTTCTGTTACTTTCGAAGGTATGCATAGTAAAGTAATGGGTCTGTAGGAAGCTGGTTTTGTTGGATTTTTGTTTGGTTTGAGTAGTGTAATAATTTTACCTTGTTTCCATATGTCAGGAATAATACAGTGTTGGCATGAATATGTGCTGATGTGTGTGAGAGTTAGTATTCCTTGTGGACCCAAGTGTTTAAGGTGTATGTTAGATATGTTGTCTGGTCCAGTAGCCTTAGAATTCTTAATGTTTTTGATGATCTTGGTCGTCTGGTCTGTATTGAAGGGTGTAACGGTTGTGTCGTGTGTGTAGGTTTTCTTGTGTCTGGCTGTCTGCGTGTTTCTGGTTGTTGGCTCTGTTTAAGTGACTTATCTTCGCGTAGTGATTAACTAGAATGTTAGCTTGTTTATTTGTTGGGATATTATTTTGGCTGCGACAGATAGCCGCGTGTGAGGTGTGAATGCCGCTGTTAGAGTAGGTAATGCTGTTTATAGTCTTGTATAGCCTGGATGTATCTGTGGAGTGGTTTAGTGTTGTTATAAATTCCCTAAATGTTTCTGTTTGTTTTTCTTTAAGTTTGTTGTTTATTTCTGTGTTGAGCTGCTGTATCTGCTGTTTTATGGTTTCTGTGTGTGGTGTTTGTGTGTTATGTTTGAGGTTGTTACGTTGCCTTATGAGGTGGGATATTTCTCTAGTGTAATTTGAGTTGTATTTCCTAATGTCGCCCTTGGGTATGTATTTGTTTGCATTATTGATGAACTGATTAAATGTCTTGAATGTTGTATTGATGTTTATGATGGGTGTGCTGTTTAATGTGGTGAATTGTTCCTCAGTCTGTATTTTGAACTGTTTCCAATCAGCTTTCTTGTAATTTCTGTAAGTGTGCCTAAGGCTGTTGGGGCAGTGTGTAGAACGTGTGTGATGATGGGCAGGTGGTCTGATGACAGTTGTTTTTCGGTTCTCCAGTGTGTGTGTGTGTGTGTTGCTAGTGAGGGGGAACAGAACGTTATGTCTGGGGAGAAGTTTGAGTATCCTGCTTGATGTGGTATGTGTGTATGTTCTTCTGTATTGTTAAGAATGAAGAGGCTGTTTAGTTGTGTGGCTATGTTGCCGCCTCTGGTGTTGCTTTGGTTGTGCAGGTACCAACTAGTGTCTTAATTGTAATTGGCTGGCACCTGAGGTGAACTATCTGGTGGGATGTAAATTTTGATGAGTGTGGTGTTGTGTTGTGTTGTGTTGTGTTGTGTTTTGCGCGTTTTAATGTTAACTGCCTGTATTTCTATCGTGTTATCTGCTTGGATTGTGTTTGTAATGTTCTGGGTGGCATCAGTGTAGCTAATGCTTTTACGTATGTAAGTGGAGTCCACCCCCGTGACCCCCAGTACGATCTTGACGGATCGCCGTGAAGTCAGGGATGGTGGGTGTTTTGTGTGTGCATTTTAGTTTTGTTTCTTGTATAAGTGCTAAGTGAATATTTCGTTTGTGTACAAATTCCTTAAGCTGCATGATTTTGTTTGTGAGGCCATCTACGTTCTACTGTAATATATTAATATTATGCTTCTGTATGTGTGTCATGGTCCTACTGTGTCTATGTCTTGTATGTGGTTGGTGACATGTGTAAGTTGTAGTGGGGCCTGGATTAGTCTTAATGTCGCCGGAGAGTAAGAGTAGTCCGAGGAGCACGCAATTGCTCCCCGTAAATGAAAAAATAGCACGCTGGTACAGGTCTGGCCCCGGGAGCCGATCGGCACTCTGACCGTGCCACGCAACAGGCCGTCGACTGTCAGTCTGGCCAACCGTAGACAGCCGGCTGCACGGAGATTTGAGAAAGTTTGGTCACCAGCGCGTTGATGTTTCGGTTTGACGTCGCCTCTTCTTCGCGTTGACGTGTCCCGCGCTGGAGGATACACCCACTGTTAGAAGCTTCCTCATCAGCTGCTAACTGCTGACATACGTTGAGGTTTTTAGCTCCTTCCTATCAATTTCTTATTATCTTTTGTCAAAATGTGCTGTTTAATATTCTCATTTTTTTTAGTACCTTATTTTCTTTATTAATTTGTCCAACAATTTGGGATTGGAAGTATAAAATGAAATTATTTCCGGTCCTGTCCTTCAAATGTTTTGATAAAACGTTTTTAGGATTTTCTTTCAATCAAGAATAAAGAGAATGAATTCTTTATTAAATTTTGCTTTATTCTTTCTCTCTCTTTACGAAAAATATCTCAGATGTAGTCGTTTTTGGATGATAAAGATACTGACCTCTATAGATAGGTTATTGGATACTACTCATTTAGGTAGGCTAATGATATGCAAACGTGAAACATAAACAAGATGCTGCAGCCTAATAATGATTGGAAGAAATGCCATGACAGTGGTTATATGATTAACAATTATATAACGACATTTATTACTATGCTAACGAATGATTGATACTTAGCACATGAGGAAATGGTTATACAACTTAGTTGTTAATATAGAGATAGGCTAATGAGTTGTGCACAAAGGGAAACGCAATTACGGTATTTGATACAACACTAGGAATAGGAAATAAGCCTACTGCGGTTTCGATGTGTGTGTTACTCTGATGCACAATTAATACTGTAATTATACGAAATATCACCATAACACGGTGATACACAATTACGGTATTAGAATGACACTTTGATTAAGAATAGCCCTACTGCGTGTTTTAACGAGTCAGTCAGAACGCTTATGGAACACTTGCTTAGAAAAGATGCACTGAGCTTACCGAGATGTCGAATACCTCTGAAGTGTTGCTTGGAGGTTGCCCTATTATTGTAGGCTCGAGGTATCGTTGACCGTCCGTTGTTTCGTGAAAGCGGTAGCGGGCCTACTGGAGTCTCGTTGACGGCCGCTTTTCGTAAAGTGGTGGAGGATGAACAGAGATGAAATAACTTGGGATTGAAGTTTTGTAGAAAATTCACGTACCGTACCCTCCTTGAGGATGTTTCTTGTAGCGTGTTAAACTTTTCCGGTGCCCTCGAGGATGATTGGAAACCGGTCGAGATGACGTGAAGAGGCCAATGGAACGCCTAGGCAATAGTGTGGTGTATTGCAGGACGGATTTATAGCTTACTTCAAGTGATGCTTCGTTTCATGAATGAAATATGTTGAAATGGGCCTTGATCTGATGCCGGCTAAAGCTAATGCAGGGAAACTGCGTGTAGAGTAGACTTACGAAGTGGACGCACGAAAGGAGTGAGAGTGAATGCCAGTAAACTGCGCCTTATATAACCTTCGGGACGCTCGAATTTCGCGGCACTCTGAGAGGCGTCCCCAAACGTCCGTTATGTTGTTTTTATTCCTTGAAACCACGCGTCTCTTTCGTTTCCATGTGATTCTAAGATGCTTGAGAATGGCGGGGAAAAGAATTCCTATGGTTGTTCTTTGTCTGTTTTTATCTCTGTAGTTGTCTGTTCATATATATATATATATATATATATTATATATATATATATATATAATACACGCATGTATGTATTATAATTTCTTTATTAAATGTATTATGACACTATAATACAAGATAGTTTACTGAGCTTATTTCTTGTATTTATATTTTTTCACTTGGCATTGAAACGTGCACACTTTCATGTTATCCGCAAAACATCAAAACATTAGCGTTTGATTAAACGCTTCAATTAAATAAGAAAGAGGTCGCTTTGAATAATTATGCTAAATACCTTGTATCACTATTCCCCGAGTCGACCACTCCCCTATTCCGAACAACGACCATTGAATTTGGCTCAGGTCCAATTTTTTATCTATAATTCGACCGGAACCTCTCAAGGTCACGGGGCTCTAGTTGCCAGTGGTCACTGTTTCGTATAAATGATGCATAGTCAGTTTCTGAACGGTCATATGCGTGGTTGCTTTGTGAACTATCTGGCTGTGTGACATGGCACGAGAGAACATGATGGATCCCACCCTAGGCGTCGAGGAAATGGCTCCAAGGTTCAACGCAGAAATATGCGTTGCTGATATATATATAATATTGTTACAGGGAATCTGTGTAACTAAGGATTTCATGAAAGGTTAAGTCCTGATATTTTCGTTAGTTTTAACGAAAATATCACGAATTAACCTTATATGAAATCCCTGAACATTTTAGAGGTTTCATGAAATACCTAGTTACACAGATTCCCTGTAACATACATATACCTTACCTTACAACCTTACAAAGGTTCCACGTGATGATTTCTCATTTCGCGAAGGTCAAGCGTGTCGCCCCTCCTCTCGAGTTGGCCTGGTGAAGTAGTGAGTTGGATTCTTGCGCTCTCCACCTCACATAGCCAGGTACGCCCGGCTCATCGGGGATTGTTCTGAGCCAGGCGTCAAGTCTTCTTTTGAAGATTTCCACTGCAACTCCCTTCGTGTTTCTTAGGTCTTTGGGCAGCTGATTAAATAGTTTTGGTCCTCTCACTACAAAACTATTTTCTTTCAGGGTTAAGGATGTTCCCTGTCTCGCCTTCAATTTGGGAATACGACACAGTCTACCGTTTCTACCTTCCACCGTTGTTTGGGGAGTTATGGGATTCAGAGTAAGATTAGGGACTAGTTTCTCCATTATTTTCCAAGTGTAAATATGGTGTATCTCTCTCTTCTCCTTTCCAGTGAATATAGGTTTAGTTCTCGTAACCTTTCCCAGTAATTTAGTTCTTTGCACCCATTGATCTTGGCTGTGAACTTCTTTGAATCCCCTCCAGCTGTCTAATGTCTTCTTTTTTATATGGGGATGTTAGGACCGAGCAGTATTCCAGTTTGGGTATTATCAGGTTTTCAGTAGGGGGATCATTACATTCCTATCCCTTCGTTTAAAAGTTCTCAATATCAGACCCGTTATTCTCTTTGCTCTGTTTACTGCTATCTTATTTTGTGTTTCAAATTTCGCATCATCTGTCATTACAACCCTAAATCTTTTGCTCTGGAATTTCTCTGGACTTCCTGTCCATTTGGGGTATAATATTCCATGGACTTTAGGTCTTCTCTTTTTCCGTACCGTAATAGCTGAAATTTCTCGGTGTTAAACTTCATATTGTTGTCTTCCGTCCACTTGTAAATTTTGTTTATGTCGGTTTGTAGAGATCCTATGTCTTCTGGTTTTCGTATTTTTCTACTGATCTTTGTGTCATCTGCAAAGGATGTTACTGTGCTGTCTCTGGTAACGTCCTCATCTATGTCAGTTAGCATGATTATGAAGAGTAGTGGAGCTAATACCGTTCCTTGTGGTACTGAGCTGAGGACCTCTGATTCTGATGAAGATACTCCTTGTACTGTAACGACTTGCCTCCGCTCACTAAGGAAATTATATATCCATTTCCCTACTTTTCCTGTTATTCCCATATATTTCAGTTTATGTATATATATATATATATATCTATATATATATATATATATATATATATATATATATATGCTACAACTCAGAATGGTCCCCTAAGAAACTTTTGTTACACGCAGACCGTGTATGGAACAAGGAACTCTTCTGGGGCAAATAAAATCCACTCTATTCCTAATAAGTAATAGTAAATAACAAATACTAGTTTTTCTTTTTCATGATGGGAGCCCAACGAGTCACGCACGGTCTGTGTGTAACACATATATACATGTATATACAGGGTGTCCCAGAAGTCTGGACTCAGGGAAAATAGACATTATATTTTTAAAGTGAAACAAACACATTTCTAATGTCAAATTTACATATTTCAGGAAAGAAAATACCCTGATGGTTCAGTATACCAATCAAGAGAAAGTGGAACTGGTATTGCTACATGTTTCCGGAAAAAGCCAGGAGGCGGCATCTTCGTGAAAGAACTGACATGCCTCCCTCTAGCTTTTTCCGGAAACATGTAGCAATACCAGTTCTACCTTCTCTTGATTGGTATACTGAGCCATCAGGGTATTTTCTTTCCTGACATATGTAAAACTGACATTAGAAATATGTTTGTTTCACTTTAAAAATATATCTATTTTCCCCGAGTCCAGACTTCTGGGACACTCTGTATATGTGGAATAACACGCTTGAGAGCGAGAGTCGTTTTATATGAAACAAAAATGCCCACAATCAGGACTCGAACCCGGGACCTCCTGAGCATGAGTAGTGTGATGGTAGCGCTCGTGACTCCTATTCAGAAGGTCGGCGGTCCCGGGTTGGAATCCTGGTGGGTGCATTTATTTCACACATTTATATACACTGCGGATATATATATGATGCAAACCCACAAGGAAGAAGAAAAGACAATTCCAAGTCCTTTCGTGTATTCAACAGTACACCTCGTCAGAGAATGAACAGAAAAGGTAAGAAGCTTTCATTCCCTGGCGAGGTGTACTGTTGCATACACAAAGACCTTAGAATCATTTTTCCCTTTTCCTCGTGGGTTTGCATCATTCTATTTATTTCAAGTGTAAATTGAAATTCACCTTCTACAGTGTGTTCCAAAATTACGTAGCAAGTTTTTATACGTCTGTCAATCAGTAGTCGGACGTTGTGAACAATGTGTTGAAGTTGAAGGAAGACACTTTGAACATCTAAAATAAACAATTATTGTTGCTGTATTTTAAACAAAAAGGTTAAATATCGCATACTTTTTTAAGATATTGCGTTCATATAACGGTTTACTAGTTACTTTTAGAACACCCTGTATATATGTATATAATTTATTAATTTTTTTTTTTTCCAGAGGCGAGACTAGCCTATTATATAGAATGACTGGCGCCCCTGGATTCCATCATATCTAAACAATTATTCAATGGAACTTATTATCTTAGTAATGAGGCGTTAATTATATTTATTGACCGTTAAAGTCTTTATTCCGCTCACCGTTGCCGTTTCCTCGTCCGTTAGATCGCCCATTTGAAACCTCCTCGCGTAGCTGTACTTGAAGGATTCTGCCACCCTCTGCTGCGTCCGAAACGCTTCCTCCGGAGCCAAATTCGACGCCGTCATGTTGTATTCGTCGAGGATATTTAGGATAAGTCCGACGATGATGCCAGAGCCAGGAGGGGGAAACGAATAGAAGCTGTAGTTTCCGTTTTGAAGGTGGAAAACGATTGGTTCTTTCCATTTTGGTCTGAAAGATAACCAAATTATCTTTTTGATTCATTTTCTCGGTTTTCTTTCCATAATGACGGACCAAAAGTTGGGTTTTTACGCTTTTTGGATCACTTAAAACAGTAAAATTAGTTACGGCTAATATTGTCTATGTTACTGTTAATTTTACTGTCACGTTAACGATACCACTTTCATTGACACTGTTACGGTTAACTGTAGTTCTGTTGCTGTTTTTGTACGGAAAAGACAGATTAAAAAAAAATGTTCCAGAATATTGTTTAATAAATCATTTTTCCGAGTGAATTAAACTATAATTGTTTCTATATTTTGAGACAGTCATTCCCTGAATGAAATATTTCTTTTTTAGTAAATTAACTAAATTATCCGACTATCATTCAATAATTCCTTTAACGGGTCAATATATATACAGAAAATAAAATTATTCCAGACACCCCCGCACCCCTAATCACCAATTCCCCCCCCCCCCAAACATCTCTCCCTTTTGGGTTCTTCATAAATGAAATCTGAAGAGGTTTTAGACCCGTTCAAGAATTTAATCCCTGAAAGACTGTATTTGACGTTGGAGAAATCGCTTTTACGTTTTGGTTTCGGTGAACCACAAATATTATTAAAGTAAAATTACAAAAAAGGTAAAAAGATCGATTTTGTGTTAAAGATTCTGAATGAAGTTAACTCAAAATTAGGATCAATGAAAGTTTGGTCCAGTTCAGAGTGAAGTCCAGTTACGATTGAGAAACCATTTCAATTCAGAGTCCAAATGAATGAAACGTAAGTTGAAAGTCAATGAAATAGGGTAAGGAGTTGCGAATCAAGTTAAAAAGATGAAAGTTAAATTGAAAACCGAAATTTAACTGCAAGTTCAAAGTTTAATTTGTTAAAATTTCATCCGTATTAGCCTGGGGCTGTCTTAGGCCGGCCCCACACAGGAATGTCTTGCGACTGACGACTTGGGTCGTGACGACTCGAGTCGCGTGTGATTCTACATTAACAGAATGGAAGCCCCCGCATAATGCAGAATCGCGTCGCGGTCGCTACAGTGTGCGGGGGGGCTCCCAGTCTGTCAACGTAAAATCAGACGCGACTAGAGTCGTCACGACCCAACTCGTCAGACGTCAGTCGCAAAACGATCCTGCGTGCGGCCTTAGAAATTTTAGATTCAGTTAAACAGACTTAATCCAGATTGCGGAATATGTTCAAATTATCCGACTTCTTATCGCGAGGATTTCTCCTTAACAACTCACGCTCGATCCGTTGGACGAAAGTTTTAACTCGAATCATTGAAGCTCGACATGTAGGACGAAAGTTTTAACTCGAATCATTGAAGCTCGACATGTAGGACGAAAGTTTTAACTCGAATCATTGAAGCTCGACCCGTTGGACGAAAGTTTTAACTCGAATCATTGAAGCTCGACCCGTTGGACGAAAGTTTTAACTCGAATCATTGAAGCTCGACATGTAGGACGAAAGTTTAAAAACTGGAATTAAAGTTTTGACTGAAATTAACGCGAGAATTTTCTTTATAAAGCGCGTTAGCGCGAGACTTTTCAAATATCGTGTACAACTTTTCGTACTGCGTGATAATTTCACAATTTGGAAAGCGAAACTGCCAAAAATGAGAGAGCGAGAATTTGGCAGATTCTGCAGTTTGAGTCTTAATCGTACGACAGTGTTACCCCAAACAGGGTGCCGCGAAATTTCCTGAAAATAACGCTAATAAGTAACTGGAAAGTTAATGAAGATAAACAAATTTAAAATAAAATTAAAACAAACGCGACTAATTCAATCCATATGTAGAAACTGTAAACACTCAGTTTGAAGTTACGTGGTGTTTAGGGGTATGGGGTAGGGGAAGGGAGTTTGAACAGATGGAAACGAAAATTCTAACGTCCGAACTTAATCCTAATCCAAAAAAAATAACAGATGGCACTTGGGTGCCTTGAATTAGAAAAGGTTGGAAAATACTGCTATAGCTCATTTAAGCATAATTCTTTGAATACGATTTTGATTCATCTAAATTGCCACCAGAAGCCCTTCAGCCAATCATTCAAATGTTATTTTGTAGGCGAATATAATTACCCTTATTAGGGTCATTATACACATTTTTAATACATATACAAATAGGGTGGCCATTTCCAAAAAGGAGGACACTGCGTATGTAGCCGTACGTTATTATATATAATGAATATTCATTTTTTCAGTTATATATATATATATATATATATATATATATATATATATATATATATATATATATATATATATATATCATTATTATATTATAACTGAAAGAAATGAATATTCATTTTTACTCCTTGGGCAGACTGACTGTCCGACTCGTAGTCATGAAATTGAAAACAAATGTGGCTTGTCAGGAGTGTTGCCAAGGTGGGGCACGGGAACCAAGTGTTTTTGGAATAATCAGGAAAATGATATTTATTTTTGTAAAGAAAATATATTGGTAGAACAACATTCGTAAGAACATAGCATTTCATGTCATAATAATCATGTACCGAAAATTATATCTGGCATATGATGTCCTTGGCCGTCGACGCATTGTTGAAGGCGTTTACGAAAATTGGCCTCCACTCTTCCCAGCAGGTCTCTGTTGATTTGGATGATTTGTTGACGGATCGCTTCCTTCAATGCATCTAATGTACGGGGCTTGTCCTCGTAGACACGTGACTTGAGGTACCCCCATAGAAAGAATCACATGTGGACAAGTCAGGGGACCGAGGGGGCCATGCATGTCACCAAATCTCGAAATGAGATGGTTGGGAAAGGGGCGAAGAACAGCCATTGACGCTCTGGCGGTGTGTGGCGTGGCCCCATCTTGCTGAAACCACAAATGTCGACGAGCAATACGCCTTCTTCGTAACTCAGGGATGAAAAAGGTGTTCACCATCTCAATGTAACGCCCAGATGTTATGGTAACGGTAACCCCATTTTTGTTCGAAGAAATAGGGACCGATGACGCCAAACTTTCCCACAGCGCACCAAACTGTAACCTTAGGGCTATGCAGCGGTTTTTCATGGAGTTGTCGCGGATTTTCAGCAGCCCAATACCGACAGTTTTGATTGTTGACGGCCCCATTAAGGTGGAAATGGGCTTCATCACTCATTACCACCATCATGTTTTCATTCTGCTCATAAAGTGCAAGCATTTCCTGTGCAAAATTCAGTCGTTGGGGCAATCGTTTACATTCAATTCCTGCAACATCGCTAACTTGTATGGGTGAAAATGTAATTCTTCATGCAAAATTCGTCTAACAGTACGATTGCTGATTCCGAGTGCAGCTGAATGTCTCCGAGCAGAGCGGCCTGGGCTTTGCAACATCGCTTGTCTGACCCTTTCAACGTTCTCTGGAGTACGCACAGTGCGTTGCGGCCCCTTCGGTTTTGTTTCATTATTGAGCCTCCTGTTCGAAGATTGTTAACCCAACGTAAGATTGTGTCACGAGCGGGAACAGAGTCATTTCGATGAATGTTGAATCTGCGGCGAAACGCACGCTGAACTGCTGTCACTGACTCGCCACTCCTAACAAAATGATCATACGCAACATGCGGTGTTCTAACGTCCACTGCTCCATGATGGCACCTGAAAGATAAAGGTGAGTGTTAGTTAAAGTTAAATGCTATGAACCCAGGAATGGAATGCTACCTACCGCACGCCCCTCCCATTCCTAATGGCCGATTACTAGCTATTCAAAAAACACTTGATTCCCGTGCCCCACCCTATATATACAGGGCGTCCCAAAAAAATGTATACACACTTTAACAGCTGATAGCTCAATTGATGTTTCTTTCTTTCCAAGTTAAACCCATTAGAATTAATAATGGCAGTCAGACTAAGCTTTGAACAAAGGAAATTCATTCTAAAATGCTACGGAAGTGTGAAAACGCAGTTGAAGTGCAAAGACAGTTTAGGAGGGAGTTTCAAACAGATCCACCAACGCGACTTACCATCACTCGAATTAGAGATAAGTTTGAAGCCGATGGAACTGTTCAGAATGTCCACAAGAAGCGTTCCGGAAGACCACATCGACAAGCCCCACAAAGCAAGAAGAGTACTGGAAACGTATCACCAAAGTCCAAGAAAATCTGTGCGGCAAGCGAGTCGTGAGGTAGGAATTTCAGAATCGTCTGTCCAAACGCATTTTGAGCGCTGTCAATGGAAAAGTTACATTCCAAGATTAGTCCATGCTATTAATGAAGATGATCCGGACCGAAGATGGAGTATTGCGAGTGGTACTTGGCACGATGTGGATGTGGATTGGACGAAGGGGTTTCGTAGAATACCCTCCGCGTTCACCAGACCTCACACCACTAGACTTTTTTTTATGGGGATACTTAAAAGACAAAGTCTACGCTATAAAACCTGCAACAGTCGCTGAATTGAGAGCAGCCATTGAACGAGAATGCACACAAATACCAAACGAAATGTTTCGTGATGTTTGCGATTCCTTGCTTCGCGTTATCAGCAGTGCCTGGACCAGAACGGACGTCAGTTTGAAAACAGGCGTTGACAAAACAATTAAATAATGTCTGTAGATTCTATTACATTTTGAAAATGAAATGTATTTTAATAAACACTGCCTTTATAATTATTTAAAGTGTGTATACATTTTTTTGGGACGCCCTGTATATGAGAGAGAGAGAGAGAGATATTAAAACATATTTCATATGATTCCGGACTTTATAACTTAATATACAGGGTGTTCCTAATGTACTGTAACCGTAATTTCGTAAGAATACGACTGTAAAAGGACATTTTTGTCTTACCTGTATTCGCTTAGATCATCTTTGGTAATGATACCCCCAAACTTGGTCAGATCTGTGGCAAAGGCGTCCGCTAGTGATCCTTTGTGAAGGGCTTCTGGTTCCTCCTGTAGGACTCGAAGCGTCTTGGCCAACTGTTTCCTGTAGACGGTTTCTCCTTTGTGTAAAATGCGTCCTTCGGATGATTTCCTAAAAATACTGGAGGAGGAAGAACTAGTTATGATTTTTTGATGAAATTGCGCCAAAATTGTTCAATTTCTTTTTTTTTCTTTAGTTACCCTTCCTTATTATAATGCATATCTATTCAGAATGTTCCGTTACAGATTAGGAACTGTCCAATAGGGCGAGGATTAATTTTTTACAATAATAATGTGTATATAATATATATATATATTATATATTATATATATATATATATATATAATATATTATATATATATATTATATATATATATATATATATTTTACCGACCTGTGTTCGACCCTTCTGCACCACTCCCACCTTATTTGAGGGATTTTTACGGTTCCTACCCATTCATCTACCAACCAAACGACAAATGAATAACTGGGCAAGCTCCGCCCCGCCTACCCGCGATGGATTTATAGTCAGTGATGCTTATCACACCACCACCATACTGTATATATAACAGGGTCAGTCAAAAGTAACTATAGAATAAATACTTTCTGAGCCGGGATTTTGGAGCAAGTGTAGTTTACGTCCTCCTGTGCCACCTAGTGTAGTTTACGTTCCCCTACATTATCCTATTGTAGTTTGCGTTCCCCAACTTTGTCCGCGTATACCTAATCAAATAAAACATTAAAACGAACGAAAAATTACGACAACCTAACCAATCGTCAATATATATATATATATATATATATATATATTATATATATATATATATATATATATATATATATATATTTCAACTGCAAACACGCAGTATAATTAACGTAAAGAACGACGCTTGTGTAGGAGAATATTCCGCGCAAGATGAGGACGGAGAACGAACAAATGAAAATGAGGTAATCACCCGGGAATATATATAAGACATATATATATATATATATAAAATTGACGATTGGTTAGGTTGTCGTAATATTTTCGTTAATTTTAACGTTTTATTTGATGGATTCATATAAAAAATGTCTCCTAAAGATCCTAGTGTAGTTTACGTTCCCCAACTTTGACCTAGTGTAGTGTGTGTTCCCTCAGTGTCCTCTCTTGCGTCATAGGACGTAAAATGAACTTACTCCGAGATTTTTTATTCAACCTATATATATATACACGATGAATAAAACCACGAAGGAAAGGAAACAGAATGGTGCTGAAGCGCTTTCCTTCGTGGTTTTATTCATCATAAATATTGTTCACTGTTACTTTCGTGAAATAATTTTCAGAGATATATATATATATATATATATTATATATATATATATATTTATATATATATATAATATATATATATATATATAATATATATATATATATATATATATATATATATAAAGGCCACACAATTTACAAAATAATAATAATAAAGACCCTTTGTTATTTAAACTTTGAAATTATATATTAAATTATATAAAATTTTCATCCTAATTTTGCGAGAAACCGCAATAAAAGTTTTGGCCCCAACTTCGCACGAAGGAAGTTAACAAAACAATGAAAAGGATATAATAGCAAAGTTCATAATGCTTAACTTCCTAATAAAAAAAAAGGATGAATGATGTTATTTAATAAGAGTAAAGGCTTTTTCTGCTCCTCTTAAACATAATTGTGTGTGTGTGTGTGTGTGTGTATATATATATATATATATATATACAGGGTGTCCCATAAATCCGGTCTCGTAGGAAAATTTATTTTAAATTAAATTTACAAAAGTTATACATAAACAAATGTTGGAGGAATCCAAGAATACGCACCCCCAAATCAATTTAGGGGGCTTTTTCTTGGATTGGGGTCGAACGAGAGGGTGCTTATTCTTGGATTGCTCTAAAATGGAGTTAAAATGGAGTTAATTGCTCTAAAATGGTTAATTGGATACCCGGTTAGGTTAATTATACGCCCTTGACGATTGGTTAGGTTGTCTTGATATTTTCGTTACTTTTAACGAAAATATCACGACTTAACCTAACCAATCGTCAAGGGCGTACAGTTGACCTAACCGGGCATTCAATTAACCTTATTTCACTATTTTTATTTGAAATATGTTCTAATTTTTTTAATTGTAATATTTTTCGTAAATATTAAAATATTTTAAAAAAAAAAATTTATGTTAAAATCCTTTAATTTGGATTGAGGTCGAACTGGGGTGCTGTTTCTTGGATTAGGGTCTAACTGGGGTGCTCTCTTGGATTGCGGACTTTGGGGTGCTTATTCTTGGATGCTCCCAAATGTTCAAATTGATGTTTTGTTTTGGGACGCGAGTTACACTGGTGAGGAAAAGGCCTCCGGAGGCCTTTTCTTCACCAGTGTAATTCACTTCCCAAAAAAGACATCAATTTGAACATTTGTTTTCGTTCTAATATACGAGTATTACTGTACAAGTATTTCAGATTTTGGAAGGAAATTCGAAATGTCTTGTAATATTTCATGGAATAAACCTTACACTTTTCTCTCTTTGCCTCCTCATTGGTTATAGTAGTATAATGGCAAAATGGACGAGGAATTTGGGGTGTTCTGAAATCCTGACCCTGGAGGGGCCCCCCTGAAGGACTTCGCATGAAGGATGGTGAGGGGGGGAAATTATCAACTTGATCCAAATTCCTCTCCCATTTTGCCATTATACTACTACTGAGCGAGTAGTATAGCCGCGTTTAGGGAGACAGTGAAGGACTTCAGCCTATGATTCGTGAGATGCTCTCCACCGTCTATGATGCACTCGCCCATTTTGCGGTCATACTACTGGTTAGAGTTAGGTTAGGTTAGTTTCTCCAAGTTAAAATGTACTGAATAGTAGTAAAAAGGTCAGAAGTAGAATAATGTAGATTTTATTTGATTTTAGTGCCGGCCCTCAAACCGAAAAAATCCTAAATCATCTCATGCTTCCTCAGACTTTACACACACACACACTGATTTGTTTTAGGTTAACCTAGCCTAACCTCAAAAAAGTAGGTCATACAAGAAAAACCAACCTATTTACAAAGTTCGACTTAAATGGTAAAAAATGTGGCTTACGATTGGCGCTACCTGGGGATTTAGGTATATATCCTTATGGAATAGGTACGGAATGATGTCTGAAAATGTTTGTCACCTTTAAAGAAGTCTTCGCCTACCGCGGGGTCGTTTGTACTTCGCTCGCTATTGTATATTCCGATCATGATGGTTTAAGATTAAGAATTGTCCAATCAGCAGCTATGTTTCATTTCTTTCAAAGGGTGACCAATTAGAGGAACGAATACATTCTTCACACCTCAAATCCGATACAACTTCGTTAGTATATATATATATCGAGAGAACGAAACAAATGAAAAAATGATGTAACCACCCTGGAATCGAACCCGGGATCTTCCGATTGCCGGTCAGATATGATAACCATTACACCACGGGCCTCACTCAATCAAATGCCGTAATTCCTCTACATACGCGCAGAAACCAATGCCCCAAGGGGCACCTCCCGCATGCCGTACATTATATACATTTAAACTGCAAACACGCAGTATAATTAACGTAAAGAACGACGCTTGTATAGGAGAATATTCCACACAAGATGAGAGCGAGAGAACGAAACAAATGAAAAAATGAGGTAGGGGAATTACGGCATTTGATTGAGTGAGGCCCGTGGTGTAATGGTTATCATATCTGACCGGCAATCGGAAGATCCCGGGTTCGATTCCCGGTGGTTACCTCATTTTTTCATTTGTTTCGTTCTCTCGCTCTCATCTTGCGCGGAATATTCTCCTATACAAGCGTCGTTCTTTACGTTAATTATACTGCGTGTTTGCAGTTTAAATGTATATATATATATATATTATAATATTATATATATTATATATATATATATGAGTGGATTTGGACCACCACAGTATCCCATAAAGAAGGCAAAAGAAAAATGGCATATTATTTTATTATACGCTAAATCTGTTTTTTCATACCGTATTATTTATTAATTTAATATTTTGAAAATAAGTCATTAATATATGCGTTGGAGAAATAAGCTTAAAATGTTCACAAATTACAAGCATTACCAAAAAATTCACCATAATTAAAAACTATAATTCCTATCCACCCTAAATTGAAATTAAAAATGAAAGAAAACGCGAAACGTATCGTCAAAGGCCAGACTATATTAATGTGGGAAAAAAAAAAAAATTGCTGTAAAATACTAATTAACTGAGCTGAGTACATTCGCCTCTTTTAAGTAATTAGTCGGATTAATAATCTAATTAACTTCATTTATTATTTTAGATTAATTAATCCTAATAAGGATAATTAAAAATATCAATGGTTGCTGTGTTATCTCATTAAACGAGGTTAAGCCACGCTTTTCAATTTTAACTTTTCGGCTCATAATATTATTAACTTTTTTTTTACACACACACACACACACAGTGTACGCGCATTTGCGCATAAGCGAGGTATCGATTTCTTTAAATCCATATACATCTTTAAAAAAGCACCTAACCTAACCTTAGTGTCATCGAACCCAAGAGAGCGTGATAAGCGTTTCGGAAGCAATTAGGGGTTCGAAGTTGTTTTTGTTTAAGTTAGGGGTTTTCACCATAGGGATTCGTACCCCCATAGGTCCATAATAGATTTTTCAGGGGTACACAGTGAACTGACAAAATAAGTGTTTTTCTCAATTTCTTTTATAAATGCATTTTTCGAAACATTTCAACAATGCAAGTTAATTATACAGGGTGTCCCATAAGTCGTGTCTCATATGAAAATTTATTTTAAATTAAATTTACAAAAGTAATACATTAGAACTAAAACAAATGTTCAAATTGATGTTCAAAGGTCTCGGAGGCCTTTTTCTAACGAGTGTAACTCACTTCCATATTAGCCATTGCGTGTTGTTGTACCTGCAACCAAAAAAAAGGTCCCAAAACAAGACATCAATTTGAACATTTGAGTTAGTTCTAATGTATTACTTTTGTAAATTTGTTAAAATAAATTTTCCTGTGAGATCGGACACAATTATATATATATATATATATATATATATATATATATATATTAGGGCCCTGCGAAGAATTTTTTTTTTCGAATCGAATCTCTAATCAAATCATCCCAAACAAATCGAATCGAATCAACTGTACACATATAGATTAGTGTGTTTATGCACACAATTAGTAATAAGCATAAAATTAATTAAATCATGTTGAGACCAAAGGACAAAGTAAATCCTTCTAAAAAAAATGTATTAAGTATTTGATCATGAGGAGGAACAATGGTATTAAAGTATGATAAAAGTCTTATTGCGCGAGAGATTGGTCTCAGTATATAGATTGAATTGTAATCTAAGTAAAAAGAAGTGTTTATTTACGAAAGTGTTCTTCCATCACTGATGTTGTTTACTGGACTTAATGGAGATTTGAAAATATCGAATCGAAGCCCAAGCTAATGAATCAAATCGAATCCACTCTCTCTCGATTCGAAATCAAATCGAATCTCGAAGCTTCGCAGGGCCCTAATATACGAGGGTACTTCAATAAGTATCCGCACTTTTTATTTTAGTGATAATATAGTGTATATATAATATATACTCGTAATAACGAGCCAAACTGAGATCTATAGGTTTATTTAGGCTAGAAACAGTATAGGCTTATTTAGGCTACTCGTAGCTGTCACATATCGTACGAGTAGTGGGCATGGCTGCGCCGCTTTCAATTTGTACCCTGGAAGAACAGAGATCGGTGGTTCGTTTTTTGTGGGCAGAAGGTGTGAAAGGAGCTGAAATTCACACGCGTTTATGTGCTCAGTATGGGAATAATGCGTTACCACGAAGTGTGTACGAGTGGATTCAAATGTTCAAGGAAGGTCGGACATGTGTGACATGCTCAGCGCTCAGGACGACCGTCACCAGTGGTGACAAGCAGGAAGAAGCCAGAGCCATGATTTTCTATGACAGAAGATTAACAACAATAAAAGAAATTGCATCTTCATTAGACATCAGTCAAGGGTCAGCCTATTCGATAGTTCATGACATTCTTGGCTTTCACAAGGTTTGTGCAAGATGGGTGCCCAAACAGTTGACAGAAGAGCACAAGCGTATTCGTATGGACGTCTGCTCTCGTCTTTTGGCGCGGTATCATAATGAAAGTGAAAACTTTTTGGAGCGCATTATCACTGGAGATGAAACCTGGCTCCATCACTATGAACCAGAAAGCAAACGACAGAGCATGCAATGGAAGCATCCAACATCTCCCGTAAGGAAGTTCAAAGCGCAGCCGTCAGCAGGTAAAGTTATGCTAACACTGTTTTGGGATACACGAGGCCCTATCCTTGAACATTATCTAGAGCGTGGAACCACAAGTGCATCATATTCAGACATGCTTTGGAATGAGTTAAAGCAAGCAATTCGCACAAAATGGAGAGGGAGATCGTCGGAAGGTTATTCTGTTACACGACAATGCGCGCCCTCATACCACCGCACAGACTAGAAAATGCCTTCAAGAACTTAAATTTGAAGTTCTCGACCATCCAGCCTACAGTCCAGACCTGGCACCTTCGGATTTTCACCTGTTTGGACCACTAAAAGACGCTTTGAATGGTCAGCGATTCCAAGGCGATGATGACCTGAAGGAAGCGGCGCATGACTGGCTACGCACACAGCCAAAAACATTCTTTTGTAATGGCATTAGGAAGCTTGTAGATCGATCGCTGGACTAAATGTATTGAGAAACAGGGAGACTATGTTGAGAAGTGGTGTGTTCATAATCTATCAGATGTGAAAATAAAAAGTGCGGATACTTATTGAATTACCCTCGTGTGTGTGTATATATATATATATATATATAATATATATATATATATGGTGTCCCATAAGTCCGGCATCATAGGAAAAATAATAAAAAAAGGCAAAACAAAGCTTTTATTTACAGAACGTGCTCAATATGTCCACCATTGTTTCAATACACAAATTCAGACGTGATACCCAGTCAGCAAGCACACGGTGAATGATGTCAGGTAATGGTGTTACATGCCCCAATAATACGCTGCCGCAAATGTTTAACACTCCCAATTTTCTCTGCGTATACCAGCGTTTTCAAGTGGCCCCAGAGATAAAAATCTAGTGGCGTGAGATCCGGGCTTCTAGCTGGCCATTCCACAGGCCCTCGACGTCCTATCCAATGACCAGGGAATTGTTGGTACAGGTATTCCCTTACTTGTGTGCAGTGGCGTAACTAGGGTGGGGTAGGTGGGGTGCGTGCCCTGGGCGCCAAATTTGGGGGGGGGGGCGCCATTTTTATGATTTAAAAAAAAATTTAAGAGTAAAAACATGCTCTTTTTGAAATGTACCGGTACCATATCTCTAGCCATCGAATTTCCATGAATTTCAGATTTTTAACTTCATTTAACTTTATTAATTCATTCTAGTTTTATTAGAATTTTATTGTGAATTATTAATTTATTCTATTTTTTTTGTTTCTTTCTCTAGAAAATTTTACCATGAAGCGAACATTGCCGATACCGAAAAGTCCGAAAAAGAAGCTGAGTGGAGCAGAAGGCAGGAAAAAAAGAAAAATGCAAGAAGCAGAAGCTAAAAAGTCAAGTGGCTTTATGATGTCATTTCTTGAACAGCAACAAGCTGGTCTTTCATCAGCATTAACTGCATCAGATATGAGTGTTGACCAACCCGCCAGTGTATCAGAAGGAGAATTAAGTGTCTTTCAAGAACCAGAAGTGTCTTTCAAGAAGCCAGAAGATACTAAAACTTTGAGCAGCGAAAAGCAGGAAAAAACAGCACAGCCGATACCAGATGCGATTCAGCATCACGATGTAGGCTTCTTGGAGTTTGATAAAATATCAAAAAAAGTAATTTTATCAGATGCCCTGAGGACAGAAATGGTCACATTGGGTTCGAAGTATTTTCAAAATAGTGAAGGGCCATTTGTTCCCACACAAACCCGATCAATGAATGAAAGATGGTTTAAAAGAAAGTTGGGAAATGGATGTGGAGAAGAAGTTTGGCGCTCATGGATTGTTTATTCTCCAGAGAAGAAAGCAGCGTTTTGCTTTTGTTGTTTGCTATTTTCTCAAATTGACAATCAGTCTTCATTGGGTTCAATCATTGGAAAGCACCAGAAAGGCTTAGCACCCATGAAAATGCAAAAAATCATCGATACTGCTTCATCCAATGGAAGGAAATTGAAAGAAATCTTTTAGAAAACAGAGGAATCATTGACGTAAAGCTTCAAGCTCAAATTGCAAAAGAAAAACAAAAATGGCGAGATGTTCTCCACAGAATTCTCCATTGCATAAAATTTTTAGCAACTCAGAACCTTGCATTGCGTGGTCACAAGGAATCCCTTAGACAGGAAGAGGAAAGCAATATTGGAAATTTTCTTGGGTTATTAAAATTGTTGGCAAGGTTTGATCCTGTCATGAAAGAACATCTCAGTATTGTGGAAAAGCACCCTGGAAGAACATCATATTTATCTCCGTTAGTGCAGAATGAATTTATTCAGCTAATGGCTTCTACTGTTCGCCAGAAATTGTTACAGAGCATTCATAAGGCCAAATATTTTGGCCTCATGTTTGATTCTACTCCAGATCAAGCACATCGAGAGCAAATGGCAGAAACAGTTCGTTATGTTGATATTGATTTCAGGAGAAAACAATTTTTATAAGAGTCTTTTCTTGGATTTATCCAATTAAAACGAAAGGATGCTGAAAACATTGTGGAAGTGATTTTGGAACAACTGGAAAAAGACAAAATGCCGTTAGAAGACTGTCGATCTCAATGCTATGACAATGCTGAAGTTATGGCTGGTTATAAAAGTGGTGTTCAACAGAGGATTATTGAAAAAAATAGCAAAGCTATTTTTGTAAACTGCGATAATCATTCTCTCAATTTGGTTGGAGTGCGTGCTGCTAACCATGATGCAGTGATGGTGACTTTTTTTGGTGCAATTCAGTCGCTTTATTCATTCTTTTCACGTTCAACTCTCCGTTGGCAAAAGCTGAAAGATGCCATACCAATAGTTGTCAAATCTGAATCTGAAACTCGATGGAGTTCCAGAACAGAGACTGTGAAGCCTGTTCATGAATACTTTGATATTATAGTGGAACTCTTGCAAAGCATGGTTGATGATCAAAATGAAACTGCTGATACAAGAGGTGATGCAAGGCAGGTGCTGAATCAAATTTTGACTTTTCATTTCTTGGCTTTGCTTGGATTTTGGAACAAAATTCTTGTTCGGATTGATCGTGTTCAAAAATGACTCCAAGATCATACCATGAACTTTCATGATGCTTGTGGAAAATTTGGGAGTACCGAAATGGAAGACCCACCTAATCTTGGATAAGCCATATTGACATTAAAAAAATAATAATAATAAAAAATAACTCAGAAGGAGAACATGAACTCTTGCTGAGAAAAATTAAAAAGACACCAACGAAGAAACAAATATGGGATGAAAAGAAAAAAGATCCCATGGCTAGAAATAGCAACACGGTTTTAAGAAGAAGAAAAAGATCGGGATAAGCGAGAAGCTGAATAAGCATAAGAGAAAAAAGCAAGACGAAAAAGCCGGAATAAAAATGTTTTAGTGGTGTCAAGAGATAAAATTCATAACAGTTTCAAGGTAAGAAGTTCATAAATTTCCCTTCGGTTATTAAATTTAGGTTAAATAAGCTGACATTTCAGCTGTAATTGTTTAACAAAAGAGTATGGAAGTCCTGTTTATGGACAAATAGTTAGGCTGGTTCATCTTTGGCCTAGGTCTTCCATCTCCAACGTAGCCTAGGTTGTGTTTAGGCTATCTGGTTGGAGCAGGACCTATTTTTTCCATCTATAATGGTGGCCCGTGTGGGGAAGGGTTATTTGCTGTGAAAACCTTAACCTAAAATAAAATAAAATAAAAAAAAATAAAAAAATAATAAAATTACGCCTTATCAAACATTTTGACATCTGAACAGAATTTATTCCATGTTTGGCTTTTTCAAATACTTACTACATATAAATAATAATAAATTACGAAGCCCTAACTAAAAATAAAAATAAGAAATAATTCAAATGCTTCAAAACTTATCATTTGGTCATAAATGTGGTAAAATTCTAGAATAAGGGTAATCAGAAGCCTAGCCTATTTAACCAAAATAAAGCTTATTTATAGAGTTGAAAGGGTTTTAGGATTTTGGGGACTTAATTTTGGAAAAATAAAATAAACAAAATATGGCTGAATGTGAAGCAATTGAGGCAAAGATTAAATCATTAAAAAGGAAGAGATCAGCAAGGAAGGGAGTCATTACCAGGCTTTTAACTACCTTTAATAGCAAAGAAAATCCAAATAAAAGGGATTATGATACTATTTTGGGTGGTTTAAATAGAATTAAACAGGAAATAATAATTATAGACGAGGAAATTGTTACAGAAACTGATGCGTTAAATGTTGGTGAAGAGACATATACAGCACTTTTGTGTGAACAAGAACAGAATATTTTTGAAATAGATTCTCACATAAATGAATTATATGCTGCTTTAGATAATCTACCAAATAATTTAGAGGCTACAAATCAAAGTTTGATTGAGGCCTTCAGAAATGTATCCATTTCTAATGATGACAATAAACAACTAAAAGCCAAGTTACCAACATTACAAGTACCAATATTTGAGGGTGATCGAACAAAATTTCAGTCTTTTCTAGAAAAATTTGATAGTTTAATTGGCAACAAAGATTATATATCTGATGTTGACAAATTCAGTTATCTCCTTAATTATTTAAAGGGCCCAGCCCTAAAACTGGTTGATGCCTTACCGGCAATTGGCAGTTCATATAAAATAGCTCTCAAATTACTAGAAAGAAATTTCCTAAATAAAAAGAAATAGTAAATGATTTAGCAATAAAATTAAAAAATATAAAACCAGCCAAGGATAACCATCAGGATCTGTACAATTTCTATTGTGAAATTGAATGCATGTTAGGTCATCTACAAAATAATGATATAGATCTAGAGAAATCAGCATGGTTTATCCAAGCCATAATATTTGATTGTTTACCTACCCAAATTAGGGATATTTTCCAAAGAATAACGGGAAATACATACCCTACCCTTGTGAAATAAGGAATGAATTTCCAAATGTTTTGTCAATGTACAAATCTTCAAAGATTGATTCACACAAACAAAGATTGATTCAAATAAACAAACAAAGAAAATAAAACAAACACAACACACAACAACAAAAAGACAAATCAGAACAAAAAGTGATAGGTCTAACTCCTACACTACAAAATTTTAATGTTACGACAGAATTTGTACGTAAGTGTAAATTTTGTTCGGCTGATGATCACTATAGCACACGATGTACTAAATATGTAGACTTAGAATCCCGGATAAATAGGTGTTCTCAGTTAAACCTTTGTACTAAATGCACAGCTGCAGGACATACTAACAAAGACTGCAAAACAAAAATAAGATTCAAATGTGTTAATTGTGGAAGTTTAAATCATGTCTCTTGTCTTTGTGATTCATTTAAAAATTCAAATAAACAAAACCTAAAGAAAAATGAAAAAACATTTAATGGACATATATCAATAAATAATGTCAATAAAAATTCTAGTGTACTCCTACCTACAATAACCTTGGATTTAAAAAATAAAAAGGTGGGACAACTCCTATAAGATGTCTAATAGATTCTTGTTCCCAACAAACATTTGTAGATCAATCATTAGTTAATCAATTAGGCCTACAAACTCATAAAAATGAACAAGAATTGTGTATAACATCATTTGTCAAAGAAAATGAACAGAAAGAAAAATATATACAGTCAATTTAGATCTGGATATACCCACAGAGAATAAAACAACAAACATAGAAGCAGTAGTCATTGAACAAGTTGGTCAACAAAAATTTAAAATACCAAATTTAAAAGAAGTAATACAACAACTTAAAAAGCAATATAAAATTGCAGATAGAAATTTAAATGATGATATAATAGATAATGTTCAAATGTTAATTGGAGCTGATTATATTCACTTAATTCAGAAGGGCATAGTCAGAATAGGAGATGGGATTGCTCTAGATACTCACTGGGGTATAGCTCCACTGGGACACATAGATAAATATAAAATAACAATGAAAAATAAAAATATATGACTAACAAACTTGCCCTATTATGACAAGGTCTTACACAACTCAAATAATGACATAAATACTGAAATATTAAATAAATCATTAACAACTGAAGAATTAGATAAAGGTGTACAACAGCTCTGGCTATTAGAGTCAGTGGGGGTGCAAGATGGTGATCATACAGATGAAAATCAATTAATGGCTGAAAATTTTGAAAACACCATCATGTATGAAAATGGCCATTATTCAATTGAACTACCTTGGAAGATCAATAGTCCAAAATTAAATGATAATCTAAAGGTAGCTAAAGGTCATCTCTATAATTTGATGAAAGATTAAAAAATGACAAGAGAATTAAAATGTATGATGATGTTTTCAAGGACCAGTTAGAAAAAGGCTTCATTGAAGAAGTTAAAGATCACCCCTTTAAAAAAGACAACTGCCATTATCTTACTCACACAGGAGTCTATAGAAAGGATGCACCCACAACAAAACTTAGAGTTGTGTATAACTGTAGTCTTAAAGATGGCAATAAGCATAGCTTGAATGACTGTCTCATAGAGGGGCCTAATCTTATTTCAGACCTTGTAAAAATCCTTCTAAGATTTAGATTAGATGACTATGCAGTTCAAAGTGATATAAGCAAAGCTTTTTTGAGAATTCATCTGAAAAATAACTATGACAAAGATCAACTAAGATTCTTGTGGTTTAATGATCCATATGACTTAAATAAAGGGTTTAAAACATTTAAATTTAATGTGGTTTTGTTTGGAGCAAATGCAAGTCCTAGTTTACTGGCTTTAACCATCAAACATCACTTAAATTTGTATGATGAAAATGATTTAACTGTTCAGTTCTTGAAAGATCACTTCTATGTAGATAACCTTGTAGGATCAACCAAAACAGAGTCAGAATTAAATGAAGTTTACATAAAAGCAGATAAAATAATGAAAGAAGGTAATTTTGAATTAAGAGAGTGGATCACAAATAATGAGAGACTAAATCAAAAAATAAAATCAGAAGACAAAGGATTAACAGAACCAACAAACAGGGTGAAAACATTAGGCATGATCTGGGATTTGAACTCAGATTCTAAAGTTCATGACTCACTCTGCACAAAAGGCTACACCTTAGATACAACAGCTAACACAAAAAGAAAGATCTTATCCGAAAGTTCAAAAATATTTGATCCTATGGGTTTACTCCTTCCTTCTACTATCAGATCCAGGGTTCTTTTACAAGAATTTTGGAAACAGAAAGTAGACTGGGATGATCCTATAACCAATAAACAACAAGATAGCTGGAAAAGGTTAGCTAAAGATCTCAATAAATTACAAAACATAAATATTCCCAGAGTTTGTGGACACAGAGATACACCTCAAACCTTGCATGTATTTGGTGATGCCAGTGAAAAGGTGTATGGCTGTTGCGCTTACCTTGTAGGTGAGGATGGCAGCCATTTGATCTATGCCAAGGGGAAAGTAACACCCTTAAAACAAAAGAAAACTATTCCTCAGCTTGAACTACTTGCGGGTTATCTAGCTGTAAAAATAACAGTATTTCTCCATGAAGTCTATTATGATGTAAACATCACAACTACATATATTTGGCTTGACAGTCAAATCTGCTTGGCATGGATCAACTCTGATGAGTTAAACTCAAAAAACATCTTTGTCCGTAACAGATTAAGAGACATTAAAGAAGCTAGACAAAATTTGGACATAACCTTCAGATACATTCCAACAAAACAAAATCCTGCAGACTTTCTTACAAGAGGATTATCCTGTAAATTACTAAAATCCAACAAAAATTGGTTTCATGGACCTGATAACATGATAACCACAAATAAAGTTGAGCCACTATTAGATTATAACAATTATTCTGACTTTGGCAAACTTGTAAGGGTAACATCTTACTGTCTCAGATTCATTCACAACTGTTTAAAGAAAATAAATAAACAAAGAAATAATGATAATGAAATGTATACAAGTCTAGCTACCAAATATTGGATTAACCACATACAACAAACAGAATACAAAAATGAAATAGATTTTCTAACAATTGGTAAACAAATGAACAAAGTACCCTCTGTGGTAATAAACTTGAATCTTTACATTGACAAAGATGGCTTATTAAGATGTAAGGGTAGATTAAACAAATCACAAATCACATATAACAGTAAACAACCCCTTCTTCCTAGGTTCCATCACATTACAACCCTAATTATTAGAGAGAAACACAATGAACTTTATCACATGGGTGTTCCACAAACATTAAATGCCATTAGAAAGTTGTATTGGATACCCAAAGGCAGAATGACTGTAAAGACAGTTTTGAATAACTGTGTCACCTGCAAAAGAATTCATTCCAGATCTTTCAGGAAGTCCAATCCTCCTGATTTGCCAACAGAGAGAGTCACCTTTAATAGGCCTTTCGAAACAGTTGGCATAGACTATACAGGAAGTTTGACTGTTGGTCTGGGAACAACAGAACAAAAAATGTACATCATACTTTACACATGTTCATCTTCTAGAGCAGTCAGCTTAGACATAGTGAGTGCTCTCTCTGCAGAATCATTTGTCTATAGCTTTAGAAGATTTTGTGCTAAGCATTCTGTACCCAAAATTGTTTGGACAGATAATGCAACTTATTTCAAGGCTGGTGAAAACCAAATAAATGACATATTACAAAATTCACATACCATAACATATCTACAAAATACAAAATAAAATGGAATACATCCCTGTTGCATCACCATGGTATGGAGCAATCTGGGAAAGGAATATCCAAACAATAAAGAATTGCCTAAAGAAATCAATAGGTAAAAAACAAATTGAATTCTTTGAACTTCTCACTCTCATTAGTGAAATTGAGAATGTTGTAAATAACAGACCTCTTACTTATGTAGGGGATAATATTAATGATGTAGAGCCTCTCACCCCAAATCATTTGATTAAGGGAGAAGTCATTAACCTTCTACCTGATTACAATATCTCCTTGATGATCCACCTTGGAGTGATAATAATCATGATTTGCAAAATAGATTATCACAAATAACAAAATAAAAACAAAATTTAAAAAGCAATGGAGTGATGAATACCTTGTTGGGTTGAGAGAGAGACATAAATATATACAAAACAAAGACTGGGTTAATGAAATCAGGGTAGGAGATGTAGTTCTAATTAGACAAAATACACCAAGACAGTGTTGGCCATTAGGTAGAGTTTTAGAACTAAAAACTGGGAAAGATGGATTAACCAGGGTTGTAAAACTTAAAACTGCTTCAGGAGAAACTATAAGAGATGTATCACTCTTATACTCCCTAGAAGTAGGACCAACTACTGTTAACAAAAATGATCATGAAGATGAATCTATAATAGATTCTGTTGATGATCAAAATTTGACCCAACTATACCAAACCTAACCTGTTCAATAAATGATGTAACTAGTCCTACTACTACAATAACCTATACCACAAATAGTAGACCACAACGTTCAACTGCTCTACGAGCTAGGCAGATGTTACAACAAAAGACAGGGCTGGAGTATTGTAATATTTCCTATGGAAATAATTAAAATGCAACACCCTTTCATTTTGGAAAGGGTGAGGACTTATAAAATGCTACACTTTTTATATTAAAAAGTGAGGAAAAACAAAAATGGAATAACAATAAAACATAAATTATAGGTAATCTAAGATGGGTTAACAAATATTAAAAGAAAAATTGGGTTTCACATGCAATTTTTCCTTTCTGGCTGGCCCCAATGTGTGGAAAATTTGGGAGTACCGAAATGGAAGACCCACCTAATCTTGGATAAGCCATATTGATATTAAAAAAAAATAATAACAATAAAAAATAACTCAGAAGGAGAACATGAACTCTTGCTGAGAAAAATTAAAGAGACACCAACGAAGAAACAAATATGGGATGAAAAGAAAAAAAGATCCCATAGCCAGAAATGGCAACACGGTTTTAAGAAGAAAAAGATCGGGATAAGCGGAATAAGCATAAGAACAGGGACGAAAAAAGGCAAGACGAAAGAAGCCGGAATAAAAATGTTTATTATTGGTGTCAAGAAATAAAACTCATAACAGTTTCAAGGTAAGAAGTTCATAAATTTCCCTTCGGTTATTAAATTTAGGTTAAATAAGCTGACATTTCAGCTGTAATTGTTTAACAAAAGAGTATGGAAGTCCTGTTTATGGACAAATAGTTAGGCTGGTTCATCTTTGGCCTAGGTCTTCCATCTTCAACGTAGCCTAGGTTGTGTTTAGGCTACTCTGGTTGGAGCAGGACCTATTTTTTCCATAATGCTGCTTATGATTTAAAAGCCCTTCAAGATTATTTTTTAAGCAGTCGAGAATCATTGGCCAGTGAATCACTTGAAGCAGGGCTGAAACTGTGTGATGAATGGGATATTCAAGTAGAAAGACGCCCCAGGAAGAAGAAACAAATGCCTGGTGAAAACGCCAAGGATGTAGGGTTAACTGCGAAAGAAGAAATGATGAGAATAATGAAAGAAACTATTGATCGTCTCCATAATGAAATGGAAGAAAGATTTGTCCGTCTCCATGACTTGGACTAAAAATTTGGATTTCTTTTAGATGCTAGAGGATTATTGTTTGACTCAAATGAAAACAACAGTAGTCATGACGTAAATATCTTAAAGAAAATTGTCTCAACCTTGGACAGTTTTATAGCAATGATATGACGGCTTTGAGCTTTATGAAGAAATCCTGGATTGTAAGATGCTTCTGAAAAGTCGCCCAAATGTTCAGATTTCTAAAGCTGAGGAACTCCTCAATTTATTGTTCAGTATGGAAATGAAAATGTTTTTCCAAATTTGAGAGTAGCTATTCAGATAATGCTCACTATTGCAATTTCAATTGCCAGCTGTGAGCGATCTTTCAGCAAGTTAACATTGATCTTATCATATTTGAGAGCTTCAATGGGCCAAGAAAGACTTTCTGCTTTAGCCTTGCTCAGCATTGAACGTGAGGAAACTGAAATAACAAATTTTGATGACATTATTGATAAGTTTGCATCAGCAAAAGTAAGAAAAATACATGTTTAGTGTGAAGTTCCAAATTATTCATTAAAAGAGACAGACAAATAATAGGTGCAAACAAGGCATTTCTTTTAAAGTACCATATAATTGGAATGATTTTTGTCAGTATCTAATATTCTAATTGCTAATTCTGCCATCGGTAATTCAGTAAAATTCAAGAAAACATCAAAGTGTATTCTCATGAAAAGTTATGCCTCTCCTTGTACATATATTAATTGTTTCTGTTGTAATTCGGCAAATAATTAACCATACTTTGGTTCTATAAAATTAAATTGTATTAATAGAAATTTAATATCAACCTTAATAGTAAATATACTCGGTTATGTATATGGATAGAAAAACATTAAAGTATATAAATTGTAAAAATAATTTTTATGAATTGTATTTTCATTTCATTTCAATTTATTTTTACATATTTTTGTACAGTTTTATATGTATATAACTGTTTTTCATTTTCATTTGTCATAAAATAAATTTCTTCTTAAAAGTATATTTTGTTAGCGGTATTATTACGAGTAACCAGTTTGAGTACCATTATAAGAATTCAGCCAGAATTTTAAAGAACACTGGTTTTAAGGGCGCCATTTATTGATTTGCCCTGGGCGCGATCAACCCTAGTTACGCCTCTGCTTGGGTGCTGTAATGAGCAGGAGCGCCGTCTTGCTGGAACCATGTTGGGAAATTTCCTTCTTCGTTCAAGACACTGGGAAATGCTTCTTCCTTGAGCATACGTAGGTAGGTGCCTCCAGTGACATGTTCATCGAAAAATAGGGGGCCTATGATGCGATCCTTCCAAATGCCACACCATACCATCACCCGAGATGCACCTTGTTCCTTCGAAGAGGTATAACAGTGAGGGTTGTTTTGAGACCAGTAGCGGGTGTTCTGTCGATTTACCTCACCATTTCCATAAAAAACAGCCTCGTCACTGAACAGAATGGTGGACGGGAATTTGGCATCCCGAGCATATGAATTATGGTTTGTAAAAATAGAAAAATATTAATTTCTCCTTTGATGCCGGACTTATGGGACACCCTGTATATATATATATATATATATATAAGGTGTCCGGAAAGTCTGGAACCACAGGAGAAATTGGTTATAATTTTTTTATTTTGTTTCAGTGGATCCGTGAATGATGGCGTTAAGTTTACAAGAACGTATAGAGATTATTCTTCTGTGTGAACGTGATGGCTGGTCCCATAGAAGTGTGGCAGACGAAGTTAACGGTCGTCATCATGAAAAAATCCAGTAACACACAACGCGGTGGAAAATTATTGAAAAAGTTTAAAGAAACTGGCCCTGTAGCAGACAAACCACGTTCAGGTCGTCCCACAACCTCGGAAGAAGTCCGTGAGACCGTAATGGCAAACATTTATGCTAGTCCTAAAGTCATTGAGGCGTACAAGGTTGGAAATTGGAGTACCGAAAAGTACCATCCATGATGTTTTGAAGCGCGTGTAAATAAAGTGTTTTCCTATGGTTCCAGACTTTTCGGACACCCTGTATATTAGGGCGAAGTGAAACAACTTTTTATTTCAAATTTATTTGCCTCGCTTGGTTTCTGGTGTATTAGAACCTAAAAATGATGTATTCAGTCATTTAATGTTTGTAACTCAAACCATCTCTCGCATTTTTACATAAAGCAAAATGGCTATCAGTTGGTTGTCCATAAATAAAAATATGCTCATAACATAAAAACTAAGTGTTCTATCAAAAAAAATAATTGAAAAAAAATGCTTTATAATGCAAAACTATACTTAAAAAACACCATTGTGCATACATTGTATTGAAATAAAATTGTATTTGGTCTCACTTGGTTGGATGTCGTAAATCAATTACATTTGAATGCGATATAAAACCCGCTCATCTCAAATATTATTATTTTTTGAGGAGCGGCATCAGATCCTTTTTGGTTTCAAGTGAGGGAAGCAGAGAGCGACTTTTTATTCTTGACCTAATAAATCCGTCTCTTGATTCCTGTGATATTACTGATGCTGATGCATCTGTAACCAACTTCACGGCTCTTTCGACGTTCTGTGTGAATGGGGTATTGCTCAACTTTGAAACATTTTGTTTCGTACTCAAGCAATTCTTCATCACACAATTTAGAAGTGAGAGGTGGTTCACTGATATCAATCCTATCCCAGAAGATGATGATGTCTGTCCAATGTGATGCTTTGAAGTTCAATTCTGGTACTCTAAATTCTCTTATTTTCCTTGCATTGGCTTCCTTACACTTTCTTGTCTGTATTATTCGATCGATTGCAACTTTGCCCAGCTTTTGCTCATTATCTGACAGCATTGATAGAAGAATATTTTCTGAGTGAGCAAAATAGGCATTCCGTAATTATATAAGGTTGGACAACTTTTTGTATATCTTGGGGTAACAGGTTGAACCTTTTTATCACATCAAAGATATGTTTGGGTCCATCAGGCAGATACGGTTTAAATTTTATATTGAACCAGTTAGGACCATATTTTGTTACTATGAACAGAACAAGGCTACGTAACTCTCTGGAGGGATTCTTTTGGGAGACATAATAACGACATAGTCTGTTAGCGAGAGTTAACCACCTAGAGTTGTTAAGGGGACCAGGCTTGATTTTCTCTAGGCTTCCGTCAACATATCCTTCTCTTATGGCCCCAATTATTCTGAACATGTATTGTTGATCATTACTTAAATCTTCTATGAGCTCATCTGTGAGAACTGGGATGCTATCGGCCCTATCCGTAATTGGGGAGAACTTTACCACAGGCATCTCATAGCAAGTCTTAAGAGCATTACCAAGAGATCCACTGAATGACCTTGGCCCAGTTGTTTTCCCGTCGTATCGCTCAAACAGATGCCTTAAGGGGAAATTCATTTGTATGTAACATACAAATGCTTTATTGCAATGGTCGGTTCAGCTTCTGCTCGATGAAATGGATTATGCCACCTTTAGACCCAGTGTTGACATTCGTACTGTCGCACCCTATCACCTGCAGATTCTGGTCTAGTGTCACTTCATTCAAGTAACCGAACAACAATTCAGATACATCACTTGCTTTTCCAGATTTAGGGCTCAAATGGTTAAGGTATTTTCCATCAGGCTCACTCAATAGTACATAATGTTCTTCAACAATTATATCCTGGTACCATTTACCACCTTTATTTGTCTTTACCAACGCGATATCTTCTCTCAAAAACCGATAGATATTATACTAGGGGTCTTTCAAAATATGACTTTCCGCCATTTTGTTTTCGGCAAAAATGCGGCGGGTGGAGGGTCCTAAAAAGAAAATATCTTTTTAGAACTTCAAGAGGATCAATACAACAAATCATGAGTGAGTTAAGACGGTTTAATATTTTCACTCCACCCTACTGTATATATGCGTGTGTTGAAGCAGTGGAAATCTTCAAAAGAAGACTGAACACCTGGCTCAGAACAATTCAAGATGAGCCGGGATTACTTGGTTATACGAGCGAAGTGGAAAGCGCAAGAAACCAACTCTCTACTTCACCACACCAACTTAAGAGGAGGTGTAACAAGCCTAACCTCCGTGAAATGAGAAATCATTGCACGAACACCTCAAATGTTAAAGTTAAAAGGTACAGCGAGTTTGAACTCGGTGTGTGGTGTGGGTGTGTGGGTGTGTGTGGGTGTGTGTAGTATATATATATATATTATATATATATATATATATATATATATATATATATAATAATATGCATGCATCCATTTTGTCGAGGGGGGGGGGGGAATTTACACCAAAAAACCTTGACTTTTCAAAAGGATGTGCGGTGGAAACATGATTCACAACCGTTGCAGAACATTAAATAGCGAGGTACTCGCTAATCTAGCCTAACCAAACTAGACTTTAACTAACCTAACCAAGACCAATATCTATTTCCCGACAATGAAAATATTTCTATTATATATATATATATATATATATATATATATATATATTATATATATATTATATATCCTAGTAATGAGGCTTTCATACGTGGTTCGTGGTGACAGGAAGAAACACTCCTTTGATTTAGCGTAATGAAATGTGTGGTTTTGGTCTACAGAACTATTATTTTTCGTAAAAAAAATTTCTTTCCATCGATGCTATCCAAGCAAGGCCGTACCAAAACAGGGGGCGAGCCCAGGGTGCCGACGTATCGGGGGACGCCAAATTGTTGGTCTTAGAACTGCCACGTAGAATGAAATTTGGATTTTTAATTATTTATGTATTATGTATTAATTACGTATTAAATAATTATGTATTTCTATCATAATAAATTTGTATACATTTCGAATTTAATGAGGAGGGTGACGCATAAGGAATGCCTTGCACAGGGCGCCATCACAAGTTGGTACATCCCTGTATCCAAGCAAAACGAGTAAATCAAAAAGGTGACTAACTTTCTCCCACACCAAAACAAACATACATACAAACAAACAAACTGAACTTCTGTTGTGAAAACAACTGAGGCCCTAGGCTAGACCAAGGGCTTGACCTAGACCAGTCAATTGAACTTCTCAAATTTCCCATTCATCATTATGGAAAATGTTGACCATTTTACCAAGTTCTGGTCATGTCTGGTCTGGTCATCCTCTGCGTCCGGATGATATAGTGACCCGTAGTTCGGATCCCACGTAAAGCTGTAGGTCCCTTCCGTCATATGGCCTTTGATGTTGCGAAGATGATTAAACAGTCCATCAAACAACAAAGTTGGCGTAGACCTAACTTAAAGGATTTTTTTTAATTGAACTGGACAAAGTTAATTACCTATATATATGAGAGAGTGAGTTACAAGGAAAAGAAGTACCTCAAAAGGCCTTGCGGCCCATTCCGAGGAGGTACCAATGGCAACGGGTGCCAGGGAAAATTTCCTACACCCTCAAATAGTGTGCAAGATTTGGTCTAACCTTTTCTTGAACTGATCCACGGAGGAACTATTCACAACTTCTGAAGGTAACCTGTTCCACGTGTCACGGATCTTATAGGTAAAGTAATTCCCACACACACTAGTCCTAAACTGTTTCAAATCCAACTTCCAACCATTGTTGCGAGTTGGGTTATCATTTAAACTAAACATGCTTCTAAAATCGACATCGTTGAACTCGCGTAAGAGCTTGAAAACCTCGATGAGTTGACCGCGGAGCGTCCGAGTTTCCAGCGAAAACAAGTTCAGGGCGCGTAAGCGTCGATTGTAGCCCATATGCCTAACGGAAGGGATTAACTTTGTGGCCCTCGCCTGCACTCGCTCCAGCCTCTCAAGAGAGAGAGAGAGCGTTACAAGGAAAAGTAGTACCTCAAAAGGCCTTGTGGCCCATACTAAGGAGGTACCAATGGCAACGGGCGCCAGGGAAAATTTTTTACACACTCAAATAGTGTGCAAGATTTGAGAGAGAGAGAGAGAGAGAGAGAGAGAGAGAGAGAGAGAGGAGAGAGATATATATATATATATATATAATATATATATATATATTATATATATATATATATATAATATATATCAAAGCTATTGACTTCTCCTTAGGGAACCGGAGCTTACAGATGAAAAGAAGGATCAACACAACGGCAAACATTTTCATTTATTTGTACATCAGACGTTTCGACAAATCTTTTGTCATCATCAGTGAGTTAAGTCTTAAAACCTTAAAACAAAATTGAAAAGTGAAAGTTACATCAATACAATATTAAAACCATTAAAATTAAAACCTTAAAGAAAAATGAAAATTGCATCAATACAAAATTAAAATCATTTAAATTTCATCACTATAAAAACTAAAATTAAATTAAATTTCATCACTATAAAAACTAAAATTAAATTACCTCAATAGGTAAATACACAATGTTTACATCCACCTCCATACTTGGCAAAGTCTAACGGAACACTAGATGGTCAGAGGATTAGAAAGGGTATGTCTGTGAAAAACGGTTGGTTAGTCAAAAGAGTCGTAATTTGTAGGATGAGCTATTTATTAAGGGAGGGTTTGTTTCTATAGATGTACAAAGATTCTAAAATTCGGAGTTCTGTAAGGTTATTGGATCTAGTTAAAATTTCAAACTGAGTTTTGTGAAGGGGATGGTCGTTTTCATTACTGTGGTTTCTAATTGCGGATTGTGGAGGGCTACTGAGGGGACGGTTGGTACGGACTGACAAGCCCAAATGTTGAGAAAGGCGCACCTCCAGTTGGAGTTGAGTGCTGCCAATATACGCAGCCTTACAGCTGTCGCACGTGTATTGTAAACAACATTGGGCATGCAGTTTTGGGGAATTCATCTTTGAACTTTAAAAAATTTGATAATTTAAGTGGGTTGACGAAGGCGAATCTAAAATTTATTTGGGGATAACTAGACTTGAGTAGTTTGGACAATTCACCTCGAATACGCAATGATAAATAACCATAAAAAGGTAATTTAATATATCTGGTTTCTTTTTGTACTGTAGTTACGGGGAGTTTAGTATCAAAAGTGTTATTTAAAAATTTCTTTAATTTGTTATCGAATAGATGAGAAGGGTAGTAATTGTTAATAAAGTACTGTTTTAAAAATTTAAATTCTTCGTTTAACGAAAAGTAATCCGAACAAATACGGTAACTTCTTGTTAATAATGTTACTATAGCACTAATCTTATATTTATAAAACATACAACTTAAATAATTGGTTCCCAAGCCAGTAAAAGTTGTTTCCGAAATAGTGAAGTATGGAACTTATTATGGGCCCGTTTAACTAAAACATCCAGGAAAGGTAAACTATTATTTGTTCGTTTTCACACGTGTACTTATATTACTATGTTGTTTATTAAGATAATCAAGAAAAAGTTTTACGTGTGAAGGATGGTTAAATATTAAGAAAGTGTCATCCACGTATCTTCTGTAATATTGGGTTTAAAACTACTAGGACAATTTTTCAACCAAATTTCTTCGTAATGGCAAAGAAATGCATTTGCTAGTGTTGGGCTTAACGGGGAACCCATAGCTACCCCATCAATTTGGCTGTAAAGGTTGCTATTAAATAAGAAAAGATTATCAAAACACACTATTTCGAGAAGGTTTTTAAATTGAGTCTGAGTGAGGCCATTAATAAGAGTTTATCAGTAGTGAATAACTTATTTAGTATGATATTTAATGTTTCTTTTAACGGGACATTAGTAAACAATGACGAGACATCAAAACTGGCCATAGTAAGAGAATCGGCATGATTGATCTCTTTTATCTCTTTAGCAAAATCAAACGAGTTGTTAATAGAATAATCATTAAAGGTGAGTTTTGAAAGCAAGGGAACGAAGAATTTGGCTAAATTATAATTGAATGTAACATGCCGAAAGAATAGGTCTTAGTGGGAAATTTGGCTTGTGGACTTTAGGTAAACCATATAGAATTCCTGGATTAGAACCAGAAGCAAATAAAAAAATTGTATGTATTGTCAGCAATAATATTACTATTTTTTAATTTACGCAAACACCTATTAAGTTTATCTTCGAGTTTTAGTAATTTAGACAGAACATTCTCTTTTACCCTTTTAAATTTAGACGTATCCGACAAAATTGTCTCCATTCTATTTATGTAAACTGTTGAATCAATCAGCACTACTCCTTTACCCTTATCCGGTTTTGTAATGATGACAGAGTTATCCTTTTTCAAATTATTAAGAATGTTAAAATCTTGCTTATTAAAGAGGGGAGAAAACACCTTATGGGGTTTAAAATTATAAAAATTCTTAAAAGAGATGCTCTCCACTTGTTTTACCAAGTTATGAAACGAGAAATTTGGTCGGATCTCACAATTCTATTCATGAGAAGATTTTCAAAGCCAGAGAAAAATTTATAAAAATTTAGTTTATAATGCGGTAGATCAAATTTAAGCCTAACGACAATATTTCTTTCTCTCTAATACTTAAAACTCTATTAGAGAAATTAAAAAAAAATTATCTGGATTATTAAAAAACGACTGAGTGATTCCCAATTTTTCCAATTTGGCAGCATGTATCCTTTTATGTCTGTTGACAATTTATCACAGCAAGTTTGAAATTTAGTAACTAAACAATGATAATCAATATAAGACACCCTAGATTTTAGACCAAACAGAGAATTCTTATATTTCAGCTTGAGAAAACTCACTGTTTTAGTTTTCGATTGAAGCTCCAAATTTAATAATTTATGTTGCCATGATTTATATAGTTTGGAGTTATGGAGGCGTTTATTATAAAGTTTAAATCTAAGGAAATTAGGCACAATATTATAACTTTTGCACTTAGACAAGAAACTCTCATCACAAATAGCCTTGTTCAGTTTCAAATAGACTCTTTCACATTGTCTGTAATAGTTCAATGTCGATCGGCCATATCTCTGGGTTAATATCAAAGCTATTGACTTCTCCTTAGGGAACCGGAGCTTACAGATGAAAAGAAGGATCAACACAACGGCAAACATTTTCATTTATTTGTACATCAGACGTTTCGACAAATCTTTTGTCATCATCAGTGAGTTAAGTCTTAAACCTTAAAACAAATTGAAAAGTGAAAGTTACATCAATACAATATTAAAACCATTAAAATTAAAACCTTAAAGAAAAATGAAAATTGCATCAATACAAAATTAAAATCATTTAAATTTCATCACTATAAAAACTAAAATTAAATTAAATTTCATCACTATAAAAACTAAAATTAAATTACCTCAATAGGTAAATACACAATGTTTTAAGACTTAACTCACTGATGATGACAAAAGATTTGTCGAAACGTCTGATGTACAAATAAATGAAAATGTTTGCCGTTGTGTTGATCCTTCTTTTCATATATATATATATATATATATTCGGTTTTCCACAACTTTCGATTTGATAGTAAAAATTAATAAATAATTGATTTATTGAATGAATATATTTGTGATGTTGCTGTTTTCCCCTTTTCGTTATGTAAAACTAACACGTTCTGGCATTCCATTGATGAGCTTTGCCAAAAGTTCTTGAGGACAATCATCGTTCTCTCTCTCTCATATATATATATATACTGTATATGCACACACACTGCATAAAGCCATCCTGCTGTGAGGACGTCTTTTCAAGCTCCTCTTCAAAGATTTTTGAGGACTGTTTACCGAGATTGTGCACGTCTATATATATATATATATATATATATATATATATATATATAAAATGTTTACATCTAGTGATGTTTAATATTCTGAAGTTGTAGTGTCCATATTTATTTCACAGTTTATAATAAAAATACCTTTTACAAAATACGCATATGCGCGGTATACTACTACAATGTACAAGAGACATTGATGTCGATGATTCTAAAGGGAATAATAGTGTTTGCAAGTTTAGTAATTTAAAAAGCATATATTGATGAAAATTTTCAAGAGTTAAAGAATTAAATTTGTAAGAATTTTATTAAAGAATTTAATTAAAAATTTGAAGATAAATGAATTAACCCTTCACTGCCCAAAAGGACAAATTTGTAACCTTTCAAATACACGCATTCATTACTTAACCCCTACAAAATATTTAGGCAGTAAAGGGTTAAGAAATTAATGTTGACGTAGAAAAAGTCTGTGCACTTAATTTTTTTTTTTTTTTTTCCCTGTTTTTGAGGACAATTTCAAGGGAGTTGAACAAATTACAGGCCGGTTAGGTTCATTATCTATGTTTAGCAAAGTTTCTGAAAAAATTGTAAAAAGTAGATTGCAGCGATACTTAGAATCCTACAGTTTATTATCTCCAAATCAATATGGCTTCCGTAATAATAGAACAACGGAAATGGCTATTTTAAATCTTATGGAAAATGTAAATATAGCTAAGGAGAACAAAGAAATAATGATATCGATATTTATGGATTTGAGTAAGGCGTTTGATGTAATAGACCATAATATTCTACTTAATAAATTATATTGTTACGGCTTTAGAGGAGCAATCAGTGATTGGTTTAAAAGTTATTTGTCCAATAGATATCATTTTGTATCAGTAAATAAAGTTTGCTCAAGTAAAGCGTTTGTCAAACATGGTGTGCCACAGGGCTCAGTTCTGGGTCCACTGTTGTTTTTATTATATATAAATGACCTTCCACGTTCATCTGATATACTGAACTTCATAATGTTTGCGGATGATACAACTGTCTCTTTTCCTTGCGAAGATGTTAATACAGCAAAGAATATATTTCATTCAGAATTCATCAGTGTAATGAAGTGGTTGACCACCAATAAACTCTTCCTAAATACCAGTAAAACAAATTTAATGATTTTACTAATAAAGGAAATGTATATCTTGATGAACTTAATGTTAATGAAATCGCTATAAAGGAGTGTACTGTAACAAAATTTCATGGTGTAATGCTAGATAAGAATTTGCAATGAAGTGATCGTGTAAATTATATCGCGAAAAAAAATTTCAAGGAGCGTTGCTATAATGTTTAAACTTAGAAATGTAGTCCCTAAACAAGTTTTATTGACTCTTTATCATACTCTTGTTCTTCCTTATATAACATACTGCACTCTTGTTTCAAAAACGAGCAATAAGGTTATTATCTGATGCTGATTTCCTTGATCACTCTAGTGCATTATTTAAAGAGCTAAACCTACTAAAGCTCAACGATATAACCAAACTGGCACATTTTATTTTTATTTACGAGTGTAAGAACAATCATTAATTTGCAATGGGTAAATAGATATTTTGTAACTCAAGAAATCCACTCGTCTCAGACCATAAATAGATCAAAGCTCGTTATACCTCAATTTAGATTGGGTAGTTTTTGAGATGAAGACATTTTCATTGGATTGAAACTATGGAATGACTTAAATGCCGATATAAAAAATATTGTTAATGTAAATTTGTTTAAAACCAAGTTGAAATTCCGATTAATAATTGGCATACTAAAAAAAATCTAGGATTAATGTCCACTAATATTGTTTAATATTGTCCATTAATATTGTAATACATGTTTTAACTATTAATAATACTTATTTACTTATTTATTATTATAAATTTATAACAACTAGCTGCTTATTTTTAATAAGAGCCCAGTAAAGCCTAAAGCTTAATGGCCAAATTAAATAAAATAAATAGTCGAGCTTCACAATTATTCATGTCATTGTAAATTGAAAAAATTTATTTATTTTATTATTATTATTAATAAAGGTTATCTATCTATCTATCTATCTAATCTAAATAAAGGTTTACCAACTTATTTGTAGGTTTTAGCATTTATTTAGAACCTAGCTTTTTCAGAAAACAATGCTAACATTGATATAATTGATATTAAATTTTAAGTATTGAGTAAACAAACTCGGGTTTCTGTGATTATTTAGCTTGATATTACGAGGTATAATAAAAGTTTCTAATAAGAATAATTTTTAGAATTTCTTGGGAAATTTAAACGATCCTATTAAATAAGTTGAAGATAATGTTCATAGTTTTACTTTGATTAGAAACGGTGGTAAGCCATAGGCGTCGTTAAGTATTCAGTTGGATTGTCAGAATCCATTTAGTTTACTAGAAACGATAGGAAATGAAGAGGAAAATGTTGTCAGGCTCGTCTATTGTTAAACCATATGGATAAAGAATTTTGGGTGCTACTGTAGTATGCGGTCTACCTACGACTCGGCGGTCTACCTTTGAAGTATAGTTTCTTATCTTGTTTGCTAATTGCTTGTTTACATCCCAATGTTAATCGCCTTTGACGATTGGTTAGGTTTAGTCATGATATTTTCGTTAGTTTTAACGAAAATATCATGATTAAACCTAACCAATCGTAGGTAGACCGCGTACTACAGTAGCACCAAATTTTGTTTAACCCTTTAAGGACTGAAGGTACAAATTGCTAACGTTTCAAATACAAGCATTCATAACTTAACCCTACAAAAAATTCAGGGCTTAAAGGGTTAAGAAAGAGTAAAATGAAAAAGAACGTGCGTCTCGGGCGCTAAAATAGAAAGAATTGAACAGAAAGTGCAAAACTTTAAATTAAGAAATTGCAAATTCGCTGTTAATTTCTCCCGTCGAAGCTAACGATTTGTACAATTTCAGTACTTGTACAGAAGCTTTGTTAGCAAACTATTAACGTTTGATTCTCTCTCTCTCTCTCAGTAAGGTCATTGGCATCAACGAGAGGGTGCAAGACTTGTGCGTCGCACTTGGCGTGAGGTTTGTTGACCCGTTCGACGCGTTTTCGGGTAGGTGGGACCTGTATCAGAGGGATGGTGTCCACCTCAATGTCAAGGGTAAAGGTGTGCTAGGCACGCTGCTTGATGATGGGCCCCCACCGGGGAGAGATGATGTTGAGATGGCGGCGGACGTACCTTTAACTGAAGGGTGCGTCCAGGTGGGTGACCCTCCTTCCCCGTTGGAGAGGGCTCAGTCTCCTACGGAAGTTGCCACCTCGTTGGTGAGGGGCTCTTCAACTCCCGACAGCCATGGCTGTTCGGGAAACGGGTCGTGCTAGGGGGCGGTCAGAGTAGGGAAGGCTCCCTCCGTGCAATGTTTTTTAATGCTAGGTCGATTAGAAATAAGTTTTGCGAGCTACGGGCGCTCTTAGCATCAGAGTACTAAGATATCGTTGCTATCACCGAGTCCTGGATTCATACTGATCGTAGGGACTACGTTGGGGAGTTCGAGATTCCCGGGTATAGAATGTTTCACAAAGACCGCACCCGTGGGGAGGGGGGAGGGGGGAGGGGTACTAATATACGTCACGGACACGTTCAGTCCGGTTGACTGCGAGTTCCGATCGGAACGGGAGCTGCTTGGCGTCGATCTGAACGTGGGAGGGACGAACTATAAGTTAATCTTGGTGTACAGACCTCCGCATCTCCTCCGAGGAGGATACAGCCCTGTATACCGAACTCCGTAGCCTGCTAGGGGATATGGTGTGTGTAGTTTTAGGAGACTTCAACTGTCGCGGTATAAAGTGGGAAGACAGGACTGCTGATGCTCAAGGGAGGAGGCTAGTTGACTTTGCTGATAACTTCCTCACTCAGTGGGTCAATGAGCCTACACGAGGCGAAAGCGTTCTAGACTTAGTATTCACGACCGAAGACAACCTCGTCACTGGCCTCACCGTTGACGAGTCGATGGGCGGGAGTGATCACGGTCTGATTAGGTTCCGTGTGTGCGTTCCTCGGGTGAAGCGTAGTAACTCGAGAGGCAGTAAGCTCGATCTACGGCGGGCGGACTTTGTTAGCCTCCGGGATAGCGTAGGAGAGATGGAGTTAGAGGTCGGCGGTGATGTTGTGGGAGTGTGGAGTGCATTCCGGGACGAGTTTATGGTGCTGCAGTCTGCTGCCATACCCTCAAAACCGGTCACCCCTGCTTCAACGCAGCCTAAGTGGTTCAGTCGTGACATCGCTTCGGCTATCCGAAATAGGAAAGTAGCGTATGGGAGGGCGAAGGCCAATCGTTCCCCTGAGAACACTGAAGCGTATGTCTGCCTGTGTAGGGAAGTGAAGGCGGAGGTTAGGCTAGCGAAACGTAACGAAGAACTACGGGTGGCAAGCCTCTGCAAGGGGAACCCTAAGGAGTTCTTCAGTTATGTTAATAGTAGAAAGTCCGACGCGGACATCGCTAATGTGCTTAATGAGTACTTTGCGGGAGTGTTCACCAGGGAGGACACCCGCGTCATCCCCGAGCCAGGCGTCAGGCACAAAGGTGCTGGCCTGGATAGTGTTCGATGTACCGCGACAGTCGTTGCCGATAGAATAGACAAACAGCGCGTTTAAGACTCCTGGGCCAGACCAGTTTCTCCCCAGTGTTGCGGGAGGTGCGCGACCAGGTGTCTCCTCACCTGGCTACAGTCTTCAACAAATCGTTGGAGACGGGCCAGGTGCCTGGAGGGAAGCCAACGTGACCCCTATCTTTAAGAAAGGGGATCACGGGAGTCCAGGGAACTATCGTCCCATTAGTCTCACTTCAGTTGTAGGTAAATTATTAGAGGGGATAATAGCGGATAGGATCGTTGACCATTTGGATTCCTACAAGCTGCTTGGGGACTCCCAACATGGGTTTAGACGGCATAGGTCGTGTCTCACCAACTTGCTCGAGTTTTTCCACGTCATGTTGGGTGAGTATGATAAGAGTAGGGCGATTGATATACTTTATCTCGTCTTTCAGAAAGCCTTTGATAAGGTACCTCACCGCCGGCTAATGGCCAAAGTGCGCGAGCTGGGTATTGGTGGGGAAGTAGGTAGGTGGATTGAAAACTGGCTGAAGAATAGGCGGCAGAGGGTTGTAATTAAAGGGGCTAGTTCGGGTTGGGCCTCAGTCACTAGCGGGGTTTCTCAGGGTTCCGTTTTGGGGCCACTGTTGTTTATCATTTACAAAAATGATATCGACGGTGGCATCGTCAGTCGGATCGCCAAATTCGCTGATGACACAAAGCTTGGGGCCAATGTTGGGACGCCCGAGGCGATAGAGCAACTGCGTGCGGACCTACGTAGGATAGGAGAGTGGTCCGAAAAATGGCAAATGCCGTTTAACTTGGGTAAGTGCAAGGTGGTGCACCTTCGCTACGCCAGTCCCAAGTCGGACTACTCATTGTTGGGGAGTAATATCGAGGCGACTGATTTGGAAAAGGACTTGGATGTGCTAATTAGCAGCGACCTTAAGTTTACCAAACAGTGCGTAGAGGTGGAAAAAAAAGCCCAGAAGTTGTGGGTTATATCAGGAGGCAATTTAGATTTCGGAACAAGGAGATTGTGCTCTCGCTGTACAATTCTCTGGTTCGGCCGCACCTGGAGTATGCTGTGCAGTTCTGGTCGCCCACCCTCAGAAAAGATCTACAGATCTACAGAAGCTAAGGCTAACAAAGACCCTAAGATCCACTCTAAGGTTAGCCCGAGAGAAAGGAAAGAGTAGGGGGTTAAGAGAAGATGTTAAGTAAAAGGTTAAGTAAGTAGCAACACTTATCACTCGTGGGTTAACATTCATTCAGAAAGAGAAAAAAGACTATCATCATCCGCCGGCCACTGCGGACAAATCAGAAAAATAGTCGGAGAATAGGAATGATTGCAGAACGGTCCTCTACTCCATAGGGAGGTACAGCCCACTCTGCCGGAAAAAGATGAAAAGAAGTAAAATAAGAACGCTTACAAAACATGCAATACATTCTTAACTCAAAGCAACACATTCTTCCAGCTGTTGCAGACCGATTCTCCACTCCATAGGGAGGTAGAGGATGCAGCCCATTAGGCTGGAAAGGCGTGACAGATGAAAAGAAGTAAAATAAGAACGCATTACAACACATTCTTAACTCAAACACTATCATACCATGCAAACTACATACATGCAATCAAGGAGAGAAGAAAAAGTATAAAGAATAAAAAAAAGTGGGTTAATTTACTCAACAAGCTACAACAAAGTTCGTGTTAATGTAATTTTTATTTTTTTTATTTTTTTTTTGCTGGCATATCACAAGCTAGCATTAATCGTCAACAGACTCATCCCCGATTACGACCCCGAGAGTTCCTGTTGCCAAGTGTTTTTTTTATTTTAAACAACGTTAATATTTTTAAAATATCTATCTAGAGTCTAGACGGTTTGTAAACACATTAACGCTGGTAGAGTTCACGACGGGCGCGGGAAGATTATTCCATTTATCAATTACTTTAAACGCAAAGAAGTTTTTAGCGATATTAGTAATGAAACGTCTGCCACGCAACTTAAATCCATTATTACGAGTATTGCTATTATCGAAAGTGAACAGTTGGTCAAAATTTAAGTTATCGATGTTATTAACGATTTTGAAAACTTCAATAAGCTCCCCCCTTAATCTCCTAGTTTCAAGTGAATGCAAGTCTAACTCTTTAATCCTATCTTTATAAGGCTTGTTGCGCAATGACGGAATTAGTTTCGTGGCACGACGCTGAACCCTTTCTAACCTCTTATCAATATCCTGACGCAAATACGGGCACCAAAACTAAACGGCATATTCTAAATGAGGCCTGACTAGGGACTTGTAAAGGGGCAATCAGTGATGGGCAGTATCTAGATACATGTATCGCCGATACGTATCGATCGATACTTTTGTATCGGTATCGCTTTAGCTACTTGACAAAAGTATCGATTTATCGGTGTCGCTAAGGTCAATTTTCTTAAATGTATCGAAAAAAATCGATACTTCGATACATTAATAAGAATTTTTAAATATTTAAATAGATGTTATAATATGACACTACTGAGTTATATTTATGAATATACATAAATAATAATAATATTAAATATTTATTTAATGACAGTACTACTCTACTGGTCACGTGTCAGTACGGCGCAACGTTTAAACACGTTTGTACTTGTGTTATTGAGATTAATTAACCATAATATAAAAACGCTCATATAATATAGAAACGCTCATTGGTGTTGCAACACTATTGGCCACGCCCACTCGGTGTTGAGTTTAAACAGGTTCATACTTGTAACGCAGCGATTCCTCAGCGAGCAGACCCCCCAGCAACAACTAAGTGATGCTGCATCTGACGGAAGTGCAGATGATTTCTTCTGTTATGAGTCTGCTTCCACTAATGTCTCTGCAACCCAAGATTCCACTGAGATGGAAGTTTTACAGTATCTGGGTGACGGAAGTCATTCTCTCCAATCTCTGAAGCAGTACCCAGGAATTCTACGGGTCTTCCTGAAGTATAACACACCACTACCATCCTCTGCTCCTGTAGAACGGTTGTTTAGTTTGGCTGGTCACATTCATGCTCCAAAAAGGAATAGACTGTCTGACCAGATGTTTAGCCAGCTGGTATTTTTGAAGGGTAATAGTAATTACTTTTAATTGTTAGTGTAATATTTTCAGTCATTCATGTATCCTACAAAATTAAAACATACTTTCATTAAATAAAGCAATTGTTTTTATTTACATCTATAAAACCCATTAAAATGTCGTTGATTTTACTTACAGTGCGTACAAATTACTAGTATAAACAATAATATCTAATACCTACATATTAAATGAATAATTATAAAAATGTACCGGCGATGCATGTATCGGTATCGGTATCGCTTAAGACATCTAGAAAGTATCGGCGTATCGGTATCGCCTAAGACGTTCTTCATGTATCGATGTATCGGTATCGCTTTAGCGATTTTCATGTATCGATGCCCATCACTGGGGGCAATATAATATCCTTCGATTTAAATTCAAAATTACGCTCTATGAAGCCTAACATCCTATTAGCTTTTGCGCAAGACTCCAGGCACTGGTTCCTAACTTTTAAGTCCTTAGATACGCGTACGACTAAATCTATTTCCTCGTCAACGCTCGCTGACTCTATCATCCATCGTGTACGTGTAATTATTGTTACGAGAACCTATATGCAAAACTTTACATTTGTCTACGTTAAATTGCATCTGCCACTTATCCGTCCATTCCATAATCCTATTTACATCGTCTTGGAGCCCATTTCTATCGTCCTCGTTAACAACCTTACCGCCTATTTTAGTATCGTCCGCGAATTTTGACACGTTACTAGTCAATCCTACATCTATGTCGTTAATGTAAATTACGAATAGCAATGGGAAACACACTGAACCCTGTGGGACACCGCTACCTACATCCAACCACCCCGATTCACTACCATTAACAACGACCCTCTGTCTCCTAGCACGAAGCCATTCCTCTAACCAGTTAGCAACCTGACCGCGTATACCGTGCGCTTTAACCTTCGCAATTAATCTTCTATGCGGAACTGTATCGAACGCCTTTTTAAAATCTAAATAAATAACGTCAGCCGCTCTATGCCTATCGTATTCGCGCACTATTTCGTTATAAAATTCTAACAAATTAGTTAAACAAGATCTATAGCGTCGAAACCCATGCTGACTACTATTAATCAAATCTCTACTTTCTAAGTGATCAATGATATGATCCCTAACTACAGATTCCAAAACTTTACCAACAATTGACGTTAAGTTTACCGACAATTGACGGCTGGAGCGAGTGCAGGCGAGGGCCACAAAGTTAATCCCTTCCGTTAGGCATATAGGCTACAATCGACACTTACGCGCCCTGAATTTGTTTTCGCTGGAAACTCGGAGGCTGCGCGGCCGACTCATCGAGGTTTTCAAGTTCTTACGCGGGTTCAACAATGTCGATTTTAGAAGCATGTTTAGTTTAAATGATAACCCAACTCGCAACAATGGTAGGAAGTTGGATTTGAAACGGTTTAGGACTAGTGTGGTGTGGGAATTACTTTATGTTTAAGATCTGTGACACGTGGAACAGGTTACCTTCAGAAGTTGTGAACAGTTCCTCTGTGGATCAGTTCAAGAAAAGGTTAGACCAAATGTTGCACACTATTTGAGGGTGTAGAAAATTTTCCGTGGCACCCGTTGCCATTGGTACCTCCTCGGTATGGGCCGGAAGGCCTTTTGAGGTACTTCTTTTCCTTGTAACTATATATATATTTTATATATATATTTTTATATATATATATATATATATATATAATATATATATATTATATACACACACAGTATATGAGAGAATAATGTACTGATTTCTGGGGTTCTATCGAGAATAGATAGCAATTTACTTCGATACTAGATAGCAATTTACTTCAACACTAAATTAGAAGCGATGTACGTCTTTGAAGGAGCAAAATTTACTACTAACTTTTGGTCGGAATTTAACTCGGTGAATTTGTTCAATCAAGATGGCGTTCACCTGAAAGAAACTGGTAATTCGCAACTCGGGAGAATGATTGACCAAAAAGTAAGAGAGATTTATTTAAAAGATGAAATAGTTTTTTCCCGCTTAGAAAATGTAACAACTCGTCGACTTCAGGGAAACTCAACGCGTATAGAGAAACAAATAGTAACGTAAAGAATAGTTTAAAAGTAATCTTTTTTTAATGCAAGGAGCGTTGGTAATAAGTTCAACTTGGCAATTACTGAATCGTGGATTAAAAGCTCATATAGAGATTTTATAGGCGAATACCATACTGAAGGTGATAAACTTTTTAACAAGAAGAGAAATGGTAAAATGGGAGGTGATGATGTACTCTTGTATTGTAAAGAAAACTTTCGTCTATTTTAGAAGACGGTTAATGCCACTGACCAATAGATATAATTATTTCGAAAATTAGCGCTAATGACTTTGTATTTAATTTTGGGGTTATATATATATATGGGCCCCTCTCACAAACCCGAGGTGAAAATATTTTAGAATTAGTTTTAACGACAAGTGATAATTTTGTTCAGAATGTAGATGTCGAAGTAAGTTTATGCAATAGCGATCATAGCATAATACGCTTTTCGGTTAATGTTAAAACTTGCAGAGAATGAAGTAACTTAATGGTGCCTGATTCTGGGAGAGCAACTTTCGATGACTTTAGAACTTCATTAACTTCAGTAAATTAGGATGAACCGTTAGCGCTACAGAGCGTTGTTAGCATGTGGGATAATGTCAAGAATATAGTCATAAATTTAAACGAGCGCTGTGTACCTAGCAAAGTTGAGAGAAGTGAATTAAATGGGCAACCTAAATGATGGAATAGAAATATAGGAAAAGCAATCGCGAATAGAAATGTAGCCAACAAGAGGTATAAAAGGGACCGTGACGCAGCAGCAGCAGCACATTAATACTTGTATTAGGGTTGCCAGATTTTTCAAATGCCCATCCATGCGGGACAAAAAAAATTTCTGGTTTTTTTTTCCAAGACCAAATTTTTTTTTTCAAATTGAAACGATTTCTTCAACGATTACAACAAACAAAATTAGAAAAATTTTATTACAATAATATTTAACAATTAAACATCGTGAATAAATTGAAATTATTATACATAATATTAAAATTCTAAATCAATTCATCCCTAAAAAAATTTGCTTAAAAAATATTTTTTGCGGCACATTTCGAACGCGAGATTTTTGGGTCAAATGCGGGACTGTCCCTTAAAATACGGGACGTCTGGCAACCCTAACTTGTATAGATTTACCTAGAAATATTAAACGTTTTATTATAAGTGTTCAACGTGATTTTGAAATTCAAGTAGCTCGTGAATGTAAAGAAAACACTAAGAAATTTTACAGTTACGTTAAACAGAAATAGAAATCCCTTGAGGGACAATGTCGGGCCACTGGTAGACTCGGGTGGTAACTTAACAAATAACTGTGTGAAGATATATAAAAATGATTTAAAAATTATCGTTATCAATTTTTACAGCCGAGGATACTACTTTTATTACGGAGGCTCGTAATATGCTCAGTTTACCGACATAACTAACTGTTTACACTGAGGAGATTCCTCACTATATATATAAGTTAAAAAATAACAAATAGCCAGGTCCACACCATCTTTTATCCAAATCACATAAAAGAATTAAAGAATGAAATAGTTGACCCTTTAATTCAAATATTTAATAAATCGGATTTTAAATTGGCTAATGTTACTCCAATCTTTAAGAAAGGGGATAAACAACAGGCGGGAAACTATAGGCCTATTAGTCAAACTTCTACAATTGGAAAGCTTTTAGAAACAGTTATAAGAGATCGTATAGTCGAGCATCTTTAAAGTAGTAATCTTGTGAAACAAAGTCAGCGTCATGCGTTTCGTACGAATAAATCTTGTTTAACAAAGTTATTGGATTTTTTCATGACGTTATCGGTATTTATGATTGTAGAAGAGCGGTAGATATAATTTATTTAGATTTCCAAAAGGAGATTGACAAAGTTTCGCATAAACGATTGTTAGAAAAACTTAAAGTTCACAGAATAAGGAGTCAAGTTCTTAACTGGATTGATATAATTAGTTAACTGATAGAAAACAGAGTGGTAATTAGTGGGGAAGAGTCAGGGTGGGCTTGTGTAACTAGCGGTGTTCCGCAAGGGTCCGTTTTTGGACCAGTTGTTGTTGTTGTTGTTGTTGTTTAGCCGATCAGCCCACCATGATTGAGCAAGCCGGCGGCACGCAAGTAACCGATCGCCCTCTCCGGAGTGGACCAGAGGTTCAGCGCACTAGTGATGTTGTGTTGTGTGTTGTGTTGTGTTGTGTTGTGTTCGTTGTTGTGCTAGAGCGGTACAGTCTGTCATAATGTGTTCAATTGTTTGTGGTGTGTCCTGGCACAGGTGGCAAGTGTCGTCTGTGAAGTTGTCTAGTATGTGTTTATATGTCTAAGTTGGGGTGATGTTCACATCGGAATCGTGCTAAGTTAACTCGATCCAATCTGCTCAGGCTGGTCTCTGACCTGTCAATGGGTGGCGGCTTCGCACCTAGGACCGCATTCGGACCGAGTCGTGTCAGTGCTTTGTGGGTTAGGTGTGTGTGTGTGTGTGTGTGTGTGTGTTTTCTGTACTGTGTGATGTCTGTGGGGCGTGGTATGGAATAGAGTATTTGGTTATAATGTATCTCTGGTGTTACCTTAATGGTGCGAGGTGTTGGTGCATGATTGTACATGTAGTGGCAAGGGTGTTGTGGGTTAGTTGTCGCTGCTGCCATAAATTGTGTTCCCCTCATGTCTAAATGTTCCCTAACTTTCATTATCTGTGTGAAGGTGTTCTACTGCTGTTGTTTGAGTGCATCCTGTAATGATACGAAGTGCGTTGTTTTGTATTGTCTGTAAGGTGTTTGTGTGTGTTTGAGATAATGGGTGCCCAGCATGGGCTAGCATAGTCTATAACTGAGCGAATATATTGTTTGTATACGAGTGATGTTGTTTTCTGCTGGTGTCCAAAGTTTGTGCCTGTTAGTATCCTAAGCGGGTTAAGTCTTGACGTACATTTTGTTTTTAATGTCTTGAATGTGGTTTGCAAAAGATGATGATGTGTTGTATATGATCCCAAGTATTTCGGTCCTGTGAGTGTGTGGAATGTTTGTGTTGTTTGTGTAAGCTGTGGAGTTATCTGGTGTTCTTTTGTGTTGCTTGTAAGCAAGGTGATGGTTGATTTTGTGGGCTCTACTTTGAGTCTATTGTGTATGAGCCAGTCTGATATACTGTTTATGTATGTTCGTAGGTTATTTGTAGTGGTGTCAATGTTGTTGTGGGTGGGTGTTAGAATGTCGTCATCTGCATATGATGATAAGGTAAGCTTGTTATCTATGGGTGTTGGAATATCATGCATGTATAAGTTGAACAGTGTTGGCGAGAGAACAGAGCCTTGAGGGACCACGTTCGGAAAAAGCTTGTTTTTGGATGACTTGCCATTAAATGTGACATGCGAGTATCTTCCTGAAAGATAGTTGCTCAGCCATCTTTTAGTGTTATTGTGCATGTTTGTGTTGAGTATTTTGTTTATGAGAAGGAAGTGTGGGATAGCATCAAATGCTTTACTAAGGTCTATTGTTGCTAATAGTGTACGTTGAGCTGGTCGTCTGGAGTTGATGCCATCCATGATGTGCTGCGTGAGGCTAGTGAGTAATATCTGTGGTTGAGTGGTCAGGTCTGAATCCATGTTGAGTAGGCGATAGTGGTATGTGTGGGTTGGTGACTTGGAAGATTAGTCTTTGTTACTTTGGAAGGTGTGCATAGTAATGGGTCTATAGGAAGCTGGTTCTGTTAGATTTTTGTTTGGTTTGAGTAGTGTAATAATTTTACCTTGTTTCCGTATGTCTGGAATAATACAGTGTTGGTATGAATATGTGCTGATGTTTGTGAGAGCTAGTATTCCCTGTGGGTCCAAGTGTTTAAGGTGTATGTTAGATATGTTGTCTGGTCCAGTAGCCTTCGAATTCTTAATGTTTTTGATGATCTTGGGTGCCTGGTCTGTATTGAAGGGTGTAATGGTCGTGTCGAGTCTGTAGGTTTTCTTGTGTCTGGCTGTTTGTCTGTCTGCGTGTTTCTGGTTGTTGTCTCTGGTTAAGTGACTTATCTTTGCGTAGTGATTAACTAGAATGTTAGGTTGCTGTGTATATGTTGGGATATTATTTTGGCTGCGACAGATAGCCGCGTGTGAGGTGTGAATGCCGCTGTTGGAGTGGGTAATGCTGTTTATAGTCTTGTATAGCCTGGATGTATCTGTGGAGCGGTTTAGTGTTGTTATGAATTCCCTAAATGTTTCTGTTAACCCCTGTCATGCTTCAAAATGTGTTCTGCAATGCTGCTGACAGATTCGAACTCTGTAGAGATACTGATGGTGCTCATGTAGAATCATATGCTTAAGTATTCATTAAATGTATGCCTTCTATTATATTGTTATTGAATTTTACCCTTTTTACCTTTTCACTGAAATAGATAGGGACTTTATAAACACCCTGTATGAAGGAGGATATAGAAATGGTAGAAAGGGTCTAACGCCGCGCAACATTCAAAGTTTATTCCAACCTTACGTGGCAAACCATACGATGACAGACTCAAAGAACTGAATTTGTATACGCCTGAAACTTGGCATTTAATGGGCGAATTAATTGGTGTGTTCAAAATCGTAAATAGTTTTGATAACGTAAATTATAAAAATTTCTTTAGCATAGACGATAGGAACATTACACGTAAAAGCTTCGAGACGAGACAAACGTTGCAAGGGGCTTCTTCACCTATGAGGTAGAATAAAGGTGGAATAGCCTACCCGCGGGGGGTCATGGCAAGCACTTCATTTAGTATGTTTAAGAACAAGTTAGATAGGTATTTTAGTAGCATCAATTTGCATTAAAGGGTGGGTAGTTTCACGAGTTAAAGAATGAAATTTCGGGCGGGCAGCATGCGAGGTGTGAGTGGGTTAAGTTCGTTGACGGATTGTCAGTCAGTATGAGGTCCCTCACCCTGGTAATCTTCGGAGTGAAACCTCGGACTTCCCCCTCATAACCCCTTCCAGGTCTGGTAGGAAACCGAGTATGTTTTTATCCAGGTAATTTCCTATGCGAAGGACGCAATATAAATTACATGATAAATCTTCGGTACGGTGGCTTTGGCAGGCTGCGGAGAAATGATACAACGACGAAATGATGACTTCTTGTACATAAATAAATAAAAAAAATTCTCAAAAATAATGCACGAAGTAGATTAGATAAAATATAGTTTAGTATTAATACTATCCTTTATTTTCCGCTGTCTTCTAATGTGTAACTGAGTACACGAAATAAGTGTACGCATGGTGTGAATGGACTCTGAAGCTATTCTTTTCATTATATTTTTTTCTATTTTCTTATAATTCATCTTTCACCACTATTTTCTGTCAGCAGTAGCTGGCGGGGGTTGGGAGAGAGCCTTGTCTTTTCTAAACTTTACGATTACTACCACTCTCTTATGAAAGCTTTACGCGTCTGTAAGTATAAGCATAGTACAAGTTTTCAGTGTTCTTTTTCTATTGCTATTTCTAACTTCTCTACTTCCTTCTTGGGCTAGCCTAGCGTGGATCTTAGGGTCTTTATTAGTCTCTCTCTCTCTCTCCCCGCAGGGGGTATAAAGTATAAAGGTTATGCACATTTCTTCTGGATGTAGTAAACTTTATACTTGGGGTGTGACAGCCCTCCGGTCCCGAGTCGTGGGATTCTAGAGGAACTGGCTGCCAGCTCCTTTAGGTTCTCTCTCTCTTTCGGGAGGGCGGGTAAAGTATTTTGCACAATCCCGTCCTGTTGGTTACTAGGACCCCATCCCATCCCTACTCTGTCCTTTTAGATTACGTTAAGGTTGTTGTTCTCTCTCAAAAAAAAAAAAAAAAAAAAAAAAAAAAAAAAAAAAAATTCTTTTAGTATTAAGTCTTTTTCTCTTCTTTTACTATTAGGACCCTACTGCTACCTCATGCGTGGGAAGAGAGGCTTTGGAACCTCTATAAATAACACCATTTAACGCTCGTAGGTTGTGAGAGACTGGGATGGAGGGTCCCAGGCGTAGGGCGCGATGAATGGAGTGTGGCTAGTGCCCCGTTAAGCCCATTCCTAACGCGTAATGGCTTGACCAGCCCCCTGCGACCGTTCTTTGGTGACCAATTGATGGGCTTGGCTGTACTGCTCTGAGGTGAGAGGGCTTTACTGCCCAGCTGGCTGCCAGGCCAGCGTAAAGTCTCGGGCGTAGCCTCTGGGTCTGGTGGGATATCCCTTGAACACTGGATTCTAAGAGTCTGGCCGCTTGTGAGTGACTAGTAAGACTTAGTAAGGGGCTGCATCTCGCTGTCGCTCCTGGCGGAAAATCCGTGACGCTTGCGTCGCGAGTGTTTGTCAGTTGGTAGCTCCGACACGTTTGGGACGGTCCGGCCCTGGGGAGACCTTTGGTCGGTGCGGCAGCAGGAGAGGTGTAGTCTTCTGGAAGGAATGAACGTCACTTGCAAAAAGGCGGGTGCGGCTACGCGCGGGATTAATTCACCCCCCCCCCCCTTTTTTATATACTGGTCATAACGTTTTTGGATAGTTTTCATTGCTAGAACGCTTTATCTTATTCAGAGTATTCAGAAAAAACAAAAAAAAAGAAATATGGCAGGGCCAGCTAAATTGAAAGCAGAATGCTTTAAATGTAAAGTTAATCATTGGTGCGTAGACTTCCCAGAGGGTAGTATCAGCGATATCACATCCCTTAGTGTATGTTTGTTTTGTAAACTTAGAGACAACCACGAAAAGGAAGTTAAAGAGCTAAAGGAATTAGTAAAAAAGCTTGAAGCTAGGGTCGTAGCACTGGAAATCCAACCCAGTGGACAAGATCAAGTTAAAAACACACCAGCAGATTCAAACTGTAAGATTAAGTATCTAGAACAAAGGGAGGGCTCAAAGAAGGGGCTGATAGAGAAGGGTGGAAGGGATCGATAGAGAAGGGTGGGAAGGGGCCTGCTGATGGCCCAAAGAAACCGAAGGATGTAGCTACCTGTCGGGGTGGGTCGGGTGGTGTAACTGCGTGTATGGGTGGCGATGGGTTTCGAAAGGTCTCAGGCAAGAAGGCTGCGAAGCCGAAGCCTGAGACCCCAGTTGCCCCTGTCAAGACCTCTAACCGCTTTAGTCTCCTGTGCTCGAAGGAGGAAGACACCGTTTTGATTGGGGACTCGCAGATCAGGGGCCAGGAGAAGTACTTTGCTTCAGCAAACCGGGATGGGAGGAAGGTAAGGTGCTTACCTGGGCGGGGAACGGCGCACTTAAGGAAGGAGGTAGAGAAGGTGCGCGTGGCTAGTCGGAGGACTGCGATCGTTGTCCACGCTGGTGGCAATGACCTGTTCCTCAAAGGCGGTGGGGTAGGTCTTACTGAAGGGATCATCACTGAGATCATGTCTCTTGCGGATGATCTAAAACTGAAGACAGACAGGGGAATGTTAATGGTATTTTACCGCGAATGAATGTCAGTGACCACGCGCTCAGTAAGGTCATTGGCATCAACGAGAGGGTACAAAGACTTGTGCGTTCCGCTGGGCGTGAAGTTTATTGACCCCTTCGATGCATTTTCGGGTAGGTGGGACCTTTACCAGAGGGATGGTGTCCACCTCAATAACAAGGGTAAAGGTGTGCTAGGCGCGCTGCTCGACCGGCACCTATACAGAATGGTGAGGTCGAGTCCGGGGAGAGATGATGGGCCCCCACCGGGGAGAGATGAGGATGAGCCGGTGGCGGACATACCTTCGACTGAAGGGTGCGTCGAAGTACAGGTGGGTGACCCTCCTCCTACGTTGGAGGGGCTCAGTCTCCTGCGGAAGTTGCCCCCTCGTTAGTGAGGGGCTCTTCAACTCCGACAGCCCTGGCTGTTCGGGAAACGGGTCGTGCTAGGGGGCGGTCAGAATAGGGAAGGCTCCCTCCGTGCAATGCTTTTAATGCTAGGTCAATTAGGAACAAGTTTTGCGAGCTACGGCGCTCTTAGCATCAGAATACCAGGATATCGTTGCTATCACCGAGTCCTGGATTCATACTGATCGTAGGGACTCCGTTGGGAGTTCGAAATTCCCGGGTATAGAATGTTTCGCAAAGACCGCACCCGTGGGGAGGGGGGTGGGGTACTAATATACGTCAGAGACACGTTGAGTCCGGTTGACTGCCAGTTCCGGTCGGAACGGGAGCTGCTTGGCGTCGATCTGAACGTGGGAGGGACGAACTATAGGTTAATCTTGGTGTACAGACCTCCGCATCTCCTCCTCGAGGAGGATACAGCCCTGTACACCGAACTCAGTAGCCTGCTAGGGGATAGGGTGTGTGTAGTTTTAGGAGACTTCAACTGTCGCGGCATAAAGTGGGAAAACAGGACTGCCGATGCTGAAGGGAGGAGGCTAGTTGACTTTGCTGATGAGAACTTCCTCACTCAGTGGGTCAACGAGCCTACACGAGGCGAAAGCGTTCTGGACTTAGTGTTCACGACCGAAGACAACCTCGTCACTGGCCTCACCGTTGACGAATCGTTGGGCGGGAGTGATCACAGTCTTATTAGGTTCCGTGTGTGCGTCCCTCGGGTGAAGCGTAGTAACTCGAGAGGCAGTAAGCTCGATCTCCGGCGGGCGAACTTTGTTAGCCTCAGGGATAGCGTAGGAGAGATGGGGTTAGAGGTTGGCGGCGATGTTGAGGGAGTGTGGAGTGCATTCCGGGATGAGTTTATGGTGCTGCAGTCTGCTGCCATACCCTCAAACCGGTCACCCCTGCTTCAACGCAGCCTAAGTGGTTCAATCGTGGCATCGCTTCGGCTATCCAAAATAGGAAAGTAGCGTATAGGAGGGCGAAGGCCAATCGTTCCCACGAGAACACTGAAGCGTATGTCCGCCTGTGTAGGGAAGTGAAGGCGAAGGTTAGGCTAGCGAAACGTAACGAAGAACTACGGGTGGCAAGCCTCTGCAAGGGGAACCCTAAGGAGTTCTTCAGTTATGTTAATAGTAGAAAGCCCATTAGAAGCATGATAGGTCCTTTAAAGGACGGAAGCGGCGTTCTGCGGACCTCCGACGCGGACATCGCTAATGTGCTTAATGAGTACTTTGCGGGAGTGTTCACCAGGGAGGATACCCGCATCATCCCCGAGCCAGCTGTGAGGCACGAAGGTGCTGGCCTGGATAGTGTTAGATGTACCGCGACAGTCGTTGCTCATAGAATATACAAACTGAGCGCGTTTAAGGCTCCTGGGCCAGACCAGTTTCTCCCCAGTGTTTTGCGAGAAGTGCGCGACCAGGTGGCTCCCCACCTGGCTACAGTCTTCAACAAATCGTTGGAGATGGGCCAGGTGCCTGGTGACTGGAGGGAGGCCAACGTGACCCCTATCTTTAAGAAAGGGGATCACGAAAGTCCAGGGAACTATCGTCCTATTAGTCTCACTTCAGTTGTAGGTAAATTATTAGAAAGGATAATAGCTGATAGAATCGTTGACCATTTGGATTCCTACAAGCTGCTTGGGGACTCCCAACATGGGTTTAGACGGCATAGGTCGTGTCTCACCAACTTGCTCGAGTTTTTCCACGTCATGTTGAGTGAGTACGATAAGAGTAGGGCGATTGATATACTTTATCTCGACTTTCAGAAAGCCTTTGATAAGGTACCTCACCGCCGGCTAATGGCGAAAGTGCGCGCGCTGGGTATCGGTGGGGAAATAGGTAGGTGGACTGAAAACTGGCTAAGGAATAGGCGGCAGAGGGTGGTAATTAAAGGGGCTAGTTCGGGTTGGGCCTCGGTCACTAGTGGGGTTCCTCAGGGTTCCGTTTTGGGGCCACTGTTGTTTACCATTTACATAAATGATATCGACGGTGGCATCGTCAGTCGGATCGCCAAATTCGCTGATGACACCAAGCTTGGGGCCAATGTTGGGACGCCCGAAGCGATCGAGGAACTGCGTGCGGACCTAGGTAGGATAGGAGAGTGGTCCGAAAAATGGCAAATGCCGTTTAACTTGGGTAAATGCAAAGTGATGCACATTGGCTACGCCAATCCCAAGTCGGACTACTCGATGTTGGGCAGTAATATCGAGGTGACTGATTTAGAAAAGGACTTGGGTGTGCTAATTAGCAGCGACCTTAAGTTTACGAAAGTGTGTAGAGGTGGAAAAGAAAGCCCAGAAACTATTGGGTTATATCAGGAGGCAATTTCAGTTTCGGAACAAGGAGATTGTGCTCTCACTGTACAATTCCCTTGTTCGGCCGTACCTGGAGTATGCTGTGCAGTTCTGGTCGCCCACCCTCAGGAAAGATATTGAGAGGCTGGAGCGAGTGCAGGCGAGGGCCACAAAGTTAATCCCTTCCGTTAGGCATATGGGCTACAATCGACGGTTACGCGCCCTGAATTTGTTTTCACTTGAAACTCGGAGGCTGCGCGGTCAACTGATCGAGGTTTTCAAGCTCTTACGAGGGTTCAACGATGTCGATTTTAGAAGTATGTTTAATTTAAATGATAACCCAACTCGCAACAATGGTTGGAAGTTGGATTTGAAACGGTTTAGGACTAGTGTGTGTGGAAATTACGTTACGTATAAGATCTGTGACACATGGAACAGGTTACCTTCGGAAGTTGTGAACAGTTCCTCTGTGGATCAGTTCAAGAAAAGGTTAGACGAAATCTTGCACACTATTTGAGTGTGTAAAGACATTTAGGACCTCAGTCTGCGGAAATTTCTTTTCCTATAAAATAGTTAATATCTGGAACCAACTTCCCTCAGAGGTTGTTTCCAGTCAAAGTGTAAATCTGTTTAAAAATAGGCTAGACAAAGTACTGAACACACTCATAGTTTAAGATTAAAACCTCAGAAAACTCTGCAGGAGTTCGCTTGCTCGGTGTCTCTGTGAGCAAGTTAAATATAGAGCTATTTATATATTCTCCACTTTCCTGTAAAATTTCCTTGGCTACTTTTCCAGGGTCAAGGTATTTTCTTCAACCTTTTTCCGTACCTGCCTCTGGCAGGGAGGGAGCGGAGGGTGGGGAGAGAGCCTTCTACTTTTCTATCCAGTTTTCTACTACTGCTAGCATAGTTGAAAGACAAAATTTTCCCTGGCACCCGTTGCCATTGGTACCTCCTCGGTATGGGCCGCAAGGCCTTTTGAGGTACTTCTTTTCCTTGTAACTCCTTGTAACTCTCTCTCTCTCTCTCTCTCTCTCTCTCTCTCTCTCTCTCTCTCTCTCTCTCTCTCTCTCTCTCTCCACATAAATATACCTGTTGTAATTGCAATCACATTCATAAGACTTGAAACTCTTTATAGCCAATTAAAACAATTTAAAAAAATTCAGAACTTCAACCTTTCCATTATATATATATATATATATATATATATATTATATATATATATATTATTATATATTTCTCAGTCCGTACCACATCCACAGAAATTTCTGCATGCATGAATATACCATAAAACAGTTGCGCGAAAGAAAGAATGCTGAACTTAATTCAAAAAATAGGCCCCATAAATGTCACGTACTCCACCATATTGTTTCGGGCATCAAAATTTACAACAACCTTCTTTTTGCTCCGACTTCATCAAAAGTTGTAGATATGTATCAAAAGTATATGTATTTACAAAAGTAAAAAGAAGATCCATATTTATGCATCTCGAATAAGCATCCAAAGAGATCTTCATATTTTTTGTGTTTCATATTCTTTTTTAGAGACTGCTTGCTTGCTTGCTTGCTTCCTCCATTTTTGCAGGCAAGTTTTTAAATTTAAGCTCTTTAGATGTGTGCTTTCTTAGGGGAGAGGGAGTGCCGGGTTCTTAGTTTTAAGGGTCTTTTAAAGTGGGGGGATGTTTCTTAACGGTTTTTAGGCGGTTTGTAGACCGGGTTTAATAGATGTTTAGGGTGTTTATATTTTAAGGGTTTTTCCTTAAGGGGTTCTCGATCGTTTATAAGTTTGGGGGGGGGTTAGCTTTTTTTTCAGTCTTTTTCTTATGCTTTACTGGGTTTTGTTAAGGGGCTTTAAGTGCGTTGTGGGAATTAGGTTTTCCTGTTTAACTTTTTTTGGGGTTTTCTTATGGATTCTAAACCGGCTTTGAGGGTTTTTCAAACTTTTCTTTTTAATGATTTTAATTTTTTTCTATTAACGTTTCTTCAAGGGGTTCTATATGAAAGAGGAGGGTATTCTGTTATTTTGGGGTGGGTATAGGGTTAGAGTTTATATATAAGTAACAAAGTAGTAATATATATATATATATATATATATATATATATATATATTATATATATATATATATATATAAAAATGAACAATGAATAACTCCTACATCCATATAATTCTTATATTCATTCATATAATTCTTATGTTCATTCGTATACTTCGTATATTTATACAGGGTGTTTCAGGAGGAAAGGTCAATACTTCGGGAGGTGATAGTATCGGTCATTGTGAGAAAAAAAGTTCATATGAACATGTGTCTAATTCTGAATGGTTACAAAGATAGAGCTGTTTGAATCTGATGCGAGCGCAGCTCTTCCTCCCCCCGCGGTGGTCCCATTCAATGGCCACCAAGATCTCCAGACCTCTCCGTTAGATTATTGTTTGTGGGGGTGGATGAAAAGTCAAGTTTACGAAAGGAAGGTGGATACACGAGACGAATTGCTCGCGCGCATTTTGGATGCTGCTGCCCGCGTAAAGGAACGTCAAGATCAACTCAGACGAACAACACGCGATCTTCGCACACGAGTTGCAAAGTGCATTGAGGTTGACGGTGGGATTTTCGGAAACGTATTGTAAACTATAACAAATTTGTCATTTCTGTATCTGATACCATTCAAAATGCTAATGTTTAAACATTAAATGTTAGAAACAGTAATTGGTTTCTCTTTCTTGATTACCATTAACAATGCTTTTGTATTTCTAGATTCAAACAGCTCTATCTCCGTAACCATTCAGAATTAGACATGTTCATATGAACTTTTTTCTCACAATGACCGATACTATCACCTCCCGAAGTATTGACCTTTCCTCCTGAAACACCCTGTATAATCCTTATATTCTTATTCATATATTCATTTTTACATAGCAAGCCCAAAATCGTTTCACGCCGACACAAGTTTGGATAAAACTTTGATTTGCTTTCTATTTTATAATTGGTGAATTATTTCTTTGTAAACTACGTAATCAGTTTGAAAATCGTATAACGCTGACACAAGTTTGGATACATTTTTGATTTGCTTTTTATTTTATAATTGGTTAACTATTTCTGTTTAAACAACTTAATCATTAATTACACTGGCCAACAAAATGAAACTTTTTTTCCTCATCACAAACATGATCACACTTTTCTTCATGCATTTTTCGCGCTGATTCCGAATCTGGTTTTATTTTTTTTCTAGCACGTAGAGTTATATAGATACACTGGTTTTGATATTTTTAAGTTTTTGATATTGCTATAAGAAAATTTATGGATGTATAGATCACACTTAGGAATGCTAAACAACAAATACATCATATACTTTATTCAATGTACTTATAAATAAAGAATATATACATTATTTTATTAAAAGCGCTGTGAGTGTGATTTCCTTTTGTAAATTTGGCCTGGATTGTCACGATACAGCATCCAACAATGGTCCGCCATCATGCTTTCATTCCAATATCCTTGGTAGCGCTTCTCCATCATCTGAATATCTTGATGGAAACGCTCTCCTTGCTCGTCACTCACTGCACCAAGGTTTTCAGGAAAGAAATCTAAGTGGGAATGCAGGAAGTGAATATTTAACGACATTCGACACTCCATTTCTTTGAAGGCATCAAGGAGGTCTTGACTCCATCCTTATACGCAGGTGACTTGTTGCTTCCAAGAAAGTTTTCACATATCCATTTGTGAATCCTGACTGCATACCCATAAGCATTCCTAAAACTTTTAGATCTCCACAAACATTCCATTGATGACTGTCGTATTTGATTGCCTTAAGTAGTATATCCATATTGTCATATGTCTCTTTTAGATGGACGGAATGGGCAATGGGGATGGATGGCATTATATTACCATTATGCAAAAGAACTGCTTTCAGGCTTCTCTGCGACGAATCAATAAAGAGGCGCCACTCAGATGCCACATACGTCTGAGATATGGCTGTAAATAGTCCATTGATGTCATGGCAATAACAGAGAGGACCGTCTACTGAAAAGAATGCTGTTAATTCAAAATTCCGCTTTCGGTAGTAACTAATACGAACATTGTTCTCAAGTAAATTGTTCTCCTTTAGTCTTGAGGCGAGAAGCTCTGATTTCTCTTTAGACAGCGATAAGTCTCTAACAAGACCATTCAACTGTCCTTGGGTTAACTTTTTAGGCTCTAAATGTCTACCTTCAAAAGTGTACTCTGGTTCTGTAGATGGTCCGGAAACGCCAGTTGCACCTTCATCACTTTCCATGTCATCTATGATAGAATCTAGCCTATCACTTGGGGGAATTGGAATGGGCAATGTTTCATCATGTTTTACTAGTCTACGTGCTGAATCCAAGTTTGGATATACAATCTGGTGTTTGTTCTTGGCAGAAAACTCCATTAAGTTCACACTACAAAAATAACAGTATTCATGATGATCTCTCGGCTCCCTCCATATCATGGGTATGGCAAATGGCATTGAAGCTTTCTTTTTGTTAAGCCAATCACGTAATCCATTTGAACAGCCAGAACAGATTTGATGTGGCGCCCATGGTTTATCTTGGTCACCTAGATGGCAACCAAAGTATAGCTTGTATATTTTCTTAATGTCGGTTGTAATACTTCGTCGCTGTGTTTTAGTTGTGAACTGGCCGCATACGAAACAGAACTTGTCGGGGTCATTCTTACATTGTCGAGGCATGTTGACTGACCTGAGCAAACTATAAATTAAAAAAAAATGTACACCAACTTGACACAACAAGTTCTTGGACTGGACTGATCTTTTGACACACAAAGCACGGCGTTGTTGCCTGAATCACAATGCTGCTAGACGTAAAAGCTCAAACCTGAAATACATAAGATGTATAATTAAGATAATTGAAATAAATAAGATGAATAAACTAAAAAAAAACAATAAAATAAACACAATCAAATGTTGAAATATTAGTATTTTGCCTATTTAAAATGGTTAAATCTGTGTAGTTATATATATGCCTTCATCTTGAAAACTATACGTGCTAGAAAAAATCTGAATACAGTTTTGGAATCAGCGTGAAAAATGCTATCCAGCCAACACAAATTTTACTCTGATGAAAAATCTTTGTTGACCAGTGTTATTAATCATCAATAATGTAATCTTGTTCATTTTTTGTATACATTCTCTCTTCGTTGTAAAAGATGGTCATGTCCTGCTTAACGTTTAATTTTTAATCTTAAGCCTTTAATTTCGCCATGTGCATGTTTGTTTGTAATTCGTGATGGGAAGGCATATTTCAATTTCATTTTTAGTTAACTCGACAGATCATGACAACATCAGATCTGTCAATATACGGTTTAAATAAAATATGGCTTCCACTTGCTTAGCAATCTAGACAGTGATACAGCAAAAATATTTGTTTTGTCTTTAAATGTTTTGTAAAGTAAATCAACCTACTGAGAATAAAAAAAAAAAACAGATCAGCAAAATAATTTAATATAAAAGCCCATAAAATTTCTCCAAAGTTCATTCTGACTAGTCTGATCAAACTTGGAGGCTGAGTGTTACTTGTAACATTTTAGCAGTAAAATATAGTAAGAAATACTTTAGTCTTCTCCTTCGAGCCTTGCTCTCTTCAAAGAACTTAGTCTAAAAATAGAGAAAAATAATTTCCCGATACGTTATAAGAATCGGGAAACCTTCAGAGAATTTAGTAAGCCTCACAGAATCCTCCGATCCACCACAAGAAGAAATCGGAGAGCAGTATAAGAGAAACTTCTGCGATTTCCTATACGGTACCAGAGTAACAAATCCGTTGCTGCCACCTAACCAGAACCCCCGTCAACTTCGAACCAACCAAGGCCATAGACAGAGGGGTTAACATACACACACCGGGTGATTACAAATGACCTTCCCGATTTTAAACATTTATTATGAAAAACCGAACAAAGGTACAGCGAAAAGCAAGATATACAAATAAAGGAGAACTCAAGAAGTTTTATTTACAAACTATTTAAGTTCAATACGAGCTCTTTTTGTGGCTCTGCAGACATCAAAGCGGTATTCTGTTTCCCTCCATACATTTTGTAGCATATCATACTGAACTTTTCTAAGCCTCACGTATCCTTTCCTTCAAATGTTCTAGAGTTGTTGCCATTGGTAGCATAGGCGTATGGGATGGCACTTTACTGGGGGTGCAGAAAAAATTTGCCCTGATTTCCACATAAGCACTATGTGTAGCATAAAATAACACAAAGGTTAGTAACATATATTAAACCTTTTTGATATAAAAAACATTACAATTTACAAAAATGAGAAAACTTTGCTACATTTCTAAATTTGCCCTGAAAATGCTGAATTCCCTAGTGCTGGGCCGTCCCCCAGACCACCCGCCTATGATTGGTGGAACGAAAACCTCGTTTTTACATAGCCCCAGAGGAAGATGTCAAGGGGGGGGTTAAACCGGGCAAACGAGCAGGCCAAGGAATGCTCCTGACGCCCGCTCCAACGATCAGGTAATTGCTCATTCAGGAATGTTGTAACCTCAAAAAGAGCTCATACTGAACTTCAATAATTTGTAAATAAGACTCTTTGAATTCTTTATTTCTATACAGTATCTTGCTTTCCCCTGTAGCTTTGTTAGGTTTTTCATAATAAATGTTTACAATCGGAAAGATCATTTGTAATCACCCGATATATATATATATATATATATATATATATAATATATATATATATAGTAGCGCGCCTAAGTATTCATACAGAAATATTTCAGTTATATTCGTCCTTATCTTCTGTACCATGCATACGATAGTTAGGAAAAGTTCACCGTTCGTTTGGAAAAATTTTAAATAAAAAATTAGTTTAATTCCAACATATAATGTAAAATATCAAATAATTTGAGGAAAATAAAAAATAGTTAAAATGCAAAAGTTTTCGTACATTTACTTACGAAATTATTTAATACTTTGCGTGTCCACCTTTTGCTTGAATGACTTTAATGATTCGTTTTGGGTATTCTTCTACAAGGTTTCCACATCTCTCGGTAGAAATTTTAGCCCATTCTTCTAAAGAAAATTGTTGCAATTCATTCAAATTCGAAGGGTTTCTCTTGCGGACATCTTTTCTTAAATAGAACCATAAATTCTCGATTAAATTGAGATCTGGGCTTTGACTGAGCCACTCGAAAAGCTTTAAATTCTTTGGTTGAAGCCATTTCATGGTGCTCTTACTTTTATGTTTTGGATCATAATCTTGTTGCAGTACCCAATTGCGACCCATTCGCAACTCCCAAATTGAAGGCAATACATTTTCTTCTAAAAATTCCTAATATTTCTTCAAATTTATAATTCTAGTGATGACAATAAGCTTTCCTGGATCATAATAAAGCATCCCCGAAGCAGCGAGCTACTACTATTACCAATACCAGGTTCAACCGTAGGAAGGATGTTTTTTCCCTTCGAGTGCAGTATTTGATTTTCACCAAACATACCGAATAAGGTTCCCGAATAATTCAGTTTTGGTCTCGTTTGTCCAGAGAATTTTCTTCCAGAATGCAAATCCATCCTTTTGATGATACTTGGCGTACTTTAAATGAACTTCTTTGTCCGCTTTTTAAAGCGGAGCTTTTCTCCGTGCAACTCTTCCATGCAGACCAGTCTTTATCAATGTACGACGTACAATAGAGGGATGGACATCGATCTTAGGCAGTCTTAATGTTTGGCAAATATCACCTGCAGTCATTCGTAAATTCGCAGCAGACAATTTTTCGATCAGTCTAGCTGTACGTTTTGAAATTTTGCGAGGTCGCCCACACCTTGGTAGTTTTCATTGTTCGAAAGCTTTTCCATTTCTTTATAACTACAGCAACCGTCGTAAATGCAATTCGAAAGTCTTCTCCCGTCTTCCTACAACTCTTTCACACTCGTTTGCAGCAATAATAGATATCTTAAGATCTGTAGACAACTCTTTACCACGACGACCCATTGCTTACTGATGGTTTGTACAATCATTCGTCTTCCATGAAGATTCACAGAGGAAATTCTAGAATTCAGATTTGCCAACAGTCTCTAATCAATAAATAGCCAACTACTGATAAAAATTTTAAATTCTTCAAGCAAACGGTGGCCACGCAAAGTATTAAATAATTTTGCAAGTAAATGTACGAAAACTTTTGCATTTAAATTTTTTTTATTTTCCTCAATTTCTTTGATGTTTTACATTATATTTTGGAGTTAAACTAATTTTTTGTTTATTAAATTTTTACAAACGAACGGTAAACTTTTCATACCTATCTTATTCATGGTACAAAAGATAAGGACGAATATAACTGGAATATTTCTCCGTACGAATACTTATGAGCGCCCCTGTATAGTGGTGTACTGGTTAGTGTCGTTGACTACGACTCCATCGGCCCCGGAATCGAGACCCAGTGACGGCAGGCGACGCGCAGCAAAACCCAGCTGTTCATCTTTCCACACAATAAAAAAAATTGGTCGGTAGATCAAAGCTGGGCACTTGCGTTTTTTTTTGCGGCACTGCGGTACTGCGGTACTACCGCACTACCAAACCGGTACCGCATAACGCAAAGGATCGCTGAAAGTACAGGCTGTACTTTCAGCGATCCTTTGCGGTACTGCGTTATGCGGTACCGGTTTGGTAGTGCGGTAGTACCGCAGTACCGCAAAAAAAACCGCAAGTGCCCAGCTTTGCGGTAGATAACCTCGAGGCTACCCACGGTACCCATTTAAGACGCTGGGTTATTGGTGGGACGCGGTTCGGATTCCACGTTAAATTGTAGGTCTAAGGTAGAGTGAAAAACTTGATCTTCGTCAGAATGAACAATTCGGACGGAAGCAAAACCGAGGTTAACTAAGGTTGTATTATATATGAGGCGTCGCCTTCCGGAGGCGTCTTATCGCCAACAAGGAAGTTCAGAGAAAAAGCGATATGAAGATAATCCATAAGGAATTGAAGATATAACAGTTCCTTAACGGTCTTAAGCGATATACAATCGCATTCGGAACACGTTTGGGCTACATTTTTCGGCCATAAAAGAAAAATGCATTGTCGCGGCGATAAGACGCCTTATATATAATATATACACAGGGTATCCCATAAGTCCGGTCTCAAAGGAAAATTTGTTTAAATTAAATTTACAATAGAACAAACAAATGTTTAAATTGATGTCTTGTTTTGGGAACTTTTTTTTGTTGTAGGTAGAATAAGTGAGTTACACTCTTGAGGAAAAGGCCCCGGAGGCCTTTTTCTCACGAGTGTAACTCGCTTCCATATTAGCTAGCCATGCATGTTATTCTACTTGCAACAAAAAAAAAAAACCTTCACTTGAAGATATCGCAAAAACTACGCGTTTGCACAGAAAATGGATATCAGATTCGTGCAAAACGACTAAAAATTTACCAATAAAATATTTTCCTTTCCCTAATGAATAACCTAACCGAATCTAACCTAACAACCTTAATTTAAAGACTTCCAGAGCTCTTTCGTCTTCACGGCCAATATAACGGATCAGCTCCTCAAAATCAAGATCACAGGAAGGGCACAACATATCGCAATACGTACGGCTGATAACCAAATGAAGAGCGAAAAATCAACGTATCGCGAATACGGCTACTAAATGAGGAGCGAAAAAAAAAAAATGGTAAAATCACTAGATAAAAACTAGATATTTTCAAGTGAAGATATCTCAAAAAATACACTTTTGCACAAGAAACGGATGTCAGATTCACGCAAAACGACTAAAAAGTGACCATAAAAATGTTTCAATAGAAAAACACCGGTGTGTGCTAAAACGATATACCCCATCAATTTATTATATGTTTTAGTGCAAAGTATTACTTTTGTAGACTTATTTAAAGTAATTTTACTATCAGACCAGACTTACACCCTGTATATAGTGATTCAAAACAATGTATACACATTCCGAAAATTAGTTATTTTTGGTTGCTAATTGAAATTAAACAAAACTTTCCTATGTACATAAGTAAGGATGTAAAAACAACACTTAATAGTTATGTTAAATGTTGAAAATGTCCACCATTTTACACGCAAACATGCGGCTTTTCTCGATACAGAGTTTTCCTTGTGGATAGATCGTCGTGGAACCGCAACTGAATATCCTCCAGGTCACCTAATTTTACACCTTTGGACTTCTCTCCGTCGGGGTACCTGAAGGAGACAGTGTATGGTAAAACCTTCAAAATATGCAACACTTACAGGAAGCAATTGTTCGGAAATTAAAAAAAATCTCAACTAATACGAGCGCTACTGTGTGCCAATCTACTTTGAGTTGTTTCGTCGTATGTTTGCCTGTAAATGGTGGATATTTGAACCTTTTACATAAAATCACTATTAAATGTCATTTTTACACGCTTACTTATGTACATAGGAAACTTTTTTAAGTTCAATTAGTGACCAAAAAAATTTCGGAATGTGTCTACATTATTTTGAATCACCCTATATATACACCTTTGGTTTGCTTCCGCCCGAATTGTTCATTCTGACGAAGGTCAAGCTTTTCACTCCACCTTAGACCAACAATTTAACGTGAAATCCGAACCACGCCCCACCAGCAGCCCAGCGTCTTAACCACTAGATTAGCCCAGGGTACCCATCTATCTACCAACCACTTTCTTTATTGTGTGGAAGGATGAACAGCTGGGTTTTGCTGCGCGCCGCCTGCCGTCACCGAGTCTCGATCCCGGGGCCGGTGGATTCGTAGTCAGCGACGCTAACCACTACACCACTGAGGCGGCGCATATATATATATATATATATATATTCCTATTTATTCGTTCTGTTCCTTGTCCAATAATTACACTTCAATTATGTGATAACTTTCTCCTCCAAAAAGTTAAGCAAAAGCCCCACCCATCCCAACCACACTTCAAAGAAAAAAGAGCTGAAGTTCAGAACACAGTAAAAAAATTCCCGCTCGACAAAAATTCCGTTCATTAGAACCTGTTAAGTTTTATTTTTATTAGTTTCTCTGATGATCATATAATGGAAATATACAGTGTGTGTGTGTGTGTGTGTGTGTGTGTGTGTGTGTGTGTGTGTATATATATACACACGCCTAGGTGGTATAGTGGTTAGCGTCGCTGACTACGAATCGAGACCCGGTGACGGCAGGCAGCACGCAAAAGAAACCCAGCTATTCATCCATATAACAAAAGTCGGTTGGTAGATAAATAGGTAGCCTAGTTAGCCTAGTGGTTAAGACGCTGGGCTGCTGGTGGGGCGTGGTTGGGATTCCACGTTAAACTATAGGTCTAAGATGGAGTGACAAGCTTGACCTTCGTCAGAATGAAATTCGGGCGGAAGCTAAATCAAGGATACAGTGTGTGTGTGTGTGTGTGTGTGTGTGTGTGTGTGTGTGTGTGTGTGTGTGCCCCCAAAATGTCCCTAGATTTGTTTGCCAGTTATTTTAGAATGGATGTATATTTTATTATTGGGGGTTTCTTCTTCAGAAAGGTAACAGATTGCGTGGTTTTTTTCCGCATAAACCTATCCATTTCTTATCTTTCATTGCTTAATAACTAATAAACATTATATATTGTCACCATTGTTTCACCATTTCATACTGAAAGCAATAACTTTTTCTAATTTCTACGAAATTGGCAAAAGATGATACCTCTACCAACGGACTATATAGCCTAGTAAGGCTATAAAAGACCTTACTAGACTATAGTCTTTAAGGAAAGCTAAGTCTTTAGTTTTCAAATGGAGCACCTCCACACTTTGTGAAACAACTTTGAGGAAGCATTTTTCTGGCGACTAACCTCCCTTTATACGCCGGTGGAATGGCCCCCCCATACTCACGTAACCTCGCACCCCTTGACTTTTTTTGTGGGGTTACATAAAATACAGGCTCTATTCTACGAAGCCTAAAGCACTTGAAGACCAAAATCTACGAGGTAGTCAACATCATCCCAGCTGAGCTATTTCCAAAAATTATGTCAAGCATTTGTGTAAGGTTGAATATTCTTTGAAAAAAAATGGCGATCACACTGAATATGTTAAATTAAGGTTAATAAACTGCTGTGTTTTATGTACCTATTGCGTTTGTCTTTGTGTTCAAGTTCCTTTTTTCTAGCTTAGAACATTTATTTTGAAATACGGATATTTTGGGTGTACACCTGGTATATATGCAAAATTTATCCCACACCAGAATTCGAACCCTGGCCCTCTGACTCGGAGAGTCGGGCGTTGATCATTAGGCTTCGACAGGAAAAATGCGCGGTTATGCGTTTATATTTCCATCTTATTTTACTAATATGTTTGCCAGATAGATTTGATTGACCTGTGCCTCGGCTTGAGTGCAAGGGGGGGGGGGGGGGGCTGAGGAGGTAGGAACGTAAAAATACCTCTGGACGCAAAAGCGTTATGCATTTCCCTCGGGTCATGAAATGTCAATAGGTTGTTATTTTATCCTCTCGTTGCCGAATAAGTGCCTACGTCTCCGAGACAGAGGGCCCAGGTACGAATCCCGGTGGAAAATATGATAAATATTATATACACATTACTTGGACCTGCTAGAAAAAGATTCAGACGAAAGGGAGGTTACACGTTTTTACCCATCTTGTAAAAGTGTAGATAAGCCAGAAACGATTTTACATAAAATTCTAACCATAGTTTTATATAATTTACCAATCTCTCTACCTCACTCATGAGCCTTCATACTAAAATGAATATAGATACTCTCCAACTTGCTATTACTATTAACAGTTATCGTACTTTACACAACTTTATATCTCTTCCGGAAAATAATAAGTTATATTGTTCTTTTTTTACTCCAAATCTGTATATTATTACAACCTTAAGAATCACAGTATATAAATCGTGGCCCTAATCCGAAATTACCAACCATTCCAAACGCACCTCCGTCCACCCCATATTTATCATTGGTGAGTGAAATTTGTAATTTGTATAGCTCACTTGAGAGGGAGCTGCTTATCAATTTTTGTATGGACGTTTATGAATGAAATTAACTTTATGATAAGACTTGGTAAATTATATTAGACTATGATCTAACTACAGATTAAGAACAATTATGGTGAAACCATACGCGAGTACGATGTACACGCAAAATGTGCGCAAAACCCAAACTTCAAACCCAATTGAAACTCCGCCCATTAGTACCCACGCGCTTCTCTCGCCACTCCCCCAACTGTTACGAGTAAAGTTGCCAGTAAAGGTGGAAAGAGTACCAAAACGAGTACTAGTACGATTAAGAGTACCATATTTTTTGAATGGTCGAGTATGGTTAATTTAGTGTTCGAGTAAGAGTACGCGTGTAAGAGTGTGGTTTCAAACTAACTCGTGTTTGGCTCCAAGTTGTAGCCAAGCACCAGTTAAAGTTTGAAACCACACACTTACACGCGTACTCGAACACTAAAAAAACCGTACTCGACCACTCAAAAAATACGATACTCTTAATCGTACTGGTACTCGTTTTGGTACTCTTTCCACCTCTAGTTGCCAGGCGTAAGATGTATTACGCACAGTGGGAGAAAATAGACTTTTATACAGGGTGAGTAATGACGAAATATCATAACTTCGGAAGCTTATAGCCGAGGTCATTCCCAGTCAAACACTTCATATGAACCTAGGTCCGATTCTTAACGGTTATGGAGCTATGGATGTTTGTGTGTTTAAAAATAAGAATAAGCGAACAAATAGCTGGCAAAGTTTTTATTCAGGAATTTACAATAACTTCAAAATTACTACCCCCGGCCTCAATACACATCGCGGCTCGTCTGTGAATCGCGCGTGTAGCTCGCATAGGTTTATTACGATTGTCCTTTATGAGGGCTGTAGCACCCAAAATGTGACGGAGCAATGTATCTCGTGTTTCCACTTGTCTCTGGTATACCAGCTCTTTCATGCGCCCCCACAGATAAAAATCTAGAGGGATTAGGTACGGAGACCTGGGTGGACAATTTTTGTGCACCACTACGACCGATCCATCGACCAGGGAAGCGATCATCGAGATGCATTCTCAATGCACGGCTAAAATGGGGAGGAGCTCCGTCTTGTTGGAAGTACATATGCAATCGTGTGCCAAAGGTACATTTCTAACAGTGGCTGCAGTTCTTCTTGCAAAAATCGTAGATAAATGTCAACTGTAAGACCACCTTCGAAGATAAACGGACAATCAGCTGACCGTAGAGAATACCACACCACACATTGAACCGATGTTGAAAATATTTTCCACAAACGGCATGAAAATTCGTTTCTGACACACATGTGAAATGCGAGTGTTGTTGACACCGTCGCGGGTAAATTGAGCTCATCACAGAACAAGACGTATCGATACATTGTCGATCGACATTGAACCAATTACAAAATTCCAGCCGTTGGACACGATCCCCAGGTTGGAAGTGCTGAACGTGCTGTACGTGGTATGGATACATGTCTTCTTCGTGTAATGTTCTACAAATCTACATACTCGTTTAAGGAACTCTAAGACGTGTAAGAAATCTTTCGCGTACTAACATGAGGACTCGCTGTACATCTGAATAAGTTTTCTTGTTCAGCACATCTTGTTGTATCGGACGCTCAGATAAAACAGTAACGCTAGGAAATGAACAGCTCTCTCGCAATCTCCGGAAAACGTCGCTGATATTCAGACAGCAGCAGCAATAATATTTCCATCACAAAATCCGTTAAACATTACACCATATCGACATATTCAGCATTTGAAAACGTAAAAGGCATACTGAACGCACAAAACATTAACTGCACGCTGTGAAACACAACACTACTGCGTAGTTAGTTCGGTTCGGTTCGGTAAATAACTGAAGTCAGATTCAAGGTCACGCATGCGCATGCTTGAAATTCAATCATCCATAGCTCCATAACCCGTTAAGAATCGGACTATGTTCATCTGGAGTTTTTGACTAGGATGACCTCAGCTATAAGCTCCCGAAGTTATGACATTCGTCGTGACTCGCCCTGTATAAGCAGGGGAACTGTAACCAGATCCCAAAACTAAAAGGGAAAACTACATTTTTCTGGAATGATTTAAAACAATTCTTTAATATTATTTATTAAATATGGTACTGTTTTTATAAAAAATAACACACAGTACACACATTTGAAAACTGTTCGATCGATTTTTACAAACTAGTTGGGGATTCTACATAAATTTGAGAGTGCGCTGATCTCAAAAATATAGTTAATTAGTTTTTCCCTATCACGTATGGTTTTCTTACTACAGGGTGTGTCATAAATCCCCCATTTATCCCCAAATGTGAACCATCTTATCGAGACCAACATTGGATTGCACATGCTAAACCATAAATTTTGTTGTTATAGACTACAGTAGTAACGCTTACATAATAATGTAGGGTAAATATAATAACAACCAGTCCCGTTCCAGCAAAATACTCTCCCTCCCATCAAGGAGTGGTTAACATTTGGGGACAGATGAGGTATTACAAACACCCCTTGTAGCACGAAACTCTTTAGGTGATAGAGTAAAACCTAATTAAAGCAGAATTAAATAGCTCCTACCTCTTGGACAAGCATATTGCTCGTTTATGAAAGAATGAAAAAATAACTGAAACAAATATATTTACCTTCTTTACTTGCAAACATTTCAGGACTTATTCAAAGACTTAAGACTACGAAGGTAGATCTGACTAATGACGACTAAACCGGTGCTTCTTTGATGTTTTCTTATGCTGTGCGTTAGGCTGATTCGTTGCAGACACCAGCAGTAATCCGCCATCATATTTGTATGCCATCTTCCTTGATTCTTCTTTCCATGGTTTTGATGTCCTGGTGAAATCGTTCCCCTTGCTCCTCACTGACATCTCCGAGATTTTCGGGAAAACGGTCAAGATGCGAAAATAAGAAGTGAACTTTCAGGCTCATGTTGCAGCCTAAGGCGCAAAACTTTTTAAGCATATTTTCCACCAGTCTTTCATAATTTTGGCTTTGTAGTTTCCAAGAAGTTTTCAACATCTTTGAAACCAAGCCATGCTTCTTTTTCTTATTGGTCAGTGTTCAGGAAATGATCGTCTGTCAATAACTTTCTAATCTGAGGACCTATAAAAACACCTTCCTTTATTTTCTCGTAGCAATCTTTGGATATTTTGAACAAATGTACTTGAAACACTCACTTTCTCTATTCAATGTTTTGACATACTGCTTCATCAAGCCTAACTTAATGTGCAAGGGTGGTAGGAGGATTTTATTTGGTTCAACTAGATGTTCATGTAAAATGTTCTTTGATCCTGGGGTAAGATTCTCTCTAAGAGGCCAAGTTTTCCTCTTCCAGTGCTGGTCACGTGCTCGACTATCCCATTCGCAGATGAAACATGGCATCTTAGTGTATCCTGATTGCTGCCCAAGTAACATGCAAAGGACTTTGAGATCCCCACACAATATCCATCTGTGATTTGATACTGAATTTTTTCCAGAAGCAGTTTCATGTTATCATAGGTCTCTTTTAAATGAGGAGAATGGGCCACTGGGATTGATGCATATTTGTTACCATTGTGCAGTAACACTCCTTTTAGACTGGTTTTAGAGGAATCTATAAAACAACCTCCAGTCACTGGTTTGGTATTCGATGCCTAGCTTGCACACTAATCCTGTGATGTCCTTGCAAAATACCAAGGGACCATCTTCTTCGAAAAAAGGCACGGTCTTTCTCACGATTTCTGTACCAAGCGAAGTATGTGTCGGATGCCAATAAATTGTTCTCCTGCAATCTAGACCCCAAAAGTTCTGCAGAGTCCTTAGGCAGATTCAAATACCTGACTAAGTCATTTAGTTCGGCTTGGGTTAATGGTTTAGGAGGATCTCGGTCAGCTGTTGGCTGTTCATAAACATCATTGGATTTGGAGCTGAATCAGAATCGTATTGATCCAGACTCTCGGGTGGGCGGGGAATAGGAACTTCTGGACCATGGGGTACCGGCCTTATTGCAGATGGAAGACTTGGGTATTGAAGGCTCTCTTTATTCTTTGCATTATAACCTTTAACATTGCAAGAACAGAAGTAGCAGTCATCGGTATGGTTTCTAGGCTCGCGCCATACCATAGGGATCCCAAATGGCAAACTTTTCTTTTTACCTTTGCTCCAATTCCTTAGTGCCGCAACACACGTAAGACAAACCTTGTGTGGAGCCCAACTTTTGTCTTTATCTCCTAATTTAATTCCAAAATAAGCATAATAAGCTCTCTTAATGAAGGTCGTTACATTTGTCCTTTGTTTTACAACAACATACCGACCACAAACATAACAAAATATGTCTGGACTATGGGTACATCCTCTAGAAGCCATTATTAAAATTTTAAAGACAATGTTAGAATTATCTATCTGAAAAATATGAAAAAACGAAATTAATTAAAGATAAAAAAGGTAAAAAATTACAAAACGCCCCAAAATTGTTTTGCTAATAACTTTAAAACTGTGGGTGATAGAAAAAACTGGTAGCATTTTCAATTCAGCGCAGCGAACTGCTTCAGAAGCACAACTCAAAATAAAGAAATCGATTTTCATGCAGACCGGTGTAATCCTTTCAAATTGTTTTTCGACTTTTATTAAAGTATTTATGTATAATACATATAAAACTATGTATAATATAAACTAAATATTTCTTGTTAACAAACCCCCTCTTTTTTTATCTTTCCGAGAGGAATTTTTAATACAAATTTTTATAAGTTGTTTTTTATATATTATATATATATACTGTATATATATATAAAATTTTAAATAGCCAAATATTTTATTAAATATTTGTGTACAATATTTTATCGTACGAATTCCTTTTCTTATATTATTCTTTAAATGCAGGAAGGAGGGGCCAAAGGCGAATGCCCGCAAAAACAACCCTCCCATAGAAAAACAGCCAAAATCAAGGTCCAGGGTTTTCGAGATGCCTCAACAGTATGCATTTGAAAGAGTGGATGTCATGGATAGGGGTAAAGATGGATTGAAGAAGATAGTTACAGAGTTCACCGGTTGAAAAGATGAAATATTGAAAACACTTATTAACCTTGTGTTAGAGAGTTGGACAGGAAAGGAATGAGAATGTGTAGAAAGTCTGGTACTGCGTGCTCTCCTTAACCCTTTACTGCCCAAAAGGACAAATTTGTAACCTTTCAAATACACGCATTCATAACTTAACCCTACAAAATATTTGGCCAGTAAAGGGTTAAAGGAGGAGGCATGTAGTTAGAGTTCAGAAGAGCAGTGTCCGTTATAGTAGCTATAGTAAAGAGAGAGTGAGGCAACATCGAGGCGGAGAGAGAGAGCGGGATTAAAGACAGTCAGTAAGATGCGGGGAAATGAGGAGACGAAAAGCCTTTGATTGCACCCGGTCAAGTAGAGCTGTAGGGGTTGAACCACCACACACACGAGAAACGTACTCCAAACAGGGGCGGACAAGACACCTGTACAAAGATAGCAATCGAGGAGTGTGGGTGAAGAAACTGCGGAGCTGGTACAACACACCTAACTTCTTAGAAGCTGTTTTGGAAAAAGAGTACGTGATCCTTCCAGGAAAGATCACGAGAAAAGGAAACACCAAGAATGTTAAGAGAAAAGGAAGGATTGAGTTGTGTATTGTTGAAGGTAAGGAGATAGTCGTGTGGAAGATTGTGACGAGTAGACGGGTGAAGGAACCGAGTTTTTGAGGAATTGAAAGCCACAAGGTTTTCTCTGCCTCAATCATAGTAGAAAGATCAGAGGTCAGGTGCATCATGGCCGTCCTACGCGAAACATGGAGTGACTGTTGAGAGGGATGCTTTGTGAAGTGGGTAAAGTAGTGAAGAGTGGAATCATCGGTATAGGAGTGGATAGGGCAGGAAGTGTGATATAATAGATAATTGATAAATAAAAGGAAAAGAGTGGGTGAGAGGACAGAACCCTGAGGAACACCACTATTAACAGTTGAAGAGAATAACAGTGGCCATCTACAACCACAGCTATAGATCGGCTAGAAAGGAGATTAGAGATGAAGGCACAGATAGAAGGATAGGAACCGAAGGAGGGCAGTTTCGAAATTAAAGATTTGTACCAAACTATCAAAAGCTTTTTGTGTCTAGCGCAATAGCAAAGGTTTCACCAAAATCCCGAAAGGAGGATGACCAAGAGTCAGAGATATATGCAAGAAGATCGTCAGTAGAGCGTTCTCTGCGTTAGCCACACTGACGATCTGAAAGAAGATTGTGAGTAGAGAGGTGTTTAAGAATCTTCCTATTAAGGATAGATTCCAAACTTTAGAAAGGCAAGAAATTAAAGCAATTGGACGATAGTTGGAGGGTTGAGAGGGGTCACACTTCTTTGGGACAAGTTGAATGAAAGCAAACTTCCAGCAGGAAGGAAAGAGTTTGCCTCGGCAGGGTGTCAGCATAGAAACACAGTTCTTGAGAACAACAGGAGGGACACACTCAGGACCGTATGTTTTTCTAGAGCTGAGCCCAGATCGGGCAGAAAAACATCTAATTTCAGAAAATTATGTCGGAAGAAGATGAAGAAGGAACATTACCAGAATGGTCCAGGGTTGAACTGGAGGCGAAAGTTTGAGCGAAGAGTTCAGCTTTATCAGAAGAGACGGCAACTGTGCCATCGGAGTGGAAAAAAGGAGGGGAAGAAGAAGTAGCAAAGTTGTTGGAGAGGTTTTTGGCTAGGTGCCAGAAAGAGCGGGAATAATTAGAATTGGACAGGTTTTCACATTTTGGTCGGATGAAGGAATTTTTGGAGAGTCGAAGAACAGATTTTGCAAGATTCCGGGCAGAAATATAAGCTGAGTGAGAGTCAGGAATTTGGTGGCTATGGTACCTTCTAAAAGCCTCCTTTCTGTTGCGGACAGCATTAGAACAAACAAGGTTAAACCAAGGCTTTTTTTGCATTAGTAGTAGGAATAAAATATGGAATGTACGCCTCCATGCCCGAGAAAATGACCACCGCGATACGCTCAGCACACTCGGAGGGGCCCCGGCGACGGAAACAGTAATCATTCAATGGGAAATCAGGGAAGTACTGCCTAAGGACCTCCCAATCAGCGGCGCCAAAGTGCCAAGTGTGTTTCCTCTTGGGAGGATCCAAAGGCCGAATTGGAGCGATATGACAGGAAACAGATACAAGATTGTGGTCAGAAGAGCTCAACGGAGAAAAAAGTTTGAGACTAAGAAGGATGAGGGGAAAGAAATAAATCCAGAAAGTTGAGCTTATCTCCAAGGCGATCGGGAATACGAGTAGGGTGTTGTACACTCTGCTCTAGGTCATTTAGGATAGAAAAATAGTAAGCTAGTTCACCAGGCATGTCATTGAAATGGGAAGATAGCCAAAGGTGGTGATGAACATTAAAATCACTTAAAATGGAGATTTCAGCAAAAGGAGAGGGGAATATAATGTATTCCACTTTGGAAGTGAGGTAGCCAAAGAATTTTGGACAGTCGGTAGAATTAGGAGAAAGGAAGACAGCGCGGATGTATTTAGTTTGAGATTGGCATGTACGCCGAAGCCAGAGGGGTATAGAATTCGGAAGATTCAAATTCGGGAATACGAGAGCAAGTTACGTCATGAAGTCTTTGTAACTTTATTTTTTAAATTTTGAAAAGATGACGTAGTGTACAAGATGCATGTATGTGTAGTGAAGAATAGGGAGAGAAGTGTGTTTGGGAGCATGCTGGACTGCTCACAGGGAAATCATACCGCTAATAGATATATGCAGTAGAACAGTGGTTGTCAACCGGGGGTAAGTGAAGCCATTTCTGGCAGTACATCAGTGTTGCCAAGTGGTTACAGAAAAATAAAATAAAGATCTGGGCCTTAAAAATCTGTACAGTATAATTTCAAATTATATATATATACACACAGTATATATGTGTGTGTGTATATATATATATAAATATATACAGATCTACAGAAGCTAAGGCTAACAAAGACCCTAAGATCCACTCTATGGTTAGCCCGAGAGAAAGGAGAGAGTAGGGGGTTAAAAGAAGAGAATAAGGGGTTAAGTAAGTAGCAAAACCTATCATTCGTGGGTTAACATTCATTCAGAAAAAGAGAAAGAAAGACTCTCCATCATCATCCGCCGGCCACTGCCGACAAATCGGAAAAATAGTCGAAGAGAATAGGAGAGGGGTGAAAGATGAAGAGAAGTAAAATAAGAACGCTTACAAAGCAAACACAGCCTTAACTCAAACATTGTCATACCATGCAAACTACAGACATACAAGTAAAGAGAGGATAAGAAAAGAAAAAAAATAGGAAGAGTATAACAAAAACCGAGTTATTTTACGCTACGAGCTACATCTAAGTTCGTGTTAGTCTAATTTTTTTTTTATTGCTGGCATATCACAAGCTGGCATTAATCGTCAACAGACTCATCCTTGACCACTACCCATAGAACTCCTGTTACTAATTGCTTTATTATTTTAAACAACGTTAATACTTTTAAAATGCCTATCTAAACGGTTTTTAAACATATTAACGCTGGTAGAGTTCACGACGGACGCGGGAAGATTATTCCATTTATCAATTACTTTAAACGTAAAAATGTTTTTAGCGATGTTAATGAAACGTCTGCCACGTAATTTAAATCCGTTATTACGAGTATTGCTATTATCGAAAGTGAACAGTTTGTCAAAATTTACGTTATCGATGTTATTAACGATTTTGAAAACTTTAATAAGCTCCCCCTTAATCTCATAATTTCGAGTGAATGCAAGTCTAACTCTTTAATTTTATCTTCGTAAGACTTGTTGCGTAATGACGGAATTAGTTTCGTGGCGCGACGCTGAACCCTTTCTAACCTATCAATATCCTCACGCAAATACGGGCACCAAAACTGAACGGCATATTCTAAATGAGGCCTGACTAGGGACTTGTAAAGGAGCAATATATTATTCTTCGATTTAAATTCGAAATTACGCGCTTTGAAGCCTAACATCCTATTAGCTTTTGAGCAAGACTTCAGGCACTGGTTCCTAACTTTTAAATCCTTAGATACGCGTACGCCTAAATCTACTTCCTCGTCAACGCTCGCTAACCGTCTATTGCCCATCGTGTACGTGTAATTATTGTTGCGAGAACCTATATTAGTGGACCGGCCAAAATTGAAAAATCGACTTTGAACGGCGTTTTTTGTTAATAGCTGGCACCCATGATAAATCAATGTACCTGTGGGTGAGGAATAAAATGCAGGTGGATGCCACTCTCGCTTTTGGCTTTGAAGGTAATTTTCGAGGTCAAACTGTGCAAAAAATATTTTCTAATTTTAATTAAAAAAAAAATATTCTGAGCCAATTGGTTTGACCAAATGTTTCTCCACACTTAGTGATAAAGAAGTATGATGACACGCTTATTTCATCCGAATTACCAACTCAAGGTCAAATTCAAGTTAATCACGACCGAAATTCTGCTAAAAATGTGATTTTTTTTATTTTAATTGGCGAAAAAAAACATTGAGCGAGTCTGTTTGTCAAAACAATTTATTTTAACATGATCAGTGCCTAATAAGTTTGATGGCATGAATTGAGTACTCACAGTAACAGAATTATCACAACTAAATCACAAAGCAGTAAATATAGCCCCATAACTATACAGTTTACACACTAGTAACATCTACAAGTTCACGTTTCTTGATGAACAGCACCGAAATGCTGCACTGACAGTCACAATTGTACGGATTGCAATCACTTAAGAACAGAGTTTTAGTTCCTTACAACACATTCCAGCTTCTCTCGATTTCTGCCCGGAAGAGACATAGATCTACTGTCCAGCTGGGTTACAGCAACCGCTGTCGTCACAACCACAAGCTGTCGTACACTTCATCCTTTTCCTGAAACAGTTGCATCTAGCTGTCTTGCACTTTTTCTTGCAACCACAAGCAACACGCTCCAGGCAGGCTTCAGGGATTGGAGGAAGTCTTGTCCACACTGGTAGGAGGCTCCCATCTTCCAACTTCCAGGCTGAAGTGTCCACCGGATCTTTGACATTTACGTGCTCTTTGTCACCTTGGAGCCATATTTTGGCCTGATAGTTTGCCCGCTTGGCGTGGAGCTTCAGGGCATCCTTTGTCGGTGGGAGCATTTCCATAGTCTTCATGGCCTTCCCAAAAAGGTGAACGCTGGCGTCATCAACTGTGTGTTCCGGGGTGCCATACCAATGGCACACAAACTTCTCAATATCTGCGATATCCCCATCTTGACCAATGGCGTGCAGCAGGTGTGTGTGGTCACTGAACACCTTCCAACACTTCTTTTTTCCATGACCACTGAAGGATGAGACTGTCACACCCGGTCAAAGCGTGGAAGCTGACCAGATTGTCCCTGACTGGGGGCGACAAACTTTTGAATACATCGTGCACTGGGTAGCATTTTCGGTTCTTTGCTGTTCCGCACAGCATCCACACTTCAGCGACCTTGGTGCAAACGAAGTGAATCAGCAGCACCATTATATCACTACATCACTAATAAAGGGTGATCCAGAGAAATGGGACCCAAAAGAAACCCCTGTAACTCTTAAAGTATAAGTCCTTTTATAAAATCATACGCATCATTCGAAAGAGGATAGTTACAAGTTTGTACAGGATTGTATAGGTTTTGACAATACAAGACAAGATAAGATACAAAACAAAATAAAAGTGTTAGTTAAAACTAACCCTTCAAGATGACTGCATGGACTGTGGAACAGCTGCGTTTCATAACTGAGCAATATTATGAGCATGGAAGAAGTGTAGTTTCAGCTCAAAGATCTTTCAAGACAAATTTTCAGATGTCAAAATCACCTTCTAAGAAAGTAATCCGTCGGTGTGTCAGAAATTTTCCCTAACTGGCAGCATTGGAAAAAGAAGACCAACTGGAAGAGTGCGCACAGCAAGGATAGACGAGATCATTAACAGAACTCATGAAATTGTACAGGATAATCCTAACATAAGCATCAGACGTGCTTCTCAGCTGTTAGGAGTTGGATATGGAACAACACACCGTATATTCAAGCAAAATTTAATGCTCTTTCCATATAAAATTCAAACAGTGCAACAACTAAACGATGGAGATTTCGCACGAAGACGACAATTCTGTCAATGGATCCAACAGAAGGTAAATGACACCACCAATTTTCTAGCAACTTTGATTATGTCAGACGAAGCCCATTTTCACTTGAATGGAACTGTAAACAAACAAAATTGTCGTTTCTGGGCAACAGAAAATCTATTGAATATTACCGAAGTCCCGTTGCATAGTCAGCGTGTAACTGTTTGGTGTGGTCTTACTGCATCTCAGATCATAGGGCCGTACTTTTTCGAGGATTCCACCGGAAACACGGTCACTGTAAATGGTGATCGCTACGAAAAAATGTTGACCGATTTCCTTATTCCTAAATTAAGAGATCTTTGTCTAGAAAACCACTGGTTCCAACAAGACGGAGCTACCTGCCATACCACGAGGAACTGCATGGCAGTTTTGCGTCAAACGTTTCCAGGCGAGTTGATCTCAAGATTTGGAGACGTTGAATGGCCCGCAAGGTCTCCGGATTTTTCTCCCTTAGATTATTATCTCTGGGGATATTTAAAGAGTAGGGTCTACAGAAATAACCCAACGACCTTGCAAGAATTGAAGGCCGCCATCACAAATGAGATACAGGCCATACCACCGCACACACTTGCAAAAGTGATGCAGAACTTACAAGCGAGAACACTGGAATGCTTGGCAACTAATGGAGCACATTTGAAAGGAGTCATTTTAAAAAATAAATATTTCATAATAAACTTGTAACTCTACTCTTTCGAATGATATATAGTTTTTATGAAAGGAATTAAATATTAAGAATATTTGGCTTTTTTTTATGGGTCCCATTTATCTGGATCACCCAGTACATCAGTATCTCTGCACACTACCAGTATTCGTTCATAGCCCTGGGACGCTGCATCACATGTGAAGGATGAGCCTGGTGTCCGCCTCTTCATTGTTGCTATGCAATGGAACGTCATGTTGCCTGGTTGACCGTACTTTAGTGGCTTCAGAGAAGCCACCCCCTGCCACCAGCTGACATCTTTCTTGAAGATCTCTGCCCTTCTCAGCGATGACGTTAGACAGAAACAAGGCTAGGTCAGCCTTGTTTGTATCCAGGGCCATGAAGTTTTTCCACACTTCAGGCAGTGGAACTTGTGGGCCATCAATGACTTTCCGAATCGGTTTCTTCTTGCTTGCACGCTTTGTCCTGGTAACTGCTTTGATCGATCCTTCCCCTGCGTACCGATCAAAGATGACATCAACTCTTGTTGTGTGTTCATTGAAATAACTCGTCACGACCTTGAAGAACACTTCAGCATAGTCGCCGAATGTCCGACAGCCGCCAGGCTTGCCAAGAGCTTGGATGAGTGCATGGCCATCTATCATCACACAGGTCTTCAGATCAGAGGTTGGAACCTCTGAGCTTATGGTCTGCTGAGCCATCAGGATGTTCATCAGCTCAGACTTCGATGTCGAATTCATCTCTCCTCCTGCCTTCGCCAGACTAAATGGGACTGGGGACAGTTCATCCTTCAAGACGTTGACCATCTCCACCATGGTCGCGGCATTCAGGAGCCGCTGCAGTACCTTTCTGTCAGCTTTGATGGTCTTCTGCATGTTCTGCTTGGTGGAAACTGTAGCTTTGTACACATCAGCGAAGGTTTTCGACCGATGTTTCTTCATCGTTTCATGGAAGCCTACTATCTGTTCAATCAGTCTCTCCTTCATGAAGCCGATTACATGCTGCTTTCCTCGATCCTGAGCTGTCAGCAGGTTCTCCACATCTGTGGGTGCAGTGTCTTTGGTTGCCAGTGAAACAAGTGGGATGTTAGTGGCGGCATCTGTATCTCCTGCTTCACTCACGTGAACTCTGAAGACGTCAAACTGCTTCAACTGCTGAACTAGCTTCGTGACATCATGAGCGTCACGCCTAGTGCGAGAAGGAAGACTGTCAACCCGAGTGAAGGTGGCTTCCCCATCATCATCTTGAAGATTGAAGAGGCATCTTGTGTCTTGAGAGATGCGTGACCGCTCTGACCATACCTATCCTTTAGCAGTATAATTACTATTATTTCACCAGCTGGCACTGTCTGCACTCATTTAATTGCATATACCAAACCAATGTCTGGCCAGCCAGTGCATTGAAAATATTCAACATGTAAAAGTATGCGATTACTTGTACTATGGCAGTAGTAGGCACATACGCACCTCACCCAGCATGCTAAATGTAGTTTTAATGGAAATAAAGACATCCAGAGTTATAGTTACATTCAATTATTATCCATAAAATCACATAAATATGCTTTATGTGCTAATGATACACTTTCAAACACGTGTTACATAGAGCCACCACTGAAATGCAAAAATTCAAAAATTTTCAGAATTTGACTTGTAACCTTGTATGGGACCTTCAAACCCAAAATTGAGAGTGGCATCCACCCACATTTTGTTTGGCATCCTCAATACTACTTATCTAAGATGGGGTGCCTGCTATTAACAAAAAACGCCGTTAAGTTTTTTCAAGAGGACTTTTCAATTTTTGGCAGGCCCACTATATGCAAAACTTTACATTTGTCTACGTTAAATTACATCTGCCACTTATCCGTCCCCTCTATATTCCTATTTACATCGTCTTGAAGCCTATTTCTATCGTCCACGTTAACAACTTTACCGCCTATTTCAGTACTGTCCGCGAATTTTGACACGTTACTGGTCAAGCCTACATCTATGTCGTTAATGTAGATTACGAATAGCAATGGGCCTAACACTCAGGGGCGTACCTGAAGTATTTGGCACCCGGGGCGGATCCTTCCTTTGGCATCCCCCATAAATAATTTTAAAATTTAAACACAGTAAAATATATGTTTGCAAGTAGATTTTTAAACAGTACAGTACTGTCATAAGCAAATTGGAAATAAGAAAAATGCAGGACATTAAAAATTCAGTGAACAGGTAATACTGCATTTTATTTTATACGAAATACACAGGAAATACATTAACTGAACAAATTGTCTGATTTATTATTATTATTTTCTGGGGGGGGGGGGGGGGGGGTTAAGTGCAAACACGACTCCTAAAAAAGCAGAAAACTATGAACATTACTCACAAATAACTAGACCACTGACAAAATGAAAATTAACAGTATATCCAGTAAATAAAGTAAAAAAAATCACATCACAACGATGCATTTATCGGATATTATAACATCACGACGATGCAGTTATAAACACTTAAACGTCACTATGATACCACATTGTCAAAAATGACTGGACACTGGTATAAGTACCATGATATTGTTATAAACACCAGCACTTTATGCTTTATCATAATTATTTAATGAAACATACCTCATGTATGTGGAGTCACAGTGTCAAGTGAACAAGACTTGGAATGTCAATTGCATCCAGCTGGCTATGCTCAACAAACTGATGACTAAAACATCAACAAACGTTCGCCTTTCGATGTAATTTTCATCAAATATTTAATTTTTCGTTTGTAAATTTTGTATTGCCAATAAAAATAAAAATTTATTTTATAGTCGAAATTAACATTAGGCTGTTGTAATGGTTTGAACATTTAATTTTTTTTCTTACTTTGGTGAATTTTTCATTTGGTTTGAAAACTTGTACTGGTATTTCAACTCTCCCGATGGCACCCCCCTCCTGGCCGTCACCCGGGGCGGACCGCCCCCCTCGCCCCCCCTTAGTACGCCACTTCTAACATTGAACCCTGTGGGACACCGTTACCTACATCCAACCACCCCGATTCACTACCATTAACGACGACCCTCTGTTTCCTAGCACGAAGCCATTCCTCTTACCAGTTAGCTACCTGACCGCGTATACCGTGCGCTTTAACTTTCGCAATTAATCTTCTATGCCGAACTGTATCGAACGCTTTTTTAAAGTCTAAATAAATAACGTCAGCCGCTCTATGCCTATCGTATTCGCGCACTATTTCGTATAAAAATTCTAACAAATTAGTTAAACAAGATCTATGGCATCGAAACCCATGCTGACTATTAATCAAATCTCGATTTTCTAAGTGATCGATGATACGATCCCTAACTACGGATTCCAAAAGTTTACCAATAATTGACGTTGAGCTAATAGGCCTATAATTGCTAGCTAGTGTGCAGTCGCCTTTTTTAAAAATGGGCGTAACGTTAGCTAATTTGAAGTCTTCAGGAATAATCCCCGTTTCCAGTGACTGATTAAAAATTTTTGTTAAGGGGCCTACCACAACGTCTTTCAAAAGTCTAGGACAAAGCGCGTCAGGGCCTGGAGCCTTGCTAACTTTTAGCTTATCAATATAATGCGCAATCTCACCCTCGTAAACAGTTATTTCATTCAAAATAATCTCGCTACTAAATGGAACGATATCGTCCACGTCGGGGACATTATTTACGTCTTCTACGGTAAAAACTGTGGCAAAAAAGTTGTTAAAAATACCCGCCATCGCCTGAGCGTCGGAAACCAAAGCGCCGTTAACGTCCACTAGAAGGCCTGTTATCTTTTATTGGCTTACGATTATTCACATAGTAAAAAACTTTTTGGATTATGTTTACTATCCGCAGCTATAAGTATCTCTAAATTACGCTTAGCATTCCTAACTGATCTTTTAACCTGATGTCTAAGCTCGATATATCTATTAAAGTTAGCTACCATGCCATTGCGCTTATTAAGTCTATACGCTCTGTTACGCTCGTTTATGAACTTGCCTATTTCCCTAGTCCACCACTTGGGCCTACCATGATTTCTAGCGCGCTTGTGCCTACGAGGAATAAACTCCCTTTCGATACTCATAAAACTTTCTTTAAACGCCTCCCAATGAAAATTTACGTAATTACCCATAAATAAATTATCCCAGTCCACTACTCTCATCCTGTCCGCAAAACTATCAAAATTAGCCATACGAAAATCAAGGACTTCTATTACGTTACTATCCTTACTGTTTACTATCAATAGCTTAAACCTAAGAATTTGGTGATCACTACATCCCAAACTCTCACCTACTTTTAAACCGACTATATTACCGTCGTTCGTCATCACCACGTCTGAGATATTGTCACCGCGCGTTGGTTCGGTTACACTCTGTCGTCAAAAATTATCTTCCATGAACTCAGTCAGTCTCAAACCCTCACCATTACCAGTAAAAGTCTCGTAATTAACATTAGGGCAGTTAAAGTCTCCGATAATTATACTATCCCAATTATTACTAAAGTTACCAAGAAGTGAGTAAAATCTAGTATCGGTATCGAGGGGTTGAACGGGAGGTCTATAAACAACAAAATTAAAGCTAATACTACGCGCCCTAATTTCAACGCATATCGCATTAAATTGCTGCCAGAAAATCTATCTTAACCTCGATAGCCCTAAGGGAATTACGAATGTACAACAAAACGCCGTCACCAATCCTATGTAACCTATCATTAGTAAAAAGTTTAAAACCCGCTATATCAAGTTCCCCCAACAAGTCCCGATCGCGGTATTTAACCACGTTTCGGTTATAGCAACTATATCGTAGTTGCCGGAATAAATTATCGCCTTAAATTCGTTCAATTTATTTCTAATACAACGCGCGTTACAATAAAAGACTTAAATTATTTTTTACCACGGATCGGCGTTTTAAACTATTTTTCACGTCGGGCTGGCGTTTCCCGGACCCACAACGTTTAAAGAAGGCTTCGACCTATACAGCTTTCGAACTAGGGTTTCTTTACCGGGATCCCGGGATCCCGGTAGATTTTTAGCTAATTTAAATTTCCCGGGAAATTCTCCATGTCCCGGGAAATCCCGGGATATTGCAATCACTCTTTCTGAAGAAATTCAAACTGAAGATGACGAACATAATGACAACATAGATGAAGATGGAGAAGATTTCAATCATAGTATTGATTTTGAAAGTGTTTTGTGTGAGCGCTTTGATGAGGATCCGTTCGAGATAGATATTTCATTTGGATCGCACGACACTGTAGGTAAAGAAATCAACGTGTCTCAAATCATCAATAAAGTCAGAAAAATAGCACAAAAATTTCGCAAATCACCTTTAAAGAATAACATCTTACAAGGATATGTTCAACAGGAACAAGGAAAAAGTTTGCATCTATTGCTGGATTCCAAAACCAGATGGAATAGTCTTTTAGCCATGCTGGAGCGATTTATCAAAATAAGGTCATCCGTATCGAAAGCTCTCATCGACTGCAATAAAGATATGGACAATTTTGACCTTGACAAACAAGAAGTTGCTGTAATTCGTGACATTGTGGCATCGCTGGAGCCATTAAAAGTTGGAGCAGAAAAGCTGGGCAACAGAGAATCGACTTTACTTTCATCAGAAGGTGTTTTTTTCTTTCATTTTGAACGAACTAAATCAACTAAACACACCTTTTTCAAAAAAACTAAAGGAGTCGTTCATTCGACGCATAACAGAGAAGAAATGAGAACTTGACTGGCCTCATACAATACCTCAATAGTGGAAAGAATTATAAAAAGGTCGCAACTTTCGCAAGTGACAGAAGTTGCCAGCCTTACCAACCAAGTCTATGTTAATTTCATCAGCAAAGCAGATGTTAGATCGCCTTTTTGGAGTACCTGCTGATTCTACCTCTAGTGAGACAGATGAAGATAATGATGTGCAAGAATCAGCTGTCCCTCAGTCATCTTCGATGACTCTAGCTGAAAGGCTTGATGCAGCTATTAAAGCAGCCGAGGTAGAGAAATCAAGAACACTAGACAGCAAAGCAAGCGCTGCAAAGCACCTTAAAAAGGAACTAGAGATCTTCGAGGCTACGGGCGAAAAAAACGCAGAACATCTCTCTTCTCCTGAATGCATTAAAGACGATTCCACCCACGTCAATAGAATCGGAAAGGGCATTCTCAGCAGCAGGACTTTTCGTGACTAAAATGAGAACAAGATTGAGTGATCGAAGTATTGACCATCTTTGTTTTTTGAAATCGTACTATAAAAATTCACAGTGATAATTTTTTTGGTTGAATTCATTGAAGTTCTTTGCAATTTGAAGGTAATTTTTATTTTTTCCTTAAATTTTCTAAGCAATTCAAAGGCAATTTTTTTTTCGTTGTATTCATTAAGTTTTCAATGAAACGGAGCAATTTTTTATTTGTGAAAATTTTCTATGTAATTCAAAAGTTTTTTTTTAATACATATTTTTCACAGCAATATTATTTTATTTTGCCCATCATGGAGATTGCAGAACTTATTAAATGACTATAAAAAAAAATAAAAAATAATTATACCCCCTCTTTTCTAGGTTAATTTATTTTATAATATATTTTAAATATAATTAATTATATCCCGGGATTTCCCGGGATCCCGGGAAGGGAATCATTATCATCCCGGAATCCCGGGATAAGCAAAAGGCCGGGAAATGAGAAACCCTATTTCGAACGTTCTCATCGATTAACCTACCTAGCCTAGCATTCCCTATTTCATTGAAATGCACCCCCCATCTTTTATAAAAAGGCTAGGATCACTAAATTCTGACCACAGCTTTACGAAGGGTGCATTTTCCTCAGCACAAATCTCTCTTAATTTATTATTCAAAAATATTGTTTTTGACGTAATCGTAAGACCCAAACCGTGCCTAGGGGTAATACCTAGAACTAAAGACCTATCTGACCTTGCCTTTAGGGACCTAATTAACCCCTATTTCTCTCCAAAAGGTCAGGCATTCTCGTATCGGGCCTATACGAGTCGTTGCCTCCTACCATCGTCATAAGTATTTGTACAAAGAAATATTGGTGCTGGTTAAGTATGCGGTCTACCATCTGAGTTTTGACAGAATATAAACTAACGAAAATATCACGACTTAACCTAACCAATTATCAAGGGCGTACAGTTGATCTATTATTAATTATAACATTGTTTGTTTCTGGAATAGTATTTACTATTTACTAATAGATCAACTGTACGCCCTTGATAATTGGTTAGGTTAAGTCGTGATATTTTCGTTAGTTTTAACGAAAATATTCTGTCAAAACTCAGATGGTAGACCGCAACTGGCGCACATACGCAAGCAATGGAACGTTCTTGGCTAGATGCAAAAATAGATATTTTAAAGAAGAAAAGGGGCATTCCTGTGCAAATGCTACAATCTCATTTAAACCATTTTTGTTGGAAAATGCTAAGAAAGGAAGGAGGAGGATCTGTTCGTAGCCTTCTTAAATGATATCCGCACTGTATACACACAGTAATGCCTAATATAAGAGTTTGCAAAACATTTTTTTAAAAAAATTTTACAAACTTTTTTGGTTTCTTTTAATAAATAAAATTTTGTAATTAAATATATTTCTTGAACTAAATTTCTTATATTTTAATTCCTTTCCTTAAATACATTTATAAAAGTGTAATTTAAGATGATGTAGACCGCACACTTAACCAGAACTCAGATGGTAGACCACACACTTAACCAGAACTCAGATGGTAGACCGCACACTTAACCAGAACTCAGATGGTAGACCGCACACTTAACCAGAACTCAGATGGTAGACCGCACACTTAACCAGCACCGAAATATTCCACCTATATTAGTCCTTATCTTTTGTATTATGCATAGGGTAGTTATAAAAAGCTTACTGTCTTCGTTTGGAAAAATTTAATACAAAAAATTAGTTTAACACCAACATATAATGTAAAATATCAAAGAATTTGAAATTAAAAAAAAATAAAAATGCAAAAGTTTTCGTACATTTATTTACAAAATTATTAATACTTTGGTTGTCCAACTTAGGTTTCAAGAATTTAAAAAATTTGTCAGTAGTTGGCTGTTTATTGATTAGAGACTGTTGGCAATTCTGAATTATAGAATTTTCTCTGTGAATCTTCATGAAAGACGGATGATTGTACAAGCCATTACTAAACAATAGGTCATCGTGGTAAAGAGCTCCCTACAAATCTTGAGAGATCTGTTATTGCTGCACACGAATCTAGAAAGTTATAGGAAGATAGAAGTACCTCGAATTCCATTTACGACGGTTGCTGCAGTTACAAATAGAAAGGCTTTGGAACAATCAAAATTCAACTAATTTGTGGACGACCTTACAAGATTTCAGAACGTACAGCTAGACGGATTGAAAGAATGGCTACTGCGAATTCATTAGTGAATGCAGATGATATTTGACAAGCATTAAGACCGTCTAAGATCGATATCAATCCCCTACTGTACGTTACAGTGAGAAACAATGGTCTGCATGGAAATGTTGCACAAAACAAACCTCTGCTACGAAAAGCGCACAAAGAAGCTCGTTTAAAGTACGTCAAGAGTTATCAATGATGGACTTGCATTCTGGAAGAAAGTTCTCTGGACAGACAAGACCAAAAATAAATTTTTCAGGAACATGATTCGGTATGTTTGGTGAAAATTAGTTACTGTATTCGACGAAAAAAACATCCTTCCTACGGTTAAATATGGCGGTGGTAGTTTGTTTCTTTGGGAATGCTTTAGTGCTTCTGGTCAAGGAAAGCTTGTCATCATCATTCGAATTCTGAATTCGAAGAAATTCATGAAATTTTAAAAGGAAATGTATTGCCTCCAGTTCGGGAGTTGCGAATGGGTGGCAATTGGGTACTGCAACAAGATAATGATCTAAAATACTCGTATAAAAGTAAGAGCACCATGAAATGGCTTCACCAAAAGAATTTCAAACTTCTCGAGTGACCCATTCAAAGCCGAGATCTCAATTTAATCGAGAATTTATGGTGTGATTTGAAAAAAACGTATCCGCAAGAGAAACCCTTCGAATCTGAATGAATTGCAACAATTTTCTTTAGAAGAATGGTCAAAAGTTTCTACTGCGAAATGTGGAAACCTCATAAAAAAATATCCAAAACGAATCACTGAAGTCATTGAAGCAAAATGTGGACACTCAAAGTATTAAATAATTTTGCAAATAAATGTACGAAAACTTTTTCATTTTAGCTATTTTTTAGTTTCCTCAAATTCTTTGACGTTTTACATTATATTTTGGAGTTAAACTAAGTTTTTTATTTGTTCAATTTTTCAAAACAAACCGTTAACTTTTCATAGCTATCTTATTCATGGTACAAAAGATAAGGACGAAGATAACTGAAAGATAACCTTTGAGCGCCCCTGCATGTATGTATGTATGTATGTATATCGCTTAAACTTTAAAATATACGATCACCTCAGTATACGTATGAAAACGTGAAAGTGCATTGCCTGGTGTATGGTTAGCTTTCAGCGCATGCGCGAAGGCGAACAATGACACGTTTCAAACGAGTTTGGCAGTACGCTACGCAGCGTATCTCTGTCTATGATGTAGTTCTTGTTTATCAAAGCTTGCGAGTGACAGATACTTGGTGTTTTGCTTCATGGCACACTTATTTCGCACTATGATAACATTGGATAAAGCTGTTATTGAAAAAGGGGCCCTGATATTCAGGAAAATAAACTGTTGGTGACGAAACACTGATTAGCCGAAGTTCAGATAATAGAGATCAGCTTCAGAGAATGTTTGTCAGCCGCGTAAAGCTATAGAAAGTGTTATAGTGGAAGTAAATCAAAATATCGATATTATGAGGATACTTACATTAAGTGTGGATTTGTTTGAAACAAGTGTGATCCCCCCCCTTTAACATTGTGCGTAAATATGCGGCACAACGCACTCAAATAACAGCGTGAAACCTTTACTTTCGCAGCGCCATCTATTCAATAATCGCGCCAAAATGAAAAACAAACCAGTTGACTCTTTCATGAGAAAAGCTTCAAATGTGATGCAACGATCCACAGTCAACGGCGTATATAGTTCTAACCAAAGTGGGGGGGGGGGGAGACACACACATTTTGCCATTAGCTTTTTGCAATTTAAAAAAAATGAAATGTGATATATATATATATAATATAAACTTGTTTATAATGGACATACGATTAATACTCTGTATAGAAAGTTTAAATAACTGCATGGAATTTGCGGAATGTAGTAATATAATCGCTAAATTATTATATGCACCCGTTTGTATGGTAGATATCCCTCAATAATATGCGTATGAAAGAGATACGAGATCAATACTGTATGTCTTGCTTATTTGTAATTACTCAAATTTAAATGACAGTCATTAGATCCTTAAAAAATATCTAAGACTAGTTTAGTTTTAGTTGAAAAAAAGAACTTAAATTAACGTAAATCGCATTTAACCCAAATACAAATAAGAGTGTTTGATTTCGCAAAATCCGCTATGCTATGCATAAGCCTATGATGTGAAATCAAACAGGCGATTCCACCTTCCAAATTCATCAATAACTTCATCAATATTTATTTTAATATCCTCGTGAATGAATAATAAAGACAGACCATTTAATCTTTCTTCATACATCGTAGACCTTAAGTAACTCTTAAGTTACTTTAGGCAACTGAATGAGCGCTCGCTTGTTGCATTTGCGTTAGGGTAAAGTAGACAAAATATGCAACCAATATTTCTAAGTTTGGGTAGGTGCCACGCTGTCTGCGGATACTACCAACGATTAACGAATAACAATTCTAAGAAATCAGTGTGGGAACGACCAGCGATCTCTCGCGGACACAAACAAGCACAAACTGAAACATGTGACAAAAACGTTCGTACTTCTTGAAAATAGTAGTGTGTGACACTGCCGACCGACGACACCATTTAGGCTAGTGGTTGTTTGAAGAGGGGGGGGGGATGGAAAAAAATGGACAAAAATTTCAGTTTGAAAATTAACAAAATGTGTATATTACTATATTATCCTAATCCATACAAATATTTAAAAAAACTAATATTTTAATAGCGAATTAAAAAAAATTATACAAAGCGTATTTTTATGTACAAACGAGGGGGGGCATGGCCCCCTCTATATACGCTAATGTTCAGTGACCACTATATAGAGATATGGGTTGATTGCCTGTTACCCTCATCCGTTGGAAATGTCCAGCAGATTTCAGTGGAGAGTGAACGACAAAAGCCCTATATATTTTCGTTAGAGAATTATGAATATGTAGGTCTTTAAAGGACCTCTTTATATTTAATTGTTTATGGTAATTTTAGCGTCGGGATTTTAGACGCCTAATATTAGAATGAAAATGAAATTGCCTCACCTTAATTTTGATGGATCTTAGTTTGCTTCGATGCAGGGCGTTACGATCTTTTTCGGTGTAGGGCCGCCACGATGGAGTTACGCAATGAGTTAACGTCTTGTAATAAATATGGGCTGTCACAATATAGACACTTCTGGGGATAGGCCTATCCTATTTTATGTATTAATTTTATTATAAGGAATTCACTCAGAACTTTAGGGGAGACAAAAACACATCCTCCCTGTTTAAAGCGTTCGCTGTAACATAAACAGCCCTGAGAGCCGTTCCTTTAATATATCTTCATATTTTCGTATAAATTGCTGATTTTGCAAAGGTTGTTGACTCTTTCTCCCTTGTATTTTGCATGGGTTAGCAAATGGAAAATTTGGTTCACGTGATATAAATGAAGGTTTCTCGTGGTTGTACAGACCCGACGCCTACATACGGTTTCTATGTATGTATGGCAATCATTTCATTCCCATTAGGCTATGTCGCCAATCCCGAGCCAATTTTGTATAGATATTTAATTCAATTAATTAATAATTTATATTTAATTATGAAATAAAGGTACCACATATGATACCATGTTGTGGTTTTTCCATATGGCTGTTAGTAATGCAAGCTCATACGACAAGGCAAAACAGCCTCATGGTATTACTGAGAAACTCGTAATATCAGTTGCTGTAATAATAGCCCCCCCAAAAAATTTGCTGCCATCAAAATTTCAGATTCAAACAATATTGTGGTTGGAAGAATAAATAAGATGGCAGAGGACATTGTATTGGCAGGTTGTGTTATAATATTATAGCATGTAAATGATTTGCGTGATGAATCAACAGATATATCAAGTGATGCTCATAGGGTGCTTTTAAAAACTGAAAGTGTGAATTTCGGGTCACGGAACCCCGCAAATGATGAGGTTCCGGGAGCAAATAAAGCACATGATTTTTTGGGAAAATCATCAAATATTTAGAGGTTGCCCAAAGACCCCAAAGTTTTACCCATATGCTCATTTATTTATGCGCCCTTTTTAAGTCACTTCTAGTGTTTATTAACCCATTGATACACAGCTGCTCGTGTTATCATCCCCTTTGGCATGCAAATGGGTCAGGACATAAGTGAGATGTGCCTCAGTCCAAGTGCTATTCGGGCCAGCAGATCCAGGTACAGATCAGCCCACGAAGCAGAGGTGAGAGCTTCCTACAAGCCTGAATGCCCTCTTGTTCTTCACTGGGATGGAAAACTTATGGCAGACTTAATGGGAAGAGACAAAATCGACCGTTTAGCCATCTTAGTTACCGGGGATGGGATGAGCAAGATTCTAGCCATCCCCAAACTCCCAGACTCCAAGGCAGAAAGGACAGCAATCGTCATCATCGAAACCATCGAAAACTGGGATCTTGGCCAGAAGATCAAAGCTCTTTGCTTTGACACGACAGCCACCAACACCGGCATCCATGGAGGAGTGTGTGCGCGAGTAGAGCAGGCTCTCGGGCGTGAAATGATTTACTTTGCGTGTCGACATCACGTGCTGGAACTGCTGCTTGAAGCAGTATTTTCTTTCCTTGTTGGAGACCTTTCCAAAGGACCTGAGATTACGATTTTCCAGAGCTTCCGTAATGTTTGGCCGCAACTGAAATTGAATGAATACTCCACTGCCGCGGACGAAGAGGACACGGCTGCAGTGATCAGTCCCTGGGCCGAGAAGATGATTCATGAAGCAAATGACCTTCTGAAAGTGAAGCATCCCAGAGATGACTACAAAGAGCTTCTTGAACTTGTAGTCATTTTCTTGGGAGGAGTACCTCACGGACGTCGGAGTCCTGTGTTCATGGCTCCAGGGGCTTTGCATCGAGCACGGTGGATGGCGCGTGGAATTTACTCTTTCAAGATTTGGATGTTCAGATACCAGTTCACGATGCACATGAACCAATGTCCTTCAACATCTCGTGGAGCAAGTAGCAGTGACCGCCTGATTTCTGGGTTGCGGGACTTGTGTCTCTTCGTTGCTCAAGATTACGTCCTTCCGTGGTTTTCAGCAAGAGAAGCAGCAAGCGCTCCACGAAGCGACTTAGCCCTCCTTCAAAAGTTGCAAAACACCAACGCCGCTGGGTACAAGAGTTTTAATGGGCATCTCTGGTACCTCAATGAGGTAAACGTGGGCCTTGCACTATTCGATCCTGCAGTCGATGATGATGAGAAGCGGAAAATGGTAGAGAATATGAATTCCGTTGAAGGGTCAGAAGCTCCCCCCGACGAGTCTGGATTCCAGATCCAAGAGGAAAGACCCTGGCAGACTTTTGCTCTTCCAATACGTACAATCTGTTCACCCTTCTAGATCTTCCGGTCGATTTCCTGCAAGAGGATCCATCAAACTGGGAAAACAACACCAGCTTTGGTTCAGCAAAGATCAGGGTGGATTCCTTAAATGTAGTGAATGATGCAGCAGAGCGAGGCATAGCATTGATTCAAGAATTCACGAAGGCTGGAAGGACTCGGAACGAAGAGCAGATGCAGTTCATGATTCAAATCGTCGAAGAACATCGTAAAGTCTTGCCGACAGCCTCCAAAAGCCACTTTGATGAAAAAATGAACGCCAACACTCGAGGTGTCATGTACTTTAATCGTTAATTATGAATTTAGTGAATATACTCACACGATATATTTGTTCTGAATACTTATTGGAGATGTATATTGGAGATGCAATTTATCATTTAAACTGAGAATTAAAATTTCCATTGCCCAATAAATTGAAAATACCTATCAGCTGTGGGCAACCTCTAAATGTTGTTGGATTACAAAGAAATTTTGCCTGTTCTGTTTTCTCATGTATCCTCACAAAATAAAGGGTTCCGCTCCCTTGCATTTTCATTTCGCATTTTTCACCATATACCATAAACTACACCCTAAATTATTGCTCAACTGATCATTTACGTACGTTACTACAGTGTTGAATCTGGTATTAGTGATGAAATACTCGCTTGTAAGAATGTAAAGCGAAACACGACAGGGAAGGAACTATTCAATTTACTTGATAATTTGTGTTGTGTGTGTGTGTGTGTGTGTGTGTGTGTGTGTGTGTGTGTGTAGTGATGAGGCTGCTGCAATGCCAGTCAGGGAAAGTGGCTTCATTAATCATTACTCATGTTGTCAATCTGAACCCAAACGTGAAATGGATTCATTGCATGACCCATAAAAGCAGGCACTGGTAGCCTAGAAAATGAGTGCTCCAATCCACAAAACATTACGCATTACAGTAAAAAAAAAAAAAAAAAAAAAATGAATTTAATTAAATTTCGTGCTTTGAATTCTCGTCTTTTCAAAGTATCAGATGTGTAAAGAAATGGGATCTACCCATACTACTACGCTTCCTCATACTAAGGTGCGGTGCCTTTCACGAGAACGAGTCCTCACACGGCTGTTTGAATTATGACACGAAATAAATCTTTCTTTCTGGAATGAAATCTGGTACAGCGAGTCATTTCCAAGATGATAACTGACTCTGACAGTTAGCTTATCTTGCAGACTTATTCAACAAGCTTAATGATGTGAATCTCCAAATGCGAAGTATGAGATAGCAACGTTTTTAAAGCACGACGCAAAATGAAAGGTTTTCACGAGAAATTTCTTTTGTGGAAGGCCAACACATAGAAACATTCAATATTACATCCTTGCAGTTCCTTAGTGACTTCCTTAATGAGAAGGAGATCGCTCTTTGTGCCACAGTGATTTCAGGTACAAAGGAAAATAAGAATAATCTTAATGAAACATTTCTAAAATAGCTTCCTGGAATTATGAAGACCGACATCACCACCAGATTTTTTTTAATGTAGTAAAGAGAAAATACAAAGGGAACGCCTACAAAAATGTCGCCGCATATCCCTCCAAACAGAAGGAGAAACAGCCGAAATCAAGGTCCAGAATTTTCTAGATGCCTAGAAACTGCGTTTGAATGATTGGAGGTCAGAGAGATAGGGGGAAAGATGGATTGAGAAAGGTTATTCCAGTGTTGACCGGTTAAGTAGATGAAAGATTAACAATACCGATTAACCTTCGCGGTAGAGAGTTGGACAGAAAAGGGTTGAGCGTGTGTCAAAAATCTGGTAATGCGTGCTCTCTTTAAAGGAGGCGGCATGTAGTTGAGAGTTCAGAAGCGCAGTGTCCGTTATAATAGCAATCGTGAAGAGAGTGAAGCAATATTGCGGCGAAGAGAAAGAAAGGAATTGAAGAGTCAGTAAGAGGCGGAGAATTGATGAGACGAAAAGCCTTCGATTCTACACTTCCACAAACCCTTTTAGTGATAAAGCCATTTCAGACGAGACTATTTCCCTACATATAAACGAGGGCTTAATTGAAGTGTCTATCGATCACACTCTCAAAATTTCAAGACATACAGTCCTTGAATTTTGGCAAATTGTTCGTAAAAACTATGAGGAAGTAAACGAGAGTGCAATTAATGCACTTTTACCCTTTCCAAAAACTTATTTGTTTAAGGAAGGACTTTCAGCTTTAACAGCCATAAAAACATGCAACAGAAATCACTTCAGCCCCGAACCCGACCTTATTCGCGCAGTTAGTAACATTCGTCCACACATCAAGGAACTGACCTCTCAAATAAAAAAGCCAAAGTTTTCTCATTTATGCAAGTACACATTTTCTTAGTTTGTTGGATATGGCCCTTTGTGTTAACTCACATTACTGATACGACTGTTCAAATTAGAAATCATACGTACAAACTCTTAAGCCGGCCACGCACAGGATCGTCTTGCGACTCACGACTAGAGTCGCGTGTGATTTTACATTGACAGAATGGGAGCCCCGCACACTGCAGCGACCGCGACGTGATTCTGCAGCAGAGAATGATCATCATTCCAACTACTAACTAAATTCAGTGTCGCTTAACTTCGCTGACCAACGGGGAAGCGGTGAAGCGACATGACCACGACGTAGACCACCCGAGAATGAAATAGAAAAAAATTGGAAATGTACCACATAGTGTTATCCAATGTTGTACCTGGGGTAGCGTATCACACTATACCATTATCTATCATTGTACCGCTTACTACTGCTTTAGAATACCGTACCCTACTAATTAAGTTTTGTATTTAACAATTATAATCTCTCCGAGTCACAATAACTGTCATGGTGACATCATGAGAGTGGTGAAACACCGGACAATTAAACTCAAGGCCCTGGGCTCGAGTCACGAACTTAGACTTCAGATTTTTCAGCGATGAAAGTGTTTTTTCTTTTTATAGAGGGGCGGGCTTACTTCGCTGGGGTAGTAGTTCGAATCCTACGTGAAGCAGTAGGTCCCCTCCGTCGCACGACCTAGTTAGCCATTACAAACGTTAAATAACCCTTATCATTATCATAATTTTGTTGTATCATCATCGCATTGGAGAGATTATTCGTAAGAAAGACCTTTATAGGAGCACAGAAATTACAGGTCAAAACTATAATAAAGGTACTGAAGGAAGATTCGAATCAAGATCAACTTACGGAAAAGGTTCTCCTCTATCGCCGAGAAGGACAAATGGAACTAATGAAGGTAACTTGTATTCCAGAAGGATGGTTCAATTCGGAGATAGAAATAATGATGGAGAAAGTAATCTTAGAAACAACTGGAACCAAAGATGGAATGAGGAGAGAGGCGAGGATAATGAAAAGGGAAAATTCCCATGAATATGAAAGAGTTTAAAAGAAAAAAAGGACGAGTAAAAGAGGTCTCTCTGACTTTAGTAATAATAATAAAAAAAAATACCCAAATTATGGACCGACGAATAGATTCAATAAACGTAAGTAATTCTATACTTAAAAATCAAACCCATTCGCCTAATGTGTATTCACAATAGCCTTACATTAATTTAAACTTAAATATTCAACGAGGCAACTCGCATCTGTATAATTAATTAGGAAGAAAGAATTGTTATACAGGGTGTCCTATAAGTCCGGTCTTATAGGGAAAATTTTTAAATTAAATTTACAAAAGTAATACTCGTACATTAGAACTAGTGGTGTACCGATTAATCGGCATCGGCAGAATCGGCCATTTTAGGGGCATCGGCCAAATTTAGCCGATTCGCTCACCGATTCTTTTAGATTTTCATTAAAACAAAACCTATAACCTATTTATAGAAAATTGAACAGACAAAAAACCACTGATAAATAATTTATACTCATTAAAAAGTGTAATTATATAAAAATATTTTAATTTACTAGAAAGGCAAAGCTTAATAAGTTAAGTTGCTCATAAATTTACATTTTCCCTAACTAGCTAATCTCTAATATTATAAACTATCGTAATCTCCTACTCTATATTAATTGTAATTCTATATTAAATTATACTTTATGATTTATATATTAAACCATCTTATTATATTTACTTTATTTTAAATATTTTTATAATTTTATAAACCCAAATTTTATATCCATTTTTTTTTATCCAAATTGGTCACAAGAGACTTGAAATTTTAATAAAAAATGTTGTAGTTGTTATTTACATTGTTGAAGAAAGAAAATACATTCAACATAATGAAAAACAATTACTTTAAATATTGGTATTCAGTTTATGAAACTAAAATAAAATTATTTTATCATTTTACTGAATAATAAAACCTATCAGGTCATCCCATAAGTAATGTTGTTTTTTAGATCGGAATATGAAGGACAAAAAAATCACTGAAACTTTTTATTTAGTATATTATTTCCATCGGAATCAGTGACACTGCCAACGACAAGTACACTTTTCAATGCCATGTTTATAAATTCAGGCGGTTTTGAGGCAAAAAACGTACAAAACTGGTGTGCAGGTCATCTAAAGAAGTATACTGTTTCTCGTCAAGATAGTTTTGCAGACTCCTGAAGAGATGATAATCTGAAGGCGCAAGGTCTGGAGGATGTGGAAGTTTTTCCCACCAAAGCTCCTCAATTTTTGCGGAAGTGATCCGAGCGGTATGAGGACGTGCGTTGTCGTGGTGGAACACGATCCTTCCCGATTAAGCAAAGGTGGTCTCTTTTCTTTTAGTGCAGTGTTCAATCGATCCAGTTGTTGACAGTAGACTTGAGCGGTGATTGTTTGGTTGTGTGGTAAGATTTCAAAGTGTATTACACCACCTTTATCCCACCAAACACTAAGCAACACCTTCCGAGGGTGAATATTTGGTTTTGGCTGTGGTGTCGCTGTTTCTTCGGCACAAACCCAGTGTCGACGGCGCTTAACATTCTGGTACAGTATCCACTTTCCATCACCAGCCACTAAACGGTGCAAAAACGGATCTTGGAATTCACGGGAATGAAGTGCCGTGCTAATGTTTACCCGCACCTTCAGATTGTCGACCTACAATTCATGTGGCACCCATTTTCCTAACTTAGGCACTTTCCCGAGTTGTTGCAAATGTCGATGGATGGTGGACGGGGATGAATTGAGTTTCTGGGCCAATTCTTCGACAGTTGTTGAACAGTCTTCTTCAAGTGCGGCTAACAGCGGGTCATCATCAAACTCAGCAGGGCGTCCAGAGCGTGCTGCATCTGTCAAACAGCAGTCACCATTCCTAAACTTTTGAAACCATCTTTGACATTTCCTCACACGCAGAATATCGTTGCCATAAACGTCCTGAATGTTTCGCGTTGCTTCAGTAGCACTATTCCCTTTCTTGAACTCGTAAAGCATTATATGCCTGATATGCTCTTCTGATACCATGTTTATGAGGGGTTCAAATAAAGCAAAACACACGTCTTCACTGGTCAAGGTCTGTAAAGTATGTAGCGAAACACGATAGATCTCCTCTTAGATATAACCTTCGGAAAATTTATGCTTAAACCGAGTAGGACTAGTTTAAACTTAATCTATCGTAAAAAACGACATTACTTATGGGATTACCTGATATTTAACATCATTTTAGCTACTGTATAGGAGTGGGGTCCCGACAAAACCCCCCTAGGACAAAAGACCCCTGGACAAAGGCCCCTCAGTTAAAGTGCAAAGTAGGACAAAAGCCCTCAGTTAGTGCAAAGTAGGACAAAAGCCCCTCAGTTAAAGTGCAAAGTAGGACAAAAGCCCCTCAGTTAAAGTGCAAAATTTGACAAAAGCCCCTCGGTTGAAGTGCAAAATTAGACAAAAGCCCCTCAGTTAAAGTGCAAAGTAGGACAAAAGCCTCCATTTTTTATATTATTGTTCGTGTGCTATGAAGTAATCCTAAACAAATATTATAATCTTTGTCTATGTTGATTCACTCTAGTTGATCACTGTTTTGTCTACCTGAATGGTTAGGTTAGGTTAGGTTAGGAACGTGCCACAAAGGAGCATCAACAGCGTTTGAAGAACCTATGTCTGGACTATGTGAATGAGAGGAAGACCTTGGAGGAATTTCTGAATGGTGTAGGTCACAGCATTAGGTGGAAGTAAAATGAACTTTAAATGAACCTTAACACTTAATGAACTTTTTAATATCGTGCTTTATTTGTTTGATTTTCCCTAGATATGGTATGATGTTCCTTTTATAATGTTCATTTTTAGGGTTGTGTAAATAATTTTGTGCTCCTGTAAAATAGTGAGCTATGAATATATAATGCGAGTGTTAATGTGCGCTACTGTATAATACTTATAAAGCTGACTTTGCCTAGATAAGGCATGATGATCCTTTTATAATGTAATTTTTTATGGTTGTATAAATATTAGCGTTAATGTGTGCTACTGTATAATAGTTATAATGCCTTCCTTATTGCGGTCTGATGATATAATAAATGTAATATTTTACATGTCAGAGAAGTGTTCATAAACTGTAAATAATAAAGAATAAAAATAATGATTAAAAAAAATTCTTATTATTATTATTTTTCCTAGGGGGCTTTTGTCCTACATACGTATGTGAGTAACAAATGCTGGTGCTGTATATTGTGGAGTGAGCTAAAGAAAAGCATTTAAACAAATTTGAAATTTAAAAATATGAAAATTGAAAGTTTTTACATTAGATTAGTGAATTTTATGAAGGGAATTGATTTTTTTTTTTTTAATATCGGCAAAGAATCGGCATCAGCACTTTTTCATGGAATCGGCATCGGCTAAATTTTGGAATCGGTACGTCACTAATTTAGAACTAAAACAAATGTTGAAATTGATGTCTTGCTCTGGGACCTTTTTTTTTTTTGTTGCAGGTAGAATAACATGCAATGGCTAATATGGAAGCGAGTTCCACTCGTGAGAAAAAAGCCTCCGCCTTTTCCTCACAAGTGTAACTCACTTCCCAAAACGAGACATCAACTTGAACATTTGTTTCAGTTTAATGTATTACTTTCGTAAATTTAATTTAAAATAAATTTTTCTATGAGACCAAACTTATGGAACACCCTGTACATTGATGGTAAAGGTAATCATTATATCATCTAATCACGTTTTATCCCAAATATTTGCTTTTTAAAAAGAATATCCATTCAGATCCCCCAAATTATGTAAGCCCATTTACCAAATCATAAAAGGACTGATAGCTTGCCAAGGGTTAGGGACAGGAAGAATTTCAGATTCAGATCCAGATCCAGATCCAGATCCATATCTATATCTATATCTATATCTATATATATATATATATATATCAAGCACGAAGGTGCTGGCCTGGATAGTGTTCGATGTACCGCGACAGTCGTTGCCCATAGAATAGACAAACTGAGCGCGTTTAAGGCTCCTGGGCCAGACCAGTTTCTCCCCAGAGTGTTGCGAGAGGTGCGCGACCAGGTGGCTCTCCACCTGACTACAGTCTTCAACAAATCGTTGGAGACGGGCCAGGTGCCTGGAGGGAAGCCAACGTGACCCCTATCTTTAAGAAAGGGGATCACGAAAGTCCAGGGAATTATCGTCCCATTAGTCTCACTTCAGTTGTAGGTAAATTATTAGAGGGGATAATAGCGGATAGGATCGTTGACCATTTGGATTCCTACAAGCTGCTTGGGGACTCCCAACATGGGTTTAGACGGCATAGGTCGTGTCTCACCAACTTGCTCGAGTTTTTCCACGTCATGTTGAGTGAGTATGATAAGAGTAGGGCGATTGATATACTTTATCTCGACTTTCAGAAAGCCTTTGATAAGGTACCTCACCGCCGGCTAATGGCGAAAGTGCGCGCGCTGGGTATCGGTGGGGAAATAGGTAGGTGGATTGAAAACTGGCTGAAGAATAGGCAGCAGAGGGTTGTAATTAAAGGGGTTAGTTCAGGTTGGGCCTCGGTCACTAGTGGGGTTCCTCAGGGTTCCGTTTTGAGGCCACTGTTGTTTATCATTTACATAAATGATATCGACGGTGTCATCGTCAGTCGGATCGCCAAATTCGCTGATGACACCAAGCTTGGGGCCAATGTTGGACGCCCGAAGCGATCGAGGAACTGCGTGCGGACCTAGGTAGGATAGGAGAGTGGTCCGAAAAATGGCAAATGCCGTTTAACTTGGGTAAATGCAAAGTGATGCACATTGGTTACGCCAATCCCAAGTCGGACTACTCGATGTTGGGGAACAATATCGAGGCGACTGATTTGGAAAAGGACTTGGGTGTGCTAATCAGCAGCGACCTTAAGTTTACCAAACAGTGCGTAGAGGTGGAAAAGAAAGCCCAGAAGCAGTTGGGTTATATCAGGAGGCAATTTCAGTTTCGGAACAAGGAGATTGTGCTCTGTCTGTACAATTCCCTGATTCGGCCGCACCTGGAGTATACAGTGCAGTTCTGGTCGCCCACCCTCAGGAAAGATATTAAGAGGCTGGAGCGAGTGCAGGCGAGGGCCACAAAGTTAATCCCTTCCGTTAGGCATATGGGCTACAATCGACGGTTACGCGCCCTGAACTTGTTTTCGCTTGAAACTCGGAGGCTGCGCGGTCAACTGATCAAGGTTTTCAAGCTCTTACGCGGGTTCAACGATGTCGATTTTAGAAGTATGTTTAGTTTAAATGATAACCCAACTCGTAACAATGGTTGGAAGTTGGATTTGAAACGGTTTAGGACTAGTGTGTGTGGGACTTACTTTACGTATAAGATCTGTGCCACGTGGAACAGGTTACCTTCGGAAGTTGTGAACAGTTCCTCTGTGGATCAGTTCAAGAAAAGGTTAGACCAAATCTTGCACACTATTTGAGGGTGTAGAAATTTTTTCCTGGCACTTGTTGCCATTGGTACCTCCTCGGTATGGGCCGCAAGGCCTTTTGAGGTACTTCTTTTCCTTGTAACTCTCTCTCTCTCTCTCTCAAACCTAAAAGCAATCTTGATTTATTAGTTGAATATTAATGCAGAATAAAGAGAAGTTCCCTCCCTTCAATCCTTGATGTACGTCATTGTTACAACTCAGTTCCCTCCCTTCAATCCTTGATGTACGTCATTGTTACAACTCAGTTCCCTCCCTTCAATCCTTGATGTACGTCATTGTTACAACTCCCAACTAAGCGTTGGAGAGAAAGTAAACAAACCACGTGAGTGACGTGACCTTTATTACACCTTAATCAAGTTGGGATGTCTGGAAAAACACTGTAATAACCAATCTTGGAGAAATAATTCGATGACCATTTCAAATTAGTGGTGTATCACAAGTGGTTCATAATTAGGCTGACCATACGTACTGTTTTGAACGGGACAGTACCGTTTGTTTTATATTTCCTGGCCATCCCGTCGTTTTAATAAATATGTCAATTTTGTCCCGTTTATGTACTTACTTTTTCATGAATACAGAATATTACATAACCCCCGTCCCTTTTTTGCCATCCCAATGTCCCGTTTTTGTCTCAAGGAAATATGGTCAGCCTATTCATAATTGACATCTAAATAATTTAAAATATATATGTATATATATTATGCGGGGGTGTGTATAAAGTAAAGCGAGTGAAGACACAAATCCGATTTGAATTATATTAACACGAGTGAACATGGACGAGTAATATTTATTACACGTACTTTATAACAACTGTATATTCCAGTATATAGTAAGGTGTCGAAAGTGTTGAAACGAGTTTAGACCAGTTCCAACCGGATCTCTCTCTTCACTTGCGTTACTTTATACACACCCTGCATAATATATATATATATATATATATCCTCATTGGCGTAAAAACTTAACGAGTTCCTAAATCAATAAACTTACAGTAATTCACAGACATCCAATTGAAATCTAGGCTAGGAAAAGAGAGAGCAACATCTGGAGTGAAGTTCGATGTAGGCGAGAGTTAACTCAATTAAGTATTAATTCCTATGCCAAGATTTAAAAAAAAAAGCTCTTGCGGGTATCGAAATTATTTCCCTCTCTCTATCTCTAGTAGAGAGAGAGAGAGAGAGAGAGAGAGAGAGAGAGAGAGTTACACAACGTTAAAAGGAGAAGAGGAAGCTTCAAAGACCTTTTGGTCCCTCTGGGAGGTTCTGTTATTAAACTGTTCATTCCAACAGTAGTCGAAACGAACAAAAAAGCACAAGGCCTCTCCCACCCTCCGCTCTCTCCTCGCAGAGAGGCTGGTACGGCAAAAGGTTGAAGAAATATTTGAACTCTAGAAAGTAGCCAAGGAAATTTGTACAGTACCTCATGCTCGGTTCAGCTAGTAAGTCTGCCCTCTTAGCGTACGTTATGCCCCTGTATAACCACGTTAGCTTGTACCGTCCTCGCATATTTTGATGGCTGGTTCCAGAGTTCCCTCCACTCCAGCCCTCCACCAACCTCTTGTAGAGTTCATACGTCCCCGGATTCTCCTGGAACTGCTACAGTAATTCCTCCTGAAGAAGGGAAAATATAATAATGTTGTATTGGGTGGGTTGGGAGTTGTTTAACCTTTTCGTAACAATTACAAAGGATACTCACGAAAGAAATGACCCACGGCTTATGCGAAATTCAACACCTAGGCGCTATATCATCTAGATGCAAATGCGGTCATCCAGCTACCTAGACAGAATGTCTTCGTACCAACAACTAAGGTCGTATGGCGTGTGAGGGGTTTAGGGGGAAGAGTTTTTAGGTGTAATCCGAAACACTATCCTATATCAGTGGGTACCCCGTTTCCCTATATGCAAACAGACCCTGGGGTCGGGGTTCGAATCCCGATCGTGCCGGTAATACTAATTCGGGAGTTAGCGTAATGAGCATTATTAGTTGGCCTGAGCGCAGTGCCAGTTTTGACCCTCCTTACTGATTACTTGGCGACGTTGTGGCCAGTGTCGTAACACAACATCTCTGATCGACGGGAAGCGAAGTGACGTTAGGTTTGGAGAGCAGTTGTACGGGAGATCGTAATCTGCGTTCGGTATTTATAACGACCCGTGGTTCGGATCTCACGTAAAGGCGTCAGTCCCCACCATCATATGACCTAAATAGATGTTACGGAAGAGGTTGAACCACCAATTACATTTTATTCTTCCACACCCACACACACGTGTGTATATATATATATATATACATACTACATACATACAAAAATAGCTACTACACGTTTCGTCTAGGGAGTAACAGAACTTCAGGGAATGCCATAAGTAAAATAGACTATCTTCCATTACATTAACACAACAGTTCTACATTCCATTTATGTCTTTTACACGAGCATTTCTCTGCGCTTGCCGCCCATCTTTTGTTCTTCTAAGAACATTCCTGTGTACGAGAAATAAAAATTAATTCTGGCGTTCATATCCAATTGGCCATTTCCTGAATTCAAAATTACACTCTAACTCTACTGCCATTTGTAGACTCACTTCCACTATATATATATATATATATATATATATATATATAGACGAGTACGTTCTCATTATTTAGTCGTACCGTCTCTCTTCGAGAGAGAGAGAGAGAGAGAGAGAGAGAGAGAGAGAGAGAGAGTTCACAAATAGTGGGGTAATTTTTTTGTGAGGTGACGCTTTTGGTACCTCGGGACATTAAAAAATGTACACAAAAATGAATTCGAAATATTTTTATTATCGGGAAAAGGATATGTTCCTCCTGATTAGGTTGTTAGGTTAGGTTAGATTAGCCAGTACCTCACTATTTAATAACTGAATAGAAAACACCCTTCGAGCCCTCAATTACGTTCGAAGCCCTTAATAATCACGCCCTTCTCTGTTCGATGTCATTAAGGTTAGGTGAATTAGTTATTTGATTTGTGGACAAAGTCGGTATCGAGAGTATGCAAAGATGGGCACATTGTGTGTGTGTGTGTGTGTGTGAGAGATATACTTCACAACCTACAAAATAAGAGTGGCAACATCACCACAAACATCACGAGACATTTCGTTAAACGTGATATTACGTGAAAGACATTGGAAAACATGTTTCATCACGCAAGTCTATCTACGGATTGGTGAGGCGGGGAAGGGGGGGGGGGGGGGGCAGGAATAGGGTTAAGGGTTGGCTCGGGTTTAGTTCCAACATTTAATCTGAAGTCCTCACTACTACGTTATTACCACGTGGGGTTGGGGATTGGGGTGGGGTTCGTTTTATTTGAGTAGCAAACTTTTCGCTGATAATGATAACACTGGGCAACACGTATTTTATTGAATGATATCTGACACTTGATTCTAGTAATTTGGGTGCGCTGAATACGAATTTCAACTCGGTTTGGCTCTATCAGGTCCTGATTCTTGTCGACAGCCTATGTGCCATTTTCCAGATTTTTCAAATTAGACTAAAAAATTAAGTCATGTTTAAATTTTTTTTTCAAGTTTCATGAATACAAGCAGTTCAAACTACAGTAAAATTACATTATAACCATAGAAATGACTTAAAATAAAAAACAAACAGATATGAAGCTTTCACTGTGGCAAAAATTTCTTTTGTAAGACTTTCTAGCGTATTTGCTTGTTGATGGCAGGTCTCTTTTCAAGCACCAGCAGTAATCAGCCATCATGTGGGAATCCCAGCGGCCTTGGTACCGTTCCTCCATATTTTGATATCTTGGTGGAATCTCTCCCCTTGTTCGTCACTTACATCACCTAAATTACTTGGAAATTGGTCAAGATGGCTATTCAAAAAATGCATTTTTATGCTCATATTGCAACCTAACTCTTTGTAGTCCCCCAAAAGTTTTTTTACGATTTCTTCGTAGTTATCTGCCCTATAATTGCCTAAAAAGTTTTCTATCAAGTCCACGAATGAGAACCAGCCATTTTTTTCGCGTTCATTCATGACATTAGGAAAATTGCTGTCTTTAATCATTGTTCTTATTTGTGAACCGTCGAAAATTCCCGCCTTGATTTTTTCATAACTTAAACTTGGAAATTTTGAAGTTATGTATTTGAAACACTCGCCGTTCGTATCTAAAGCTTTTACATATTGTTTAATGAGGCCTAGTTTTATATGCAGAGGAGGAAATGATTTTATCTCTGCTCACTAAAGGTGGATTAATTACGTTTTTTTCTCCGACAGTAAGTGATGTTCGTGCTGGCCAGATTTGTTTGAATAATGTTCTTCCTTGGCTCTGCTGTCCCATAAGCAAAGGAAGCAGGGATATTTAGTATACCCTCCTTGTTGTCCTAGCAGAAAATTAACCATTTTTAAGTCAACACATATGATCCACTCGTGCTCCCTATATTTGATAAGATTTAAAACCTTTTCTATATGTTCATACTTTTCTTTTAATTTTGTTGAGTGCCCAATCGGTATCGAGCCGTATAGATTGCCATTATGCAACAACACACACTTAAGACTTCTTTTCGAACTGTCTAAAAACAAGCGCCAATCATTTGCATCGTAAGACTCAACCCCCATCTTCTTTAACAAACCAACTATGTCGCAGCAATATACTAAACTATCCTCTGTTCTAAAATATTTAACAAGTTCTTCTTCTCTTTTCTGTAAAATGAAATGTATGTGTTTGAAGTAAGCAAGTTTTCTCTTTAAGTCTTGAAGCTAAAATTTCCGCAGCCTTTTTTGGCAAATTTAGATCCCTCACAAGATCATTCAACTCGGCCTGGTTAAACTTTTGCGGATCGTTTTGACTTTCAAATACGCTGGGGTCAAAATCGGTGTCTGACTCCTCAAAGTGCATAACAATATTTTCAGGAACATCTTCAACTAATTCTTGAGTTGGCAGACCCTTAAATTTTGGAATGGGGATCTCATTTGAATGTAGCACAGGTCGTATCGCGGTGTCGAAATTTGGGTACTCGATACAATGTTTATTTTTCTTAGTGAAGCCCGAAGTCTTGACAAAGCAAAGGTAGCAATCGGCTCGTGGTTAGTAGGCTCTCGCCACACCTGATATGGAAAAAAAATTGTAAAGCGTTAACAAAAGCGACGAGAGACTTGTTTTATGAATTTTATCAAAAGTTATCATCCAAACATTTAACATTTCTATGTGTTTCAACCTTATGCAATATTTGAGATTCTTATAAACATTTTCTGTAAATTTTTGTTTATGTACCTAAGTTACAATTACATTTAGGTAAGTTACAGTATACTAGTGATTAAATAGTTTTATGAAATCATAAACTTACCATCGGAACTCCAAAAGGTATTTTTGAATCCGAACCCTTCGTCCAATGTCGCAGTCTTTCAATGCATATAGTGCAGGCTTTATGTGGAGCCCACGATTTATCTTGGTCCCCCAGTTTTATGCCAAAATAAGCTAAGTAAGCTCTTTTTACGAAGTCAGTTATATTTGCTCGTTGATGTGGAAGTGTAAAATTTCCACATATATAACAGAAGGAATCAGGGTTGTTTTTGCATTTGAACTTTCTAGTGCTTGATGACATATTGCTTGATTGTTCTGCCAATTTGTAAAGGTATTTAAAGCCCTTAATTCATATAAATTTAAGAAAATCTGAAATATAAACACAAAAATTAGTTTAAATAGGTACTTATTATGAAATAGGTACTTACAATCTATGAAATTAAACTAGAAACACGGATGAGTAGGTACAATATAAATTACGTCTAATTAAATCAACTATATTAAATCACGATGACAAAATTACTCACTAAATCATATGCCAATTCAAAATTATGTTAATGCCCAAACTTAATTAACTAACTCAACTGACTGACTGACTGACTGACTGATTGAATTGACTGATTAACTCTGGAAACGAGTCGCTTTTATATATTTTAGTTGTCCCTCTAGAATACTCTACAGAGAACAGGAACGCTCGAGAAAATTTTAGAATTCTATGATATTTTTAGCTTAATTTACTAATATTAAAATGGGTTAAAAATGACAAAATTAAAAATATTTTTAGGGTGTTACATATAAAAATATACATAATGCAATACCATAACAATAGGTACAAATACCTAGATAAAAACCTAGTTGCATAATGTGTAACTGCAAAAAGACTTAGCGAGTATTGAGAAAAAACCTTTTTATGAATACGACAAAAGAGGAGGGGTGTTGAGCAAAATCAGGACCTGATAGAGCAAAACCTAGTAAATATTCGTGCTCAGCACACCCAAATTACCTAGAAGTAACTGTCAAATCTAATTCAATAGACAAAAATTTGAAATTTGTTCCCCAGTGTAATTAATGCTATTATTAAATGTCTCCTCTTTTGGGGAGGGGAGGGGGAGGAACACCTGAATTTTTGCTTCACCTTTCCATCCTTAAGAGAAAATCACGTCAAAGGTCTTCACGAGTGCCCTTAACTACTACTTTCTCTTAAAGAAACAAAGAAAAAAAAGATGAAGTGTTTTAAGAGGCGTTTCCAACCCAGTGATAATGATTCAGAACGAAATTATTCAAAATCTCTCTCTCTCTCTCTCTCTCTCTCTCTCTCTCCTCTCTCTCTCTCTCTCTCTCTCAAACACATTGCCTGACTATCAAGGATTAATCAGACGCCGGAGAAGTTTGCTTAAAAAAAAAACAAAAAAAACTTTAAAAAAAACTAAAAAAAAGTGAAAAATTTATGAAAGATGTTGACATTTTTTTTAGTTTTTTTTTAGTTTTTTTTTTTAGTTTTATATTTGCTTATTTCTGTTTTAGGGCACCCTGTAGATCAGTGGTTAGTGTGGCGGACTGTGAGCGGTGTGTCGCTAGTTCGCTCCCGGCCGCTGACACGTGGTGGCGTTGAGTTGATCGTTTACTTCGTTTTTGCTCTGAATCAGGTGACACCCCCCGCCCCCACCTTGAGGCACACTCACCCCGCGTCATGGAGAAGCGAGTTCCGTAGTGTTGCCTTTGTTTTTCTAAAATACTGCTATTTTTATACTTAAAAAATGTGCGCATAAGCTGCGTGCAGTTTATGCGCAGATTGCGCCCAAGCTCGTAAAAATCAATACTGTGTACTTCAACATGTTAATTTAACCTGGATGACACATTTCTCTTTAACCTAACGTAGGAAACACTAACTAAAGGACTTCTTAATCACTCCTCTCTTTGATCCAACCCCAGTTGAGGTGTCAAAAGGGGTTTTGACTATTATTGCCAAAAAACTACATTCTAACCTATAACTTGACTTGACTTGACTTAGTCAAATTCTACCCTCGCTAGAAATGCGTGCGTGTTCTTGGGTACCTTCCAGCTCGATGCGACATCAGCAGTGTCAACGTAGTTTCAAATTTATTCTCTTTATTGAAAATTAACAAATATATTAAAATAAAACCAAGATTATGTAACTAGGTTAGACCATAGTATATATATATATAGTCTAGGGCAGTGGTTCCCAACCTTTTTTAGGCGAGCGCCCCCTTATTTTCATCAATATTTGCTGGTGTCCCCTCATAAAGATGATAATAATATAACAGAATAAGTGATTTATTAACAGAAGGTAACATTTTTAGTTTCCTAGCGCCCCCTTAAGATTCTCAAACGCCCACTGGTCTAGGGGATTACTCTCGTAAAAATGCCTGCTCTTCAAACCCCCCACTGAGTAGCCAAACAGATATGTACTATACATTTTTCAAATGAGGGTGAATCAGGCAAGTTTTATTAAGTAATTTCAAGGTATAATATTTATTTTTGTAAAATTACATATTTACTTCTAAATTAATATTCTTAAAAACTGCAATATGATAATCATGCAACTCGGATGGAGGATATTTTTTGTAGCCAATCAAAGATGTTGGGGGTTGATAACGTAATGACTCGACCGCAAACGAAAAATTAATGGAGTCTCATATTCGCAGCATTCAAAGTTAAAGCTGTATATTGTAAATAAATGCAAAATGCCTTTAAAGTGTGCCGCGGTACTCTGTAACAATGTAGAAACTTTCATTTGAGCAATAACGTAAGAAGAAAACGGGGGACGAGTGATTCTGCTTTGGGGGATCAGAGTCAAGAGTCACTAAGGACTAACATCTGCTCGCTGACTCAGTTAGATTCCCGCACAAGTTGAAAATGCTGGAAGCCCAACACTGTATATATATACCTACACCAGTGGTACTCATTGCGCGGCTCGCGAGACAAATGCGCTATATATACAGGGTGTCCATAAATGATTACCCTGATTAAAGTATGCTATAACTTTTAAATAAACACTCGTATTCAAACACAGTTTTAATCATAAGTAGATAAACATACAAAGTTTTGATACATAGTTAATGAACTTAATAAGCTTCCACATGTGCACCCCTAGTGGCACGTAAAATGTCTAAACGGTATTCACACTCACGCCACACATTTTCCAACATTTGCGGGTTAACTGTTGCAATTGCATCCGTAATGCGTTCTCGCAATGTCCTGATATCTGGAACAACTGTTGCATAAACCAAATCTTTAACATGACCCCAGAGAAACAAATCCAGCGGGGTAATATCTGATCATCTTGGGGGCCATGGGATTTTGCCCGTCCCTACCAATCCATCGATTTGGAAATGTTGCGTAGAGAGTTTCACGAACATCATGCGCCCAATGAGGGGGTGCCCCATTTTGTTGGAAGATGACAGTTGGCTGCCTGTCCTGCAGCTGGGGGATGGTGTAATTGGTGAGCATATTCAGGTACACAATTGCGGAAACAGTGTTCTCAGCGAAGAAGAAAGGACCAATTATCTGGTCATGCATTAGTCCACACCAGACATTGATCTTCGGACTGACCCGAATATACTCCCTTACGGCACATGGGTTTTCCGATCCCCAAATACGCACATTGTGTCTGTTGACTCTACCACTAGGATGAAACGTAGCCTCGTCCGAAAAGCAGACACGTAACAAGAAGTCATTATCCTCGTCAATGCTGTTCAAAATATCAATAGCGAATTGTTCACGTTTTGGACGGTCATCAGGCTTCAGTTCTTGAACAATTTGTACCTTGTAGGCGTGTAACTTCAAACGTTTGTGTAACACCTTGTGCACCGTAGACTTCGGTATCTTTAGTTGGCATGAAGCTTGTCTCATCGATTTCCTTGGTGACCGTGTGAAAGCACTTTGAATGTTTTCCACCGTCCCATCGGAAACTGATGGTCTACCACTGCTTTTTCCCTTTTCCACGTTTCCAGTTTCCAAGAATTTTTCATCCACGACTTAATTAACTTCACATCAGGTGGATTCTTTCCATACTTTGTTCTGAACCTTCGCTGAACACTGACAGGAGATTTTGTTTCTGCAAGCCACACAACACATTGTGCCTTCTCTGTCACAGATGCCATCTTAACTGAACAGCTACTACAGCGCTCCTAGCGGTGAATGCGGTAGACGAAACACACCAACACAGAAACTCTATGCGTGTACGAGATCACCTGTAAAAAGAAAACGGATGTAAGATTCGTCATTAAAACATGAGAGCATACTGTTTTCAGGGTAAACATTTATGGACACCCTGTATATTTGGCTCGTGAGCTGCCCAATGAGTACTACTGACCTACACTGTGATTTGGCTATATTAGTTTAATAATCGTCATTCACAACGGAAAATATCACAGCTTAATACGGTAAACAGAACTCTGTGTGTGTGACTGTATGTGTGTGTGTGTCACACACAACTCGGTAATTATATCCATTTTGCGTTTCCACTTCATATTAAATATAAAAATTTGAGATACATTATTTTTATTTATTTTGTAAAAAAAAACTATAAACGAGTCGCTTTCAATAATTTCTATTAATAAAACTAAAGATGAAGGGTCTCGAGTATTTTACGATGTCTTTTAACTTCAAAATCAAATTAATTTAATATTTATTAGGGGAAACTAAAATATATTATCATGCACTCTTAAAATTAAATACATTAGCGAGTTTCCCGCCCCCCCCCCCCCCACACACAAAAAAATGCTCCCATTTTTATTTGCCACACTTATTCTAATGGATGTATATTTTAATATTGGGGGTTTCTTCTTCAGAAATGTAATAGATTGGGGTTTTCATTCCACATATACAGAGACATGTAAGAAGTAAATAGACAGCCCAGATTTTGCTGTAACAATTTTATTTGAAAATTAGAGTACCAATAAATTTTTGAACAATTAAGGTTTAGCTATTAATACTTTGTTGACATTCCTTTAGCTGCTTTCAGAGCAGCAACTCGCCTAGGCATAGAATTAATTAGTTCTGAAATTGTAGCTTGAGGTATTTCTAACCATGTTTGGCGTAAAAGATTCAACAATTCTGATCGTGTTGCTGGTTTTTTGGGCTTTTTACGTAAAGTCTTGTCTAGTATTGCCCACACGTGTTCTATGGGGTTCATGTCAGGGGACTGACTCGGCCAAGGAAGTCGTTTGATACCATTTCGCTCCTCCCATTCTTTCGTCTTTTTTGCAGTGTGGCATGGGGCTCCATCTTCCATGAACAGGCAGCTGTCTTTTTCAATTTGACCACTTGAGAATATTGGCATAAGTCCTTCTTCAAGGATAGAAATGTAGGAAACGAATATTAGTCATAATAATGGCAAAAAAATTTGGATGCATACATTTTACCATAAAATTAAGGGTGTCTATTTACTTCTTGCATGACTCTGTACACCTATAGTATATGCGTATACCTATGCATTTTTAATCTTCCCTTACTTAATTTAAGTTTAAAATTACTTAATTTAATCTTTTATTTGTCGTCTTTAAGAGTACTATAATTTAAGATCATAATATCCAATTCATTCGAGTTTTTTATAGGTATACTATCTCTCTCCTAAATTTCTGCCATTTCCACATTACCTCCCCTTTTAAAGGGAGACGAATATGATGCAAATACCAGTAATATTATATCATCATCATACCATATTCTTATTACCGTCATACTTTCATGGTATTATTACGTCCTAATAATTTTAGTATTATAATATCATAGCTATATATTATGTTATAGATATTATTTAGGTATTAACATCTCTTACGAGTATTCTGTGTTTCGTTTACAGCGGCCTTTGCCAAACTATGGGTAAATTACCTCATTGGGATAATTTGGCTTTTTCAGTGTGGTAATTTGGTGTTCTGCAAGTACTTCAAAAGTACAGAAAATGTATAAATAAACGACATGGCAACACTGGGACTGGCTTTACGTGGGGTACAGGTAGGGTACAGGTAGGGTGGGGTCATTATGAGGGTATCCATATGAAAATGGGGTAATGACTCAAAAAGTTTGGTAACCACTGGTTTACAGCATTTCCTTTCCTGTATTGTATAAGCATACGTATCTTCCCCTGTGTAATTAAACCTCGGTAATATTAACTCTAATTACCTTGTGGTGAACTAAGTTCATCATCAGTTTTTGTATCGACCTCGAACAATCCTGAGAATATCCGAAACAAGCGAGAATAATAAACTCGACAAATAAAATTAGAATCCTATAATCGCCGAGGGGACTTCTCGAGGGACTTCTCGAGCGACTGAGAAGAGAAAACTCCACTTAAGACTTGGTTTATTATTAAGAGTTATAGAAGAAATAATCCCTAGAATTAATATTATGTTTTAAAGTAGTTCAAATGAGTCCACGACTCCACATACAGTAGGCCTACTCAAGAACAAATTAATTATAAGATAATTTCATTATTATTGATAGAAAATCATTTCCAGCCCATACCGAAAAATATAGAAGACTTTTTAACAAGTGGTGTCTGTATCCACCCGAAGAGGATGCCAGTGGGCATCGAAACTGTTGTGGAAATAAACTCTGTCTATTAGAGTGGGTTTTTATTATCATAAATGGTGTCACAATTGTTTCTCACTCCGCGTCTTTCTTCATTCGACAGCGCTTCATCCTGAGTATTTTAAAAGGAGAGGAATTATAGAGTGGATGAAGCCACAATGCTAATTCATCGAAATTCAAGATACGACTCGTCAAAGATTAAAAATTCAACAACTTTACTAAATTCGTCGTACGAATATCTACTCGGAAAACGAGTTCTTGAAAATAGAAAAAATTATCTCAGCCACGAATGAAACTAGGAGCAACAAGGTTCGATTGCTAGATCCATCCCTCACTGTTTTCATATGAAAAGGGAATCTCAGCGTCCGAAGCCACCTCCAAATCTATGTTTGGGGTCCAGTTGCGTCTACGAGATCGACTTCGGGTTTGTTCAGTCGTCATCCGCTACAATATTTTACAATACAGGGTTAGTAGTAGTAGTCTGCATGACGAGAAAATGTTCGAATCGCCATACCTGTCCTTTTGTCCTCCTTAGCTAATCTTTTTCAGTGTCTCATCTACCCTATGAGCAATCCAGCATACTCTCAAACACACTACTTCTATTTCTCACTACACATACATGCAGCTTACACACTACACAATTTCTTCAAAATAAAAAAAAAATGTATTTTAGCTCTTCTTTTCCTTCTATGGAGGGAAGGCGTTCGCCCTTGGCCCCTCCTCCATAAAAAAATATTCCCTACGAGGTAAGACTCAAATAAAAATAAGAGAGAAATATTAAATAAAAAAAAAATTTCAGCATAGCAACAAGAATAAATTTATATTAATTCCATTAAATTTCCTGTCATTAATTTCCGTGAAATTTTTATCAAGTTTAAAATTAATTTTTTTTTTTTTAATTCTTCAAAATTGCTTATCTATCAATGTTAATTTTTTTTTCCCCCCTCATTCTTAGCGAATTTTTTGTATATTTTTTTTTTTTTTACATTTATTCCAATAAGAAGTTAATTTTTTTTACGTTTGTTACTTGAATTAAGAAATTGAAAATCTATAAAATAGTCATTTACAATAAGCAGGTAGGGACCACTTTTACGATTTTTTATTGAGGTCGGCCGCACGCAGGATCGTCTTGCGACTTACGACTGACTACTTGAGTCGTGATGATTCGAGTCGCGTGTGATTTTATATTGACAAAATGGGAGCCCTTCCCCGCACCCCAAGCCGAATGGATTCCCCAGAATCGCGTCACGGTCGCTGCGGTGTGCGAGGTTCCCATTCTGTCAATGTGAAATCACACGCGACTTCACTCGTGAGTTGCAAGACGATTCTGTGCTGCGACCGGCCAAAGAATACATTAAACAATGGTAACCCCACATACGGATATAGGAATGATAAGAACGATAAGGACGATAAGAACGATAAGGATGATAAATATCAGGAATATAATAAAAAATATGATTATGGGAGAAGTTAGAAAAGAATATGGTGATATGCCCAATTATTATAGGGAAACACCTATCGCAGGAAAAATGATAATGATTACGATAAGGCTAAATATTATATACGAAAGACTCCACCACCGGGGAAAGATTCATACGAAAGATACGATTGTGACGATAATACATTTGTGAAAAACATGAATGTAATAATTATGTAATTCGATGTACTGTACCAAATGTAATGTCACAGCAATTAAATCCTTGAGCCTTTTCATTACATGCTTGTGCATGCTTCGCGTGTAGTAACTCAGTCATATTCAGAATAGCCGATACACCATGTTAATTCTGATGTAGAGGTTTACGCTTACGTACGTACGTGTGTGTGTGTGTGTGTGTGTACTCAGGATCAGGATAATGAATATAATAAACTTATTGAGAACGAAGGATTAGGGATTAAAAATGAGATATTATACGAGATAATTAATTTGAATATGTCAATTGAGACAAAGTGAAAAGAAAAAGTGTCTTGCAAGGGTTGGACAGATTATACAGGGTATCCCATAAGTCCGGTCTCGTAGGAAATTTATTTTAAATTAAATTTCAAAAAGTAATACATTAGAACTAAAACAAATGTTCAAATTGATGTCTTGTTTGGGAATTTTTTGTTGTTGCAGGTAGAATAACACGCAATGGCTAATATAGAAGCGAGTTACACTCCTGAGGAAAAGGAATCCAGAGGCCTTTCCCTAAAACAAGACGTCAATTTGAACATTTGTTTTAGTTCTAATGTATTATTTTTGTAAATTTAATTTTAAAAAAATTTTCCTACGAGACCTGACTTATGGGACACCCTGTATAAAGATTTTTTGCTTGATGACTATATTCTCATCGTGATGAAGATGAAATCGAGAATATCTTTCGAATGATTAATAGATTATCTAATAATAATCATAATTATTATCAGCTGCACTTAATAGAAGTGATATTTGTGGTTGTGAATTTTTCAGGGGTTACGTCGTAGCCAATGTCGTAACACCGCTTCCCGTTTGATCAGCGAAGTTAAGCGACATTGGGTCTGGGTAGTAGTTGGATGGGAGACCGTCCTCCCCGTGGTTCGGATCCCACGTAAAGCTGTAGGTCTCCTCCGTCATATGACCTTAGATGTTGCGGAGTGAGACGGAATCAAGCGGGAGTTAGGAGGCTCGAGACACGGATACATTGGCCAGAGTCAATTAAGTGGGATAGCCAGTCGGCCCGCAGCCTCGAAAGATACAGGAAATACAACCGCCCAGCTCTGGGGTTTGAACCCACGACGACTCGGAGAAACCTCTCAGCACTGCCGAGCGGCGCCCTATCTGATTGAACCACGGGACGCTCTTGAGACGGAACAAAGTACTTTACTGTAAATGTTGAAAATTTTCGAATTAACGAACGTGGAACAACATTTCGAGAACAACATGAACGAAAATGTTCTAAAGAATGTTGAAACAATTTTGGATTTGACGAATGATTTAGAAAATTAGTCTAAATACGAAAATAAGATAGACACATTATTTCAGTACGTAATTTTTATTTTTGGGAAGAAAATGAAGTATCAGTAGAGGTTGACAGAATTTTTTTGATGACAATTTAGGCGGAATGCAAATGGTTGTGATTGCACGCCTATCACCGTTTCACGTGTAATGTAGAAGTCCAAAATGTGCATCAAAATAGTTTTCAAGTTGTGGATGTACAAAATGGGACATCTGCATCTTGCATAGACGAAAATGGGAATTAAATATCTAATGTAGACGGAAGAAATTACGACGACACTATACATTTTACACATTTGCTTTTTTTTTTTTTCATTAACACCGATAGAGTATAATATACACAAGTCATAAACAGACGGGAAGGAAACAGAACCAAATTTGAAATTGATAGTAATGACAAAGTTACCAAGTCCATACGTTCTTATATACCATAAGCAGAGGCGTACTTAGTTAGCATTTTGCCGCCCCCTTAAGGGGGGAAATTGTTACCACAGTGGCTTATAGTTGCGCCATTTGATATTGCTAGTTCGTTATTAGAGGGTGCTGTTCTTTTTTATTTTAAAACTTAATTCTGAATTAATTTAATTTGTTAGTGATTATAACTTATTTTCTATTTTTATTTTCTTTGCCCTATTTACCTTGAAATACAACAAAATTTGCCGCCCTATCCAGGTGCCTATTCTGTCCATACGTAAATCCGCCTATGCCCAAAGTTCTATGAAATATATATATAAAAGTACATTAAAAAAAAAAAAATTTTTTAGGTCCATTCTAATTATTGGACATTGAAGATCGAGTGACCTCTTTTTAAATGACTACAAAAATTCACAGTTTGAAACCATCACATATGTTATATTTAGCAGTTATAATCTTGCAGTTTTTCTTCTTCGTTTAAAAATTTGGTAAATCATCGGCATTTTTCGATTAAAACATTTTTCTGGTCAATTTTCAGCCGTTTTGCACGAATCTGATATCCGTTTTCCGCAATCAACACGCGTAGTTTTTGAGATATTTTCAAGTGAAGATATCTCAAAAACTACACATTTGCGCAGGAAATGGATGTCAGATTCGTGCAAAACGACTGAAACTTGACCAGAAATTTTTTTTTTTTGTCAAAAAATACCGATGTTTGCGAAAACGAATATTTACCAAATTTTTGCATTAAATTTGACAATTTTTAACGTAATTAAGATGTTGAGTGTAGTATAAAGAGGGTTGACAAAAGTATATAGACACCACGGTGATTAAGAACAAATAGCAAAGTTCATTAATAGAATGCCAGAATGTGTGTCAGCTTTACATACTACAAAGCAAGTAAGCAACACCATTCTAAATATATCGATTCAAAAACATGTTCCGATTTATTCACTTTTATTATCAAGTCAAACACAATGGAAGAAAAACGTGTCCATTTATTTTTGTCAACCCTGTGTAGATGTGTGAAAATGGATTTGTGAAGTCCTTCCTGATTTTGTATCGAAATCCTTGTGAATATGTATCTATATAAAGGGATTTTATTTTTAGTTATTACATTGGAACTATTATCGATAATTTTATTTTTTGTTTCACATAGTATCATGACCCTTACATTTTAAACCATGAGCAAGTGAGCAATTCAGCAACACTCCGCTATTGTATAGGGTGGGCAAAAAGTCTGGGCACCCCTCTCCCCAACCTCAAGATATTTATCATACATCTAATTTTTATATTAGAGATGGTGCCCGGACTTTTTTCCCACCCTATAGAGCTCAATTTTAAAAATGACAACTTCATAATTGCTGCTCAAAGAATTTACCAAAGAAAAATTCACGTTCATGTTGCCCCGTCAGAACGTGTCATCGGAAGATTGACAACCTACAGAAAGAAACCAACAGAATATGTGGTTCCAGCAAGACGGTACCCCTCGCCATACGGCGAGACCAACAATAGCAATGTTGGGTAGCTTATTTCCAAACATACTGATCTCTCGTCATAGCCTGCGAAATTCCCCGATCTCTCCGCTAAAGACTAACTTTTGTGGGGGTTCTTAAAAGAAAGGGTTTACTTGAACAAACCCCAGACAGTACACCATCTTAACGAAAACAAAGAAAGGTAGACGCAACACCAATCAAGACACTGAGGAAAGTAAGGGAGTGAGTGGTGTTCTCAGGCCAGCCGCACGTAGGATAGTCTTGCGACTCACGACTCGGGTCGTGACGACTCGAGCCGCGTGTGATTCTGCGTTGACAGAATGGGAGCCTGGCACACTGCTGCGACCGCGACGCGATTCTGGGGATTCGCGTCGCGGTGGTTGCAGTATGCGGGTCTTCCATTATGTTACTGTAAAATCACACGCGACTTGAATCGTCAGTTGCGAGTCAAAAAGACGATCCTTTAGTTACTGATTCTGAAAACGTGTGACATTTGTTCGATAGTGAAGTCGTTTCTGTGATATTTTGAATTAAAATCCTTTACGACTTTTGACGCACCCTTTATAATGCAAGTTTAATATAAATATCACACACACACACACACATATATGTATATATATATATAAATAATGGTGTTTTACAACCGGTCTGCCATACTTTAGTGGGTGATATCGAGTAAAAAAGTTAATATAAAATAGGTGCTATTTCCAACCGTTGCGGAGCTACGGACGTTTTAAGGCGCACGGAAAAAAATAAACGAGAGTATTAATCTCATGTATTTATTGCTACATTTTATGAGATACATCTTATAAATGTTTAAAATATCCGCCTCGATTTTCAATGCACAGGCGTTGCTCGTTCCAAACAAAATCCACTGCCCATTGAATCATTTCGAGGTGTTCTTGTATGTAAGTAGCAGCTTCCATAATCCGACGCGAGAGTTCCTCTCTCGTTTGTACTTTAGTCTCGTGGACCATCTCTTTCATAAGGCCCCATAAAAAGAAATCTAACGGGGTTAGGTCCGGAGATCTTGGGGTCCACGATATTGGACCAGCAAGACCAATCCAAAGGTTCCCTACCAGTGATTCAAGTAATCCGTAACATGACCAAAATGTGGTGGCGCCCCATCGTGCTGAAAGAACATCCTGCGCCTTGTCTCCAGGGGCACGTCCTCCATCAAAAGTGGCAATTCGTTCGTCAGGAAGTTCAGATAAATATTAGCAGCTAATCGTTGTTCCAAAACGAATGGTCCAATCAGCTGATCTCTAATTACACTGCACCAAACATTCACCGAGAATCGATGTTGAAAGTTTCCTTCAACGATACCGTGGGAATTATCGGCGGACCACAGGTGGCAATTTCCTGAGCTCTCTGATATTGCTTCTACTTTTGCATATTGCTAATAATTTTACTTTTGGAAAGTTTTGAATTTTATATACTTGTGTTTATATTCACATTGTTATAGTTAAGTAATTGAATATTAGTGGTTTTTGTCGATTTAGAAGTTTTTATAGCGTGCCGGCTTAATTTAACTTAAACTTGTGACGGTTATAAACTAATTTTAACTGCGCGATGCCGTCGCAGAAACCGTCGTGTGTTAAGTGTGGGGGTAAACCGGTGGTATTCGGATTTTAAAGATTATAACGGCGGTCCTATGGCGATTACCGAGAGAGCAGTTTGTTTCTTTTGCGAGTTAAGGGAGGAAATAGTTGACATAAAACGCAGTGTACGTGAGGTAACTGAAAGACTTGCAACGCTTGATGAGGGCAGGGGTAGGGCTACGGTTGACGAAAGCCGAACCAATACTAACGTTGAAGACGTTAGTAATTTGAAGGGTGAGGTGTGTAACCTAGTTTCTAATTTAGGTAGCTTATCGGGAAGGTTGGATAGAGTCGAGGAAAGGGTTAAGGTTGGTCCGAGATTAGTAGATGGGGAGGGATTTAGAGAAGTTAAGGGTGGAGCTAGGCCGCGTACGTTAGGTGATAGGAATCCCCCCCCTATCGAGGTTTCGAACCCTTTCGCCCATTTGGAAAGGGACGTGAATGAGGGGGAAATATTTTAATTGGGGACTCTTTAGTGCGCCATATGCACAGAGTTCGTTCAACGGCATCCAACCAAGAGGAGGAGGGTCTGTCTCCCAGGGCCAGGGTTGACAGAGTTAGAGACGAAGTGGATAGGATTGACGTTGCCTCCCGTCACTCGATGTTGGTGACGATGGTAGGGGGCAACGACTCGTATAGGCCCGATACGAGAGTGCCTGAACCTTTTGGAGATATAGGGGTTAATTAGGTCCCTAAAGGCGAGGTCAGATAGGTCTTTAGTTCTAGGTATTACCCCTAGGCGGTTTGGGTCTTAGGATTACGTCTAAAACGATATTTTTGAATACTAAATTAGAAGAGATTTGTGCTGAGGAAAATGTACCCTTCGTAAAGCAGTGGTCAGAATTCAGTGATCCTAGCCTTTTTATAAAAGATGGGGTGCATTTTAATGAAATAGGTAATGCTAGGCTAGGTAGGTTAATTGACGAAAACGTACGAAAGCTGTATAGGTCGAAGCCTTCTTTAAATGTTGTGGGTCCGGGGAACGCGGGCTCGACGTGAAAAATAGTTTAAAACGTCGGCCCGTCGTAAAAAATAACTTAAACGTCTTTTATTGTAACGCGCGTAGTATTAGAAATAAATTAAACGCATTTAAGGCGATAATTTATTCGGGTAACTACGATATAGTTGCTATCACTGAAACGTGGTTAAATACCGTGACTCGGGACTTGTTGGGGGAAACTTGATATAGCGGGTTTTAAACTCTTTAATAATGATAGGTTACATAGGATTGGTGGCGGCGTTTTGCTGTACATTCGTAATTCCCTTAGGGCTATCGAGGTTAAGATAGATTTTTCGGCAGCAATTAATGCGATATGTGTTGAGGTTAGGGCGCGTAGTATTAGTTTTAATTTTGTTGTTCTTGTTTGACCTCCCGTTCAACCCCTCGATACCGATACTAGATTTTATTCACTTCTTGGTAACTTTATTGACAATCGGAATTGTATAATTGTCGGAGACTTTAACTGCCCTAATGTTAATTACGAGACTTTTACTGGTAATGATGAGGGTTTGAGATTGATTGAGTTCATGGAAGATGATTTTTTACGACAGATGGTTACCGAACCAACGCGCGGTGACAATATTTTAGATTTGGTGATGACGAACGGCGAAAATATAGCCGAAGGTTTAGAAGTAGGCGAGAGTTTAGGATGTAATGATCATCAAATTCTTAGGTTTAAGTTATTGATAGAAAACACTAAGGATAGTAACGTAATAGAAGTCCCTGATTTTCGTAGGACCAATTTTGATAGTTTTGCGGATAGGATGAGAGTCGTGGACTGGGATGACTTATTTATGGGTAATGACACAAATTTGCATCGGGAGGCGTTTAAAGAAAGTTTTATGAATATTGAAAGGAAGTTTATTCCTCGTAAGCCCAAGCGCACTAGAAATCATGGTAGGCCCAAGTGGTGGACTATGGAAATAGGCAGGTTCATAAACGAGTGTAACAGAGCGTATAGACTGAAAAGCGGAATGGCACGGCAGCTAACTTTAATAGATACATCGAGCTTAGACGTCAGGTTAAAAGATCAGTTAGGAATGCTAAGCGTAATTTAGATATACTTATAGCTGTGGATAGTGAACATAATCCAAAAATGTTTTTTGAATGTTTTTTGAATATGTCAATAATCGTAAGCAGATAAAAAATAACATAGGCCCTCTAGTGGATGTTAACGGCGCTTTGGCTTCTGACGCTCAGGCGATGGCGGGTATTTTCAATAACTTTTTTGCGAGTTTTTACCATAGAAGACTAAATAATATCCCAGACGTGGTCGATATCGTTCCATTTAGTAGCGAGATATTTTGGATGAAATAACTGTTTACAAGGGTGAGATTGCGCATTATATCGATAGGCTAAAAGTTAGCAAGGCTCCAGGCCCTGACGCTTTTTATCCCAGACATTTGAAAGACATTATTGTAGGCCCCTTAACGAAGATTTTTGATCAGTCACTCAAAACGGGGATTATTCCTGAAGACTTCAAATTAGCTAACGTCACGACCATTTTTAAAAAAGGCGACCGCACAGTACCTAGCAATTATAGGCCCATTAGCTTAACGTAAATTGTCGGTAAACTACTGGAATTCGTCGTTAGGGATCGTATCATCGATCACTTAGAGTCGAGATTTGATTAATAGTCAGCATGGGTTTCGATGCCATAGATCTTGTTTAACTAATTTGTTAGAATTTTTATACGAAATAGTGCGCGAATACGATAGGCATAGAGCGGCTGACGTTATTTATTTAGACTTTAAAAAGGCGTTCGATACAGTTCCGCAGAGAAGATTAATTGCAAAGGTTAAAGCGCACTGTATACGCAGTAAGGTAGCTAACTGGTTAGAGGAATGGCTTCGTGCTAGGAGACAGAGGGTCGTTGTTAATGGTAGTGAATCGGGGTGGTTGGATGTAGGTAGCGGTGTCCCACAGGGTTCAGTGTTAGGCCCATTGCTATTCGTAATCTACATTAACAACATAGATGTAGGATTGACTAGTAACGTGTCAAAATTCGCGGACGATACTAAAATAGGCGGTAAGGTTGTTAACGAGGACGATAGAAATAGCTCCAAGACGATGTAAATAGGATTATGGAGTGGACGGATAAGTGGCAGATGCAATTTAACATAGACAAATGTAAAGTTTTGCATATAGGTTCTCGTAACAATAATTACACGTACACGATGGACAACAGACAGACAGCGAGCGTTGACGAGGAAGTAGATTTAGGCGTACGCGTATCTGAGGATTTAAAAGTTAGGAACCAGTGCCTGGAGTCTTGCGCAAAAGCTAATAGGATGTTAGGCTTCATAGCGCGTAATTTCGAATTTAAATCGAAGGATATTATATTGCCCCTTTACAAGTCCCTAGTCAGGCCTCATTTAGAATATGCCGTTCAGTTTTGGTCCCCGTATTTGCGAGAGGATATTGATAGGTTAGAAAGGGTTCAGCGTTCTGCCACGAAACTAATTCCGTCATTGCGTAACAAGCCTTACGAAGATAGGATTAAAGAGTTAGACTTGCATTCACTCGAAACGGAGATTAATCGGGAAGCTTATTGAAGTTTTCAAAATCGTTAATAACATCGATTACGTAAATTTTGACAAACTGTTCTCTTTCGATAATAGCAATACTCGTAATAACGGATTTAAGTTGCGTGGCAGACGTTTCCGTCGTGAACTCTACCAGCGTTAGTGTGTTTAAAAACCGTCTAGATAGGCATTTTAAAAATATTAATGTTTAAAATAAAAAAAACAATTGGCAACAGGAGCTCTGGGGGTCGTAATCGGGGATGAGTTTATTGTCGTCTAATGCCAGCAAAAAAAAAAAAAAAAAAAAAAAAAAATTAGACTAACACGAACTTAGTTGTAGCTTGTGGAGTAAATTAACCCACTTTTTGTTATTCTTTATATATACTTATTTTTCTTCTCTCTTTATTGCATGTTTGCATGATATGATAGTGTTTGAGTTAAGAATGTGTTGTAATGCGTTCTTATTTTACTTCTTTTCATCTTTCACGCCTTTCCAGCCGAGTGGGCTGCATCCTCTACCCTCCTATGGAGTGGAGGATCGGTCTGCAACAGTTGGAAGAATGTGTTGCTTTGAGTTAAGAATGTGTTGCATGGTTTGTAAGCGTTCTTATTTTACTTATTTTCATCTTTTTCCGGCAGAGTGGGCCCTACCTCCCTATGGAGTAGAGGACCGTTCTGCAATCTTTCCGATTCTCTCCGACTATTTTTCTGATTTGTCGGCAGTGGCCGGCGGATGATGATGGTGAGTCTTTTTTCTCTTTTTCTGAATGAATGTTAATCTACGAGTGACAGGTGCTGCTACTTACTAAACCCCTTATTTTCTTCTCTTAACCCCCTACTCTTTCCTTTCTCTCGGGCTAACCTTAGAGTGGATCTTAGGGTCTTTGTTAGCCTTAGCTTCTGTAGATCACTAAACAGTGTGCGATTAAGAATTTGGCGATGCATAACCATCCACTGGCAAAACTGAACACGTTTATTGTAATCATCCAATTGAAGAGTTTGCACACGTTGCAAATGATAGGGATACAAACCCTCATCATGTATGGTTCGCCATACACGCGATGCGGATTCACCAATTTGTCTAGAAACCCTTCGAACACTGGTAGTTGGACTACGTCGTACTAGGTCGAGTATGCGCTCCTCCACAACAACGGGCCGTCGTGCTACATGTTCTTGGTTACGTGGAACAATTGTCCCTGTTTCCCTTAATCTTTGGTGTGGGGCACTAAACACTTGCCTGTTCGGTATTCGCCGGTTCGAAAAACGTCTTCGATATTCCTCAACTGTCGCTCTGCTGTTACCATCACAGAATCCATAAATGAAATGGATATCAGCGTATTCAGCAAGTGTAAACTGTTGATTCATTTTGATTGTTCACCTTAGCGGAACAGAGTGTATCGTAGCACAGATCAAAACCAACTGAAAGAAAAAAACTGAGGATTAGGAGTGGTAACTTCATTAAACGAAACTACCACCAGTGCTGCCATCTTAAAACGTCCGTAGCTCCGCAACGGTTGGAAATAGCACCTATGTTGTATTAACTTTTTTACTCGATATCACCCCACCAAAGTAAGGCACACCGGTTCTGAAACACCATATATATTAGGGTGATTCAAAAATTGACCGAAAAAATTTTTGGGGAATTTTTTTCGGGCCACCCTCTGATTATGTTTAATTTGGTAAAAACGTACTGCATGCAAATTTTGAATTAAAAAAATTAATTTTTAGGGGTCGCTACCATAAGTTGAAAATTACACACAAAATAAGAAATATATGCTGTTTCCACACCACCCTTGAGGTAAAGCATACGGCGCGTTACCTTTTTTTTTTAAGTGAAAGTTCCCCGGTAGGCCTATCATAACCACTCTACATTTTCAAATTAACAGTTCTTCTGTAACAATAATAAGACTTCCGTAATACATTTTCAAATTAACAGTTCTTCTGTAACAATAATAAGACTTCCGTAATAATAACAACCTTTTGTTCATTATATTTCACTGTGAATTTCTTAATGATGATATTGTCTTCTTGTTTTTATTTGGAAGAGCAGCTCTATATTTCTTTACCACTTGGAGGAGATACTGTTTCTGTTCTTCATCATTTGTGATTAGTTTGTTGTATTCATCGACTAATCTAACTCCTCTTTCTGCATTGTCATTAACAACTTGAATTTTTCTTATGACTTGTTTTACGTTGTTGTAGCAGTCATCTTCATTTCACTCTTCAGAGTTCTTATTAAGAAACGTTGATGGTAAACCAAGTCTATTAAAAAATTCTTTTGTATTTGCACTAACAAAGTCTTCCAGTTCTCCGTTTTCAATAACTTCAGGGTCAATAACCGCTTTTTTCTCTGGATTTGGTTCGGCGCAGTTTTGTAATGCTTGCTTCATTCGGTTTTTAGTTTGGTGAAGCACGCCATTATCAAAGAAAGCAAATGCTATTAACTCTTCTGAAAGATACCATAAATGATTCATCATTTTCCTCAGGGCAACAGTTGCAATGCGTTCATCTTTTAGTTTGTACAGTTGCAGTTTCTTCAACATCTCTAAATCGAGACGAGGAGCGAGAACTGAAACTGACGCTGTAAACCAGGATTTAACATATATGTGTACAGCAAAGAGGCAGATATCTCTAAGGCCTTTTTTCTTCTCTGGGTGTTAATTTAAATTGTGTTTTAAAGTATTTAAACAACCAAATTTTCATGGCATAAATGACTTTTGCCATCCATCTTGCTCGGTGAACGCCAGCTGGTCTTCTGAATGAAACTCCTCTCTTTGGTACTCCACCAAGGAAAATGATTGTCAGTTCCAGCAATTCTTTGTAATCGTCACGAGGTTGATGTTCTTCAAGTTGAGTGGTAGCAAACTCAATCACTTCTGCTTTTATATCAGTAATACTGTTTACTCAGCACTGTTAGCTCTATGTGCATTAACGCACTTATCACACGGAACAGATATTATAAGAAAAACGTCACAGTTCAAAACTCAATTTCCTGAAAGTAAACAGAAAAGTAATAGTTTAGATTACGGTAGCGACCCCTAAAATACATTAGAATCACCTGAAATTTTGTATACATTACGTTTTTACCAAATTAAACATAATTAGAGGTTGGCCCGGAAAAAATCTAAATCGATATTTTTGAATCACCTTAAATTATATTATATATCTATATATATATATATATATCAATAAAACTAATGTTGTGTAATAGTAGGGAGACAAGGCTCCCTGTGAACACTGAAAACAAGTTGGAGACAGAGTCTGTCACTGATATTTTGAAATAAGAAAGTTTGGATCTTTTCCTTTATAGCACCCCCATTGTTTTACCGTGTTCTTTCATAGCAACCCCCACTACCCATGCAGCCCATGCCCGGTTAGGTCAACTGTACGCCCTCAACGATTAGTTAATTCGTGATATTTTCGTTAGTTTTAACGAAAATATCAAGAACTTAACCTAACCAATCGTCAAGGCCGTACAATTGACCTAACCGGGCATGGGTTGCATGAGCAATAGGGGTGCTATAAAAGAACACAGTAAACCAATGGGGGTGCTATAAAGGAAAATATCCGAAAATTGTTTCATCCTATTTACGCACCAAAAGTTTTCGAACCTTAATCATTGTCAATATGCAATAAAATTCTCTCTATCTCCTATCCTGTTTACAGACTTTTTTTAATACTGCGTTTTCATTCTACGTAAAGCTTATTTACAGGAAACTGGAAACCCAACTATTAATTACTATTATAACTTAATTACTATTACTAACAAACATTAACATTAAAAACACCAATATATATCTTATATAAGTATATTGATATAATAGTGCATCATACTTATATTATAGGTTAATATAATTCACTGATTTTTTTTTATAAATACTTCATTTAAGATTAGCCTATTGATCCGTTAATACCCCTTCATAAGCCTACATTTATTGATTCATTAATATCCTTTCATAAGCCTACATTTATTAAAAAAAAAATATTAATTTTAGATTAAAATTTTCAATTTTAAATTTTTGAAAATTTCATGGTTTAATAAGTTTAAAATTTAATATTTAACTCATTAGTGCCCATTGGTAGAATTTCCTACCGACAACATTCGTTTGTCATTATTGCATCACTTTTTCTTGTATTCACGTGATCTTTTGTACGAGTCATTGATATGACGCAATCTTTTAGATTCTCAAATTGATCCATTTTCAATAAATAGAATATTTCTTTTTAAAAGGAAATATTCTATCAATGACTCCTACCAAAGATCACGTGAATACAAGAACAAGAAAAAGTGATGATCAGGTCGATTGGTCGATTGTCGTGTGGCCTCGCTGGAGGTAGAGATTTTTTCTCTTCCATCCTCCGAGAAGATGTCGGTGGTTCTGCTATCGGCATCTGTTGTGTCACTTTTTTAGGGGGCCTGCTTCCTCCTTGTGAGGTTAGTAGGCCTGCGCGTGCCTGGTTGAGCCCGGGCGCCTGCCTGTCTTCTTCTGCTCACGCTCTCGTTTCTGTTCCACTCTTTCTCTATTTCTTTCCCATTTCTTCGTCTGTTCCAGGTTCTCTTCTTCACTATCTTCTTTCTTGGTCACATCGACCATCGACCGACCAAGAAAAAGTGATGCAATAATGACAAACTAATTTTGGTGGTAGGAAATTCTACCAATGGCCACTAATGGGTTAATACGAGGACAGACTTCATTGGAAAGTAGGATTGGAAGGTTTCAATCGGAATTATTTCTAATAATAATAATAATTCTAGGGAATCGCGTCGCAGTCACTGCAGTATGCGGGGGGGAGGGTGGGGGGGCTCGTTCCGTCAATATAAAATCACACGCGAGTCGAGTCGTGAGACGATCCTGCGTGTGGCCGGCCTTATAAGGCGTGGGATATCGTAAACTGGAAACTTTTAAAACATAATTAAGTTAGACTGAAGTTATTTACAGAGTTTAATTAAAAAAATTAAATTAGGCGAATTTATTTCCATTAATATAAAACTTCCTTTTTTTTTTACGTCACAATATTACCTAAAAAATACATCTGGTAAACTATACATCGTTTAATTTCAATATTACTTTCTTAATTTGTACAAAGTTATAAACATATCATACAGAGGGATGACAAAAGTAAATAGACACCTTTGTTTTTGTTTTCCCCATAGTTTTTATTTGATAATAAAAGTGAATAAATAATAACAGATTTATTAAATCAATATATTTAGAATCGTGTTGCTTTCCCCCTTTTTCCCCCTGACACACGTTCTTCCATTCCATTGATGAGCTTTGCCATTTATTCTTGAGGACAATCATCGTCGTGTCTATTTACTTTTGTCAACCCTGTGTGTGTGTGTGTGTGTGTGTGTGTGTAGGAATTACGCCTACCTAGGTTCAAACGCACCACCTCTTGCACGGAAGGTGTGACCGCTAGCCACTACACTACAAGGGATAAAAGTGCTCACGTGTTCTTGCATGGTGTTCCACTTATGGGACCCCAGCGTTGTACCAAATAATTTGAATGAAATGCTGGTCATTACCTCGAGTGCGGTAGGGTTAACACGTAAAATACCTCTGGACACGAAAGCGTTACGAGTTTCCTCTGTTCATTAAACGTATGATAGGTTGTGTTTATTTTTATCCCGTCGTAATGTAGTGAGTAGAGCCTTCGCCTTCTATTCAAGTAGTCGGGGGTTCGAATCCTGGAGGGGAAATTTTTGCATTATGCAAAATCGTACGTGTTTATGCGTGAAACCTATATATATATAATATATATATATATATATATATTCTAACGAAATAGTATCGATTTAATATGTACAAATATTTTTCTTCCTCTGACCGGTCAGTCTTCGCAAGAAATGAAACATGGCTCATGGCGGAGGCATCTAACCAAGTGACAAACATTTTCAGACGTCATTCCGTTACTATTCCGTAAAGATATATACAGGGTGTCCCATAAGTCCGGTTTCATAGGAAAATTTATTTTAAATTAAATTTACAAAAATAATACATTAGAACTGAAACAAATGTTCAAATTGATGTCTTGTTTTGGGAGCTTTTTTTTTTTTGGTTGCAGGTAGAATAATACGCAATGCTAATATGGAAGTGAGTTACACTCGTGAGGAAAAGGTCTCAGAGATAAAGTGACACTGTGGCTGTTAAAATTAATCAATTCCTTCATTCACTAATGGTTAATTTTCTCTTCCAATTATTGAGCTCATTCTCGTGATTGTCAACAATAACTAAAGTCGTGTACAATCGGTTCAAAAAGTCTTGTGGTAAAAAAATCCCAGGTTTCTTACTGATAAACTTTATTAAGAAACCTGGAGTTTCAAGATAGTACTTTTTGAATTGACTGTACGTTTGTGTTTCAGTGAACCTTCGACATTTCATCAACCAACAAGAAAGATACTATTGAAACCAACTTATGCACAACACAAACACAATAACAACTGATAGTTCATTGTATTTTACTGTTTTCCGTCTTTATGAACAGTAAAGATAGTGTCAGTATTGTACTGTACAGGGTGATACAAAAGTCACTATCGGATCGGCTTTCTTGTAACCCAGCTTGTAACTTGGCAAACCTGTAAATTTAAATCTGTCAACACGCATGGATCCTGGTTGAATCTGGTTTTCGGTTCCGCCTGAATTGTTCATTCTGACGAAGGACAGACACGTTGTCCCACCTTGGACCTACAGTTTAACACGGAATCCGAGCCACGACCTCCACAAGGAAATCTGAAATCACAGCCCTAGCCCACAGTCGATCCCACGACCTCCCCATCAGCAGCCCAACGTCTTAACCACAATGAAAACCGTACAAAAAATTATTACCCGAGGTTGTTTTTCTTAAAAATAACATTTTTAAAATGGTAAAATAAATATATTTCGCCCGATCGTGGCTTCTGGACCACCTTGTAGAATTAACACGATGTTAAATTAACACCAAATTAACCAAATTAACCAAATTAACACCAAAACTGTTCGCTATTTCCATCATATCTATTCGCTAGTTTCCAAAAAGAGGTCACGTAAAGTATGTAGATTTTAAACCTATTAATTTTTGCCAATTAATTGCCAATCAAGCAGTCACTCGTAAAAGGCGAATCTGGTTAGTCACACGCGCACGCGCGCGCGCGCACACACACACACACACACATGTGCGCATCTCTGCATAAGGAAGGTAGAGATTTTTTTTAAATCGATATATCTGAAACAAACTCATTGACCAAACTTAATTTAACCTAACCTAGCGTTAGTGCTATCGAACCGAGAAGGGCGTGATAAGTGGTCCGGCGTTTCCTGTTACGTCATTAAAAAGTGAGGTACTGGCTAATCTAGCCTAACCTAACCAAAACTTAACAAACCTAAGCTAGTGTAACGTAACCTAATCAGGACAACATATCTTTCATCCAACAATAAAAATTTTGAGAGATGTTTTTAATGTAGTGAGGTACCAGGTACATACTGGCAAAACGATGCATGATATCCAGAATGATTTCAACACAAGATTCAATAAAGCTGCACCACCAAACAAGACGGGATTACGCTGGGAGAAAAAGCTGTTTGAAAGTGGCTTCATCAAGGACAGACTACGGTCGGGAAGACCAACAACGCGAGCAGAACAGTGTGAAGGTGTGAGTGCATCGGTGGCTCGTTCACCGAAAAAATCACTTCGGAAATGATCACAAGAACTTGCAGTCCCCATGTCCACAATGAGAGATCACATGACAAAAGATCTTGGCATGAAACCATCCGCCTGTCATTTGTTAATGAATTAAGCGATACAGATATGCAGAAACGATATTCACACAGATATTCTTGATTAGTAACTGTATTTACTGTAATTAAAGTAATTGTTGCTAATGACTCGTTTCTTAAATTACACCTACCACATATAAATACAATTAATAACAAAAATAAAATTGATATTACAATATGTACATTTTGAAGGGGGTGATGGGACTTTTCGAACACCCTGTGTGTGTGTGTGTGTACTCTCTCTCATATATATATATATATATATATATATATATATATATATATATATATATATATATATATATATATACAGGGTGGTGCAAAAGTCTGGACCCATAGGCAATTTACTATAGAAAAAAATATCTTTCGATTTTTATAATAGTTTTTATAATTTAATTTTTGTTTATAATTTTACTAAATATTTTTCAGATTGTTACCCTATGGCAGACAAGTTAACAATAGCAGAAAGAATAGAGCTTGTGCTTTTGTACGCAAAAGAAGGAGCCACCTCACGTTCAGTCGCAAATTTCCTTATGCCTCGATTATACGAAATACCATTACACTTATTGTAAATTCTGAACTAGAACGTTAAATTTAACATAATTTAGTCACTGGTGTATGGTTAATTAAATTTCATTTCATAATAAACTTCCTGCAGGCCACACTTTTTTTCCATATAAACCGCCTATGGGTCCAGACTTTTGCACCACCCTGTATATATAAAATTCTCAAATCAATTACAACTCAAGATTTATTCCCATACATTTATCGATAAAGAATTACATAATTCACATTCTTAATTCCATTCCTTCTCGTTTTGTTATTGGAATGAAATCCTTTTAGGAATGCTGAGTAAATAAAATTATTCATTGGGATAGTGTTTGCTTCTCTATTAATTCCTTCCTCCATTTGAGCTTTATCTCACCTTTATTCACGTCTGAGTAGCGTGTTCCATGTCTGTTTTTATACGTCCGTGTACGTATACGCAGTTTATGTATGTACGTATAGGTAGAAAGAAATAGTGATAGATGGAGATGTACGTACGTATATATGTATGGATAGACATAACATACACACATATGACAAATAGCAATCTGTACGAAATGATTTAAAGCGCTGTTGAATGATGCGAAAGAATTATACGGGGTGTACCCATTAGTCCGGTCTCATAGGAAAATTTAAAATAAATTTTCCTACGAGACCGGACTTATGGGCCACCCTGTATATTAACAAGATTTTACTTCTCGTAACGGTAAGTTATGAAACGCTAGAAACGGTGGGCTTAAACAAGAGAGAATTTCTTTATCAACTCTTAACAAAGAGAATGTATATACACAAATATTCCACAACCAAATGACACAATGGAATTGTTCAATTACCCCATTTCGTCAAGTCAACGCTACCCTCTATTCATATTTGAATAAAATAAACTAATTTAACCCGACTAAGCCTAGCCTAAGCTAACCTATACCTAATCTAACCCAATTAAGCCTAGCCTAAGCTAACCTATACCTAATCTAACCCAATTAAGCCTAGCCTAAGCTAACCTATACCTAATCTAACCCAATTAAGCCCAGCCGAACCTAAGCCTAACCTAATCTAACCCAATAAAGCCCAGCCGAACCCAATAAAGCCCAGCCTAACCCAATAAAGCCCAGCCTAACCCAATCAAGCCCAGCCGAACCTAAGCCTAACCTAATCAAGCCCAGCCGAACCTAAGCCTAACCTAATCAAGCCCAGCCGAACCTAAGCCTAACCTAATCTAACCCAATTAAGCCCAGCCGAACCTAAGCCTAACTTAATCTAACCCAAGTAAGCCCAGCCGAACCTAAGCCGAACCCAAGTAAGCCCAGCCGAACCTAAGCCGAACCCAATTAAGCCCAGCCGAACCTAAGCCGAACCCAACTAAGCCTAGCCGAACCTAATCTACGTAGGAAATGTTAGTCCGAGGTTTTTTTAATGCAGGAAGGAGGGGCCAAGGGCAAATGCCCGCAAAAGAGCCCCTCCCATAGAAGAAGAGCCAAAATCAAGGTCTGGGGTTGTTGAGATGCCTAGTCATTCTGCGTTTGAAAAATGGGAGGTCATAAACAGGAGGAAAGATGGATTGATGAAGACTATTCCAGAGTTGACCGGTTAAGTAGATGAAAGACTGAAAATACCGATTAATCCTTATACACACACACCTGAAAAACCCCATGGAGCTTTTCTTGGGATTCGAACCTATGACACGACTCATGGATTTTTAGAAGTTTTTACAGGTTACATCGTACCACCACTTCCCGTTAGATCAGCGAAGTTGTGACGTTGGGTCTGTTTAGTAGCTGGATGGGGGAGTCTTCCTTCGCATTCAAATGAAGTAGCGACCCGTGGTTCTTGGAATCCCACGTAGTAAGGGTGTAGGTCTCTTACGTCACGTGACCTTGTTACCCGTCACCCTGAAACACTCATTCGTGATTTCTTCTTTTTAGATCATTCCTCAAATATGGGCGATCGCAACATTTAACCCATTGGTGTCCATTGGTTGAATTTCCTACCGCCAAAATTGTTTGTCATTATTGCATCACTTTTTCATGTAATCTTCGGTATGAGTCATTGATAGAATATTTCCTTTTAATGGATAGATTTGAGAATCTAAAAGATTGCGTCATATCAATGACTCCTACCGAAGATATCACGTGAATACAAGAAAAAGTGATGCAATAATGACAAACAATTTTGACGGTAGGAAATTCTACCAAGGGGCACTAATGAATTAATAAAGTATTTCGCACTTCGAAAACCCGACGAAAACTATCGGTTCTTATTTATTAATTAACTAGCAATCTTTCTAGCAATTTTCTACCATAACTTTTCGTTAATATTCTATAACAATTCCAAAAAATAAAACTCTGGTGTGTATATACATGGTGTCCCATAAGCCTGGTCTCGTAGGAAAATTTATTTTAAATTAAATTTACAAAAGTAATACGCCTTTTCCTCACGAGTGGAACTCGCTTCCATTTTAGCCATTGCGCGTTATTCTACCTGCAACAAAAAAAATGGTATCAAACCAATACATCAATTTGAACATTTGTTTTACTTCTAATTTATTACTTTCGTAAATTTAATTTAAAATAAATTTTCCTGCGACCGGACTTATGGGACACCCTGTATATAATCACTTCCCATTCATTAAAATTTAATAGCATTTCAGAGTTGAAGATTTAATAAATAATACGATCATTATATCATTCATAATTGAAATAAAGCAATTATTTATATACAACCTTAATAAAATATTTACAGTATATTACAGTATTCTCCTTCAATACTTTGCAATATTCCAATATTTTCAGAAAGACCGACATAAAATAGTATTCACACACACACACTATATACATGTGTGTGTGTGTGTGTGTGTATACGTATATATTGGTCCTGGTTAGTCAGGCAGCTAAGGACCACACTTTGACAATATAATGACATGCCGGACAAAAGCACCATTTTTTTTTTTCCTGACAATCTGTGGTATAAATTTTGATATTTTTATTGGAACCAAGTAATCTGAGCTTGCTGGAGACTGTTTCAGCCATTTTTCAAAAATGGGTGGACGAAAACCAGGAAAAAATCAGTTTTCGGTTAGAAATAAAGATATTGGCTCTGAGAGCTCAATTACTGTTGCAGAATGTTATAATACTATGCATATTGCTTGGCAGCAGCAACATTCGAACATGTAGAACGAAAAATATATTTATTATTTGGTTTACAGATTTTTTCCACATTTGTTATGGTCGGTAAGGATGACAAATCCTGACAAATGCTTCTTTATATTGCAGACCGTGCCTGAAGACCCTTGCAGTTGCACACAATGGACTGGACTGTGTGTGTAATATGTCAGCACACAACCTCTGAAACACTCCGATGCCCCCTTAATGTGCGTCAACACAGGGACAGCTCAGAGGCATACAGAACCTTTCTGGACAATCTTAGTGAATTCAGGCAGTTAGGAAGACTCCCGGTCCCACTCAAGTTTAGTGAGGACATGGGCAAGGCCCAGTTTATTCAGCACCGTGCACAGTGGCACAAAACATGTCATGTCAAGTCAAGTTCAGTGCAGAGAAACTGGAAAGAGCAAGAAAGAGGGAGAAAGCCAGCAGTACTGAGAGTGATGCTGCAGCTAAACGACGTCGACACCGCATGCCCGTGGAGAAGAATAAGTGCATATTCTGCAACAAATGCGATGGGCAACTCCATGGCTTTGCAACTCTTCAGTCAGACAGCAACATAAGAACCATAGTCGCAGATCTGCACGAAACAGATTTACTGGCCAGGATTGAAGGTGGTGACCTCGTTGCCATTGATGCAAAGTATCACCTTGCTTGCTTGACTGGACTGCGAAATCGCCATCGTTCCTTTCTGAAGAGAAGCCAAGACTACTCTCACACTGACGTGGAAGAGAAGAAACTGAAAGCCAGAGGTTTTGTTGAGCTCATCACACATGTTGAGAACTCTGTAGAGGATGGAACCTTCTGTTTCAAGTTCTCGCTGCGTCAGCTCTATGAAAATCGCCTTGCCGACCTTGGTATTGGTAGGGAACAATACAACGCCTACCGTCAGTTAGTACTAACTGACCGCAAACGCTCTATCCATGAGCCCATCAAGAAGAACTCCCTGCCTCTGTTTAGTTGTACAACACCCAAGTCAAAGACGAAGCAAGCAGGGCAGATCTCTCTGCTGAAGGATGATGTGATACTCTTCTCCAGATTATACATAGTCATGCAGCAGAGGGATGGAGACACGAGTACCTTCTTCAAGCATAAAAATCATCCACATCCTCCATCTCTCTCTGACAGAGGTAAGCTACAACAGGGGAAGAAGTCGGATCTGCTGAGCATTCTGACCCACGAGACAGATGAGCCACAGTCGGAACCTCCTAGGTCCCTTGATGTGAAAATACTTGATGGTGCTGCTGTGGTGCACCTCCTGACAATCACCACGTTTGATATGCCAGTGGTGTCTTCCCCACATCGTGCAGCAGTTGGAGACCACTGCAAGAGGTGACGTGGTCTGGGACACCTATGTATTCAGCAGCATCAAAGAGTCAACCAGGGAGAAACGCGGCAAAGGCATCAGGAGGAAGGTCGCCGGTCGAAATAAGGTTCCATTCTAGGGAACTAATCAGATTTCCTGCGTGACGCCACCAATAAGTAAGAGCTCTTTGCATTCCTCTCTAGCAAGGTTGCATCCACCGAATGCCCAGAAGGCAAGCAGATCATCTTCACATCTAGCATGAGGAAGCAGATGCAAGAATACTGATTCACTTGGAAGATGCTATAGAGAGTGGTTCTAAACTTCTAACATCTGCTTGGTGCGCACTGTCGACACTGACGTAGTCATCATCCTCATCGGCAAATTCCACGCCATCGTCGCCAAATATCCACTTGCAGACATCTGGGTTGCCTTTGGCACTGGCAAGAACTTCATGTACCTACATATCAATGCCATTTGCCATGCTCTGGGCAAAGACAAGTCCACAGCCCTTCCCCTGTTCCACAGGGTATGACACAACCTCAGCATTCTATGAAAATGGGAAGACGTCAACATGGGAAGCCTGGAATTCCTACCATGACGTCACCCAGCCATTCAACTACATGGCAGCAAATCGGCACACCCCACTAACCGTGGACTCCCAACACTTCCAACTACTGGAACGCTTCACAGTCGTCATCTATGACAAGACAAACACACTGGAATCTGTCAATGAGGCACGGAGGGAGTTATTCTGCTAAAAGAGCAAAACGATGGAGAACTTTCGTCAGCCAGGCTCCTTACTGAGCGGACGCATTCCATGGGCTCTCTGATATTGTTTCTATTTTTCGATATTGCCGATAAATTTAATGTTGGAAAATTCTGAATTTTATATACTTGCGTTTATATTCACATTGTTATAGTTAAGTAACTGAATATTAGTGGTTTTTAGCGATTTAGAAGTTTTCATAGCGTGCCGGCTTAATTTAATTTGAACTTGTAACAGTTATAAACGTTAACTACCTTAACTTGCGTGATGCCATCGCAGAAAGCGTCGTGTGCTAGGTGTGGGGTTAATCGGCGGTATACTGATTTTAAAGATTACAACTGCGGTCCTATGGCGATTACCGAGAGATCGGTTTGTTTCTTTTGAGAGTTAAGCAAAGAGATAGTTGATTTAAAACGTAGTGTACGCGAGATGACGGAAAGACTTGCAACGCTTGATGAGGGCAGGGGTAGGCTTACAGTTGACGAAGGCTGAACCTATAATAACATTGAAGACGTTAGTAAGTTGAAGGATGCGGTTAGGAACCTAGTTTCTAGTATAGGTAGCTTGTCGGGAAGGTTTAACAGAGTTGAAGAAGGGGTTAAGGTTGGTCCGAGATTAGTAGACGGGGAGGGATTTAGAGTAGTTAAGGGTGGAGCTAGGCCACGTACGTTAGGCAATAGGAATCCCCCCTTATATAGGTTTCGAACCCTTTCGCCCAGTTGGATAGAGACGTGAACGAGGGGGAAACGATTTTAATTTGGGACTCCTGAGTGCGTCATATGGATAAGGAGTTCGTTGAACGGAATCCAACCAAGAGGAGAAGGGTCTGTCTACCAGGGTCCAGGGTTGACAGAATTAGAGACGAAGTAGATAGGATTGATGTTGTCTCCCGTCACTCGATGTTGGTGACGATGGTAGGGGGCAACGACTCGTATAGGCCCGATACGAGAGTGCCTGACCTTTTGGACAGATACAGGGGGTTAATTAGGTCCCTGAAGGCAAGGTCAGATAGGTCTTTAGTTCTAGGTATTACCCCTAGGCACGGTTTAAGTTTCAGGATTACGTCAAAAACAATATTTTTGAACACTCAACTAGAAGAGATTTGTGCTCAGGAAAATGTACCCTTCGTAAAGCTGTGGTCAGAACTTAGTGATCCTAGCCTTTTTATAAAAGATGGGGGTGCATTTCAATGAAATAGGGAATGCTAGGCTAGGTAGGTTAATCGAGGAGAACGTTCGAAAGCTGTATAGGTCGAAACCCCCTTTAAACGTTGTGGGGTCCGGGAAACGCCGGCCCGACGTGAAAAATAGTTTAAAACGCCGATCCGTGATAAAAAATAATTTCAACGTTTTTTATTGTAGCGCACGTAGTATTAGAAATAAATTGAACGAATTTTAGGCGATAATTTATTCCGGAAACTACGATAAAGTTGCTATAACCGAAACGTGGTTAAATACCGTAACTCGGGACTTGTTGGAGGAACTTGATATTGTGGGTTTTAAACTTTTTACTAATGATAGATTACATAGGATTGGTGGCGGCGTTTTGTTGTACATTCGTAATTCCCTTAGGGCTATCGAGATTAAGATAGATTTTCCGGCAGCAATTAATGCAATATGCGTTGAAATTAGGGCGCGTAGTATTGGCTTTAATTTCGTCGTTGTTTACAGAGCTCCCGTTCAACCCCCACCACTTGATACCGATACTAGATTTTACACACTTCTTAGTAACTTTATTAATAATCGGGATAGTATAGTTCTCGGAGACTTTAACTGCCCTAACGTTTATTACGAGACTTTTACTGGTAATGATGAGGGTTTGAAACTGATTTAGTTCATGGAAGATAATTTTTTACGACAGATTATTACCGAACCAACGCGCGGTGACACTATTTTAGACATGGTGATGGCGAACGACGAAAATATAGTCGAAGGTTTGGAAGCAGGTGAGAGTTTGGGATGTAGTGATCACCAAATTAAGTTTAAGCTACTGATAGAAAACACTAAGGATAGTAACGTAATAGAAGTCCCCGATTTTTGTAGCGATAATTTTGATAGTTTTGCGGATAGGATGAGAGTATTGGACTGCGATAATTTATTTATGGATAATGACGTAAATTTTCATTGGGAGGCGTTTAAAGTTTTTTGAATATCAAAAGGGAGTTTATTCCTCGTAGGCCCAAGCGCGCTAGAAATCATGCTAGGCCCAAGTGGTGGACTAGGGAAATAGGATAATTTTGATAGTTTTGCGGATAGGATGAGAGTATTGGACTGCGATAATTTATTTATGGATAATGACGTAAATTTTCATTGGGAGGCGTTTAAAGTTTTTTGAATATCAAAAGGGAGTTTATTCCTCGTAGGCCGAAGCGCGCTAGAAATCATGCTAGGCCCAAGTGGTGGACTAGGGAAATAGGAAAGTTCATAAACGAGCGTAACAGAGTGTATAGACTTAATATGCGCAATGACACGGTAGCTAACTTTAATAGATATATCGAGCTTAGACGTCAGGTTAAAAGATCAGTTAAGAATGCTAAGCGTAATTTTGATATACTTGTAGCTGCGGATAGTAAACATAATCCGAAAAAGTTTTTTGACTAAGACAATAATCGTAAGCTGATAAAAGATAACATAGGCCCTCTAGTGGACGCTAACGGCGCTTTGGCTTCCGACGCTCAGGCGATGGCGGGAATTTTTAACAACTTTTTTGCGACAGTTTTTACCGTAGAAGACGTAAATAATGCCCAGACGTGGACGATATCGTTCCATTTAGTAGCGATACTATTTTGAATGAAATAACTGTTTACGAGGGTGAGATTGCGCATTATATCGATAAGCTAAAAGTTAGCAAGGCTCCAGGCCCTGACGCGCTTTATCCTAGACATTTGAAAGACTTGAAAGACGTTATCGTAGGCCCATTAACAAAAAATTCCAGTAAGTCACTGGAAGCGGGATTATTCCTAAAGACTTCAAATTAGCTAACGTTACGCCCATTTTTAAAAAAGGCGACCGCACAGTAGCTAGCAATTATAGGCCTATTAGCTTAACGTCAATATCATGACTTCACCTAACCAATCGTCAAGAGCGTACAGTTGACCTAACCGGGCATTCAATTGACCTAACCGGGAATTCAATTAACCTAAATGGGATTTCAATTGACCTAACCGGGCATTAATGCTTGATTTTTTTCTGCTACTTTTACAGATCTGCCGGGATCCTTCCAAAAACGTATTCTTCGTAGAGTTGCACTTTTAACCGTTTGACCGACGCTTTCGGCAACGAAAGAACTGGGTATTATCAAAGGAACACACTTTCCCACACTTAGAGCACTTTTTCATAAACAGTAGCAGTTTGTGACTCTGGCTAAATTTAACACAATCCTCTGTAACTAGTTTAAGCTAGTTAAAACACATTAATTATTTAAAGTGCTCTATCATCATTTTTTTTTTTTTTTTAAGAAATTAAAAAGTTATTTTTGAAATCAGTGACCAAAACTACGTTAGTATACTGATTTTCATTAAAATTCGCTGCTAGCGCCCAAACGGAAAAAACCCAATTTTTGGAATCCGGAGTTAGGGATCGCATCGTCGATCACTTAGAAAGTCGCTATTTGATTAATTAATAGTAGTCAGCATGGGTTTCAACGCCATAGAACTTGTTTAACTAATTTGTTAGAGTTCTATAACGAAATAGTGCGCGAATACGATAGGCAGAGAGCGGCTGACGTTATTTATTTAGACTTTAAAAAAGCGTTCGATACAGTTCCGCATAGAAGATTAATTGCAAAGGTTAAAGCGCATGGTATACGCGGTCAGGTAGCTAACTGGTTAAAGGAATGGCTTCGTGCCAGGAAACAGGGTCGTTGTTAATGGTAGGGAATCGGGGTGGTTGGATGTAGGTAGCGGTGTCCCTCAGGGTTCAGTGTTAGGCCCACTGCTATTCGTAATCTACATTAATGACATAGATGTTAGGCTTGACCAGTAACGTGTCAAAATGCGCGGACGATACTAAAATAGGCGGTGAAGTTCTTAACGTGGACGATAGAAATAGACTCCAAGACGATGTAAATAGGATTATGGAGTGGACGGATAAGTGGCAGATGTAATTTAACGTTGACAAATGTAAAGTTTTGCATATAGGTTCTCGTAACAATAATTACACGTACACGATGGACAAGAGACACTCAGCGAGCGTTGACGAGGAAGTAGGTTTAGGCGTACGTGTACCTGGGGATTTAAAAGTTAGGAATCAGTGCCTGGAGTCTTACGCGAAAGCTAATAGGATGTTAGGCTTCATAGCGCGTAATTTCGAATTTAAATCGAAGATTATTATATTGCCCCTTTACAAGTCCCTAATCAGGCCTCATTTAGAATATGCCGTTCAGTTTTGGTGTCAGTATTTGCGTGAGGATATTGATAGGTTAGAAAGGGTTCAACGTCGCGCCACGAAACTAATTCCGTCACTACGCAACAAGTCTTACCAAGATAGAATTAGAGTTAGACTTGCATTCACTCGAAACTAGTAGATTAAGGGGGGAGCTTATTGGAGTTTTCAAAATCGTTAATAAAATCGATAACGTAAATTTTGACAAATTGTTCATTTTCGATAATAGTAATACTCGTAATAACGTATTTAAATTACGTAGCAGACGTTTCATTACTAACATCACTAAAACCGTTTTTACGTTTAAAGTAATTGATAAATGGAATAATCTTCCCGCGTCCGTCGTGAACTCTACCAGCGTTAATATGTTTAAAAACTGTTTAGATATGCATTTTAAAAATATTAACGTCGTTTAAAATAATAAGCAATTAGTAACAGGAGCTCTGGGGGTAGTGGAGGAGGTTTGAGTCTGTTGACGATTAATGCCAGCTTGTGATACACCAGCAATAAAATTATATTAAAAAAATTAGACTAACACGAACTTAGATGTAGCTCGTAGCGTAAACTAACCTACTTTTTGTTATACTCTTCATGCTTTTTTTTTTCTTTTCTTTTCCTCTCTTTACTTGCATGTCTGTAGTTTGCATGGTATGACAGTGTTTGAGTTAAGACTGTGTTTGCATAGTTTGTAAGCGTTCTTATTTTACTTCTTTTCATCTTTCACCCCTTTCCTATTCTCTTCGACTATTTTTCCGACTTGACGGCAGTGGCCGGCAGATGATGATGGCGAGTCTCTCTCTCCCTCTCTCTCAACCCACGAATGATAGGTTTAGCTACTTACTTAACCCCTTATTCTCTTCTTTTAACCCCCTACTCTCTTTTTTTCTCTTGAGCTAACCTTAGAATGGATCTTAGGGTCTTTGTTAGCCTTAGATTCTGTAGAACATTCCACCGAGTCAGGAAGCTTTGTTGCAACACTCGAACTGGAATCTGTACGACATGTGAACTTCCCCAGCAGCAGACTACTACTCCTCCTCCAGAAGGGTGGGGATGGACATTTGACAGAGAGAGCAAGTCCTGGTTTCCTGTGTGGAGAACACTACTGATGGCCTCCGAAGCATGCAGTGAACTGGTGAAGTGTGGGTACAAAAGCGTGAGTGGCTGTGGTGCAAGGTGTTCGTGCAAAAGAGACAATGGAAATGCAGAGAGCTTTGCAGCTGCAAATGTGACATATAACTGAACTCGCTGTGTTTTGAATTGAAGTGTTTTTATATTCTACCCATATTATGATGTTCTTATTTTTTGTTTAGCTGTTTAATATGGTGATATATCAAATTAGTGTGTTTTGTATTGTAAATATACTGAAGTACAGTGTTTTATATTCTACATACACAGGAGTGACAATCTTATATCCTAATTCTACTATGTAGGAAAATTGGAAAATCCCATGCTTTTTAGGTGTAATTTCATGCCAAACTTGGGGTCAGTATTGCAACGGGCGAAATGGAAGCTCCATCCATGTCAGATTTTTGGTTCCAATAAAAAAGCTGAATAATATGACCTAATAAAGTGCCAGAAAAAAAGTTGGTGCTTTTGTCCCCTTCATTTTGTTAAGCTACCTGACTAGGTAGTTTATTCGTTTGGGGGTTGGACTGGGTTCGTTTCCGGCTGCTGAGGCCTGGGTTGAGTTGGGTCGACCACTCACACTGTTAATACTCTGAGCTCAGGGGAGTCTTTGGGGGCACACCCCCACCCCGACGCTGTGGGGAAAAAAAATGAGTTTCGGACTTTATGGTGTGTATATATATATATATATATATATATATATATATATATATATATATTTGGTTTGGTTTTCAACAAATACTGAGGATCGACCTGTGTTCGATCCTTCAGCAGCATCCAGCTCATTTGGGGATTTTTATGGTACCTATTCCTCTACCAACTAAAGAATGAACAGGTGGCGTCGGGTGCGCTAATGAATTCAAATCCGGGCTAATGAATTCTTGGTCAGCGAGGCTAACCACAACACTATATATATACACAGGGTGGTCCAAAAGTCCTGCCTCATTTTTAGTGGATACTCAATAACCCCATGAGGCAAGACTTTTGGACCACCCTCAAAGTTCTCGTATAAAAAAAAAATATTTTTTACGCGTGAAAATGGTCTTTAGAAATTAAAAAACAAAACCTACCTTTATTATTCGCAGATTTTCCTTTTTCATACCATTTTTTCTCCTCTGAAAAACAAAACAAAAGTGTCTTTAGATAAATCGATACATACACACCCACACACAAGTTTATATATAACTTTACATACATCCATGCATACAAAGAAATGGTATAGTGATTTTGTTATGAACAGGTACCAGGTAACATTTGGACCTCCTCCTTCCCCATACGGAGAAGGGTGGCTGGGCGTAAACCCAAGATTTTTTAGTTATCAGAGTCTGGGCAATCATGCAACATAAAGTGGACGGCTCAACTTCAGTCGTGGGGGCGGAGGTATGGGGGGGGGGGGGGGGGGTGGAGTCGATCCTGAAGCTTTTGCGAGCCGACTCCAAACCCGAACCAACCGAACCAAAAGAATTCTTATTAAAAGATATTCAAAATACAAAATTACAAAATTAAAACTTCAAAATAAAACTTAAAATACCAAAAATTTTAAATATTAAAATTTTTAAAATATTAAAATTATTTTATAAACAAAAAATTAAAGTAATTTTATACAATATTTCCCCTTCCATTTCCGCTCAAAACGGTAATGCTTCTCCTTTCTATTTCTTCTTGGTAGGCCTTTTGGTGAACAGAATTTTGTATTTATTTATAGTAAATTAAGACTGTTTCATGGATTTTGTATGAAAGAGGAATGGGATCAAAAGGTCGAAAGAACAAATATTCATATTTTTCTCCGCTTTTATGTACTTTTGAGTGCTACATGACAAATACTGTAATTACGGGTATATAGACATATATATAGAGGGTTGACAAAAGTAAATAGACACCATCGGGGCTTTTTTTTTTTTTTTGTAGTTTTTGATTTGATAATGAAAGCGACTAAATAATAAAATAGATTTATTGAATAAATATATTTAGAATGAGGGTTGCTTTCCCCTTTTCCATTATGTAAAGCTCACACGCGTTCTGTCATTCTAGTGAAGAGCTTTGCCATTTGTTCTTACGGACAGTCGCGTGTCTTTTTGTCATCCCTCTGCAGTACGTGTATCACATGTATTAAATACATTTGAGATAAGAAATTTCATCATAGTTTTAATTATAGCGTTTCGTGTTTTATACTCTGATATCTTAGTCAGTATTTGCATTCCTGAAATGCCGCAAGCAAATGCAACTTCTTTTTTTTTTTCCTCAGCGCAACACCAAACATTTTATTACGTTTTTTTGCTAAATACTAAACGGCAGACGATGAAATTTTACACGAACGGAATTATAACTGCTTGGCCAGCGAGTCGTGTAGCAATATCGTCCTGAAAACACGCCTCATCATCATCAGTACACGCTAAATACGCGAATAGGGTAGAGGAGTACCCCTTATGTTTTACGTCTCGTTCCTCTTCAGTATCAGAAGGTATGTCTGTGACATTCAATAAAAGACGCCAAAGTCGCTGGGTCGGTATTTTCTTCCGAGGAACCATTAACCCGTTAACTGCGCGACCGCCCAGTTACGAGTCGAGCCAAACACACGGGCTACGCGAAGAGATATCTCAGTTTAAAATTTAAAACCGTGTATATACGGGGCTGCGCAGAAATGGTCAGAAGCGAGAGCCCGTGATATTACGGGTTGCGCAGCAAACGAGTTAACCTAAGTCGGAGTACTTGCATATTTGACTGATTCACGCGTTCGTTGGACAACACTGAACTGACACAAGGCTACTTCCAAGATGCCGCACCTCACAGAGGAACTTGACCCAATTCTTCTTCAGTAACTGCATCATTTTGAAAGATCTGGGGGTACCAAGATCTCCTAAGCTTTCACCATTATATTCCTTTATTTGGGGGGGGTACGCGAGAAACTTTTTACTGCAACAATCCTCATACCAGAGAAGTGCATCAATATTATGAATAATATTCGAGACATTATTAATGTTCACATCTTAAGTCATACCTTCGTAGGGTGACCATACGTACCGTTTTGAACGGGACAGTACCGTTTGTTTTATATTTCCTGGCCGTCCCGTCGTTTTAATAAAAATGTCAATTTTGTCCCGGTTTATGTACTTACTTTTTCATGAATACAGAATATTACATAACCCCCGTCCCTTTTTTGCCATCCCAATGTCCCGTTTTTGTCTCAAGGAAATATGGTCAGCCTATACCTTCGGCAACATACAGCTTCGCGTGCTGGAAAATTCTGAAGACGACTGATTTTTAACTGACTAAAATACTGATGACAATAGGACGTCAGAAACAGAATATACATCCATTAACAGCCTTGGTGAAGTCTCTGCAGAAAGCAGGAGAGAGGCTCCTCCCAGTTGATTCACTAGTTTCATTCAATATGGTCGGAAACCTAAAATGGTTGCCAACAGAATGACGAAGGGAACTCCTCGAGACATTCCATTTAAATGTGGAAATAACTGAATAAAGTAGGTGTAGGAAATTTGGAAGGGGGGGGGAGGTCCCTTATTCATTAGAAAGCCGTGAGAGAAACGGCATTGACCAAGACCGATTGGGGGTAAAAATTATGTCCCATCTCCGCGAATTTACTGTTCGGGATAGTACCCCAAAATGCTGATATGTTCGAGAGCCCAGAGGAAGGTAAAATGAGTTTTATCAGTCCTTTTACCGAAGTATGCACTGGCTAAAGGAGGGATAAGATTGGAATCTTCATCTATCTACAAGTGAATTTTATGGATCTATTTATATGCTTCGGGTCTGAAGAGGATGAACTGTTATTATTTAAGAAATCTGCTGATAACGAGTTTTTCGGACAGTTTCTTCAGTGTATACCCCCAAGAAGAAGAGAAGAGAGTAGTATCTTTCGGGCAAGTCTCTAAGAAGAGAGATCACTGAAAAGGGCCTTTTTGATGGTGGAGATTTCTTTGGGAAGACGTTGCTGATACTGGAGATGAGAATCGTGCTGCTCATCTCCCCGAGCCGTTTTTCTTATTACTTATTTATTAACTTGGTGGTAGGGGACTCAATGTTGGATTTTGTGGCAGATGGGAATGAGTAGCAGCAGTCCGGGAAGGTGGAGGGGACGCTTTACTTACCACTGAAAGCACTTTAAGAGCCTCTGTAAAGGCAAACACCTGGTTTTGGCACACCGGGAAGTTATCTTTGATCTTGCCTCTCTAAAAGAAACGCATTCGGTCATCGCTACTGTACGTACTTTCTTCTCCATCAACCAACCTTAAGCAATAAGCAGGCCACGAAGCGTAGTGAAGCTCACCACAGTTAACACATCGGGAAAAGTTCAGACAATCATTTGCTGAATGGAAATCCTAGGAACGCAGTGAAAATATCTGTAGATGATTGCCTAGGAATATAGATTTCTTTTTAAGCTATCAGAACCGGGCGGAATATACAATTTAGCTTGAATTCTTAGCCATTTTACTTTTATAAAGCTAGGCAGATAGAGAGTATTGAATGTGAATAAGGATGTAGCCGATGAACAAATTTGCTATCTAACCCACTACGAAAATATTATACAGCAGTAATACTCTCTCTGAGGGGAGAAGTCTGCAGAATACTGCCATCAGCTGAAGTAAAAAGTTGAGCACAGGTAACTGCCCCTTGGAGCTATGAAAGAAAGTTAGAGAGAGTTCGAGTTGGCAACCTGCTAAATAAAACATCTTGCAATTTCAAACTTTGTTCGTGATCCATCCTTCTCAAAGTGAGCTTTGCCGAGTTCTCTCTCCATGCGTCCAATGTACAATATATCAAAAATACATCTCGACAGCAGTAAGGAATTATTTAGAGGGCGGAAAAGTATAGAATTTGGAAAATACGGCTGATTCCTCCGGTATTGGATCGATACCAGGTAATCGATCTGAATTAGGTCGAAAACGTCTTTTTTTTTCCCCGTTATGGGAACTAGTAGGTCTGAAATACTATTATAAATGTCTGCGGAGATAATGGTTATGAGAAGTCGGATCAAAGTCCATATTTGTTACCGCTGTCGTTAATCTATTCGATCCACAAGGGTGGGAAAGGATCAATGGCTGACGACCTCCATTCTGTAGTGGGACACTGCTGGTCCCTGCAAGAGCTTCCAAGAATGAGGCAAGAATGACATTAAGGCAATTGATCTCCTCGAACGTAAACCTAAAAATAGTTTTGTCCGTTCTCTTGGAAAGAGAAAATAAAGCATGGGGTGACCCTACCAAGAAGCTAACACTCGTGAGGCGGTAAAGCGATTCCCTCCGGGTAAGGGATGAACACTACGAATCAATTCCAGCATTTACTGCGATTCAGGCGAATCATAGAGAGTTGTTAACTATCTACAGCAGACACACACTTTCATTGGAGTGTTTCATTAGCTATGCTTTAAAATAAAAAAAACTTCCACTAACTCAATCATAAATAAATTAAATTTCAAGGTTCCTATTCAAGGTCCCTATTTAAACCATTTAAATTTCTAATGTAACTCTAATTACCGGAATGGTGAGCTAATTCGCCAAACAAAAAATGAATTTTTACAGACAAAATACATTTTTTCCAACCAAAAAAAATTTAAAATAAAATAAAATTTAGTCACTATATTTACACACACACACACACACACACACACACACACACACACACAAGAAGCTAATTCATATCTAAACACTATATAACATACCTTAAAATTTATATAACTTTTATGTATAGATATAAAAAAAAAGCCTATTTTATTACTCATTCTTATCGTTTATAAGAATTATTTTATTGTAGAAAATTCTCCATCGACTTTCTACCAACAACATTAGAGCGAAAAATAAATTTCGTATTAAAACCAATATAGATCTAAATTTATATAGCTTCAACGAAGAATGAACGATTCCTTTTAATATTGCTTCTGGGAGCAAAATTGCACATATTTTCAAATTATTATTCAGACATATTTTTAAGAAAAAGTGAAATTCGAACCTAAGGAAGAGTAAGGGGAAAGGAAGGGTGTGTGTGTGTGTGTGTGTGTGTGTGTGTGTGTGTGTGTGTGTGTGTGTGTGTGTGTGTGTGTGCAGGAAAACTAATGTAAACAAAAAAAAATGGATAAAAAATAATGTCCAAAACATCGAACAGAAAACAAAAAAAAAAGTTTTGAAAATTCATTCCCCCCCCCCCCCCCCCTCCTCTCTCTCCTCTCTCAAAAACAAAAAGAAAATTACTCCCCCAGGATTTGTAAAAGGGGGGTAGGGGAAGGGGGGGGGGGGGTGAAAAAAAATCTGACAAAACTTGCGGACACAAAAATATTTTCATTTTCAAGTTTTTGTTTTGTTACTCATTTTGGGTATTTGTTTACAAAATGTCGCATCATTAATTTGTAAACTATCTCTGCTGCCCACCCCACCACCCCTGTTGTTTTTTTTTTTTTTTTTTTCTAAAAGAAAACATTGTTCCAAGTTGCCCAACTATTTTCATTTAGATCATAACTTTGTTGAAATGACTGAGTGAGTGATGAGTCTCTGGTTTGAGTGCGCGCGCGCGCGCACGCACGCACGAACACACACACACACACGTACATACATGCATACACAGCAGAACTTTAATTCACCAGTCACAGATTAATCCTAAGTACGAGGAGTTAACATCATATTAACTTACACATACATACATACAGATGATAGATACCTTTAAATTTTGAATTTAGCTGTGGGTTGTACATGGTTGGAGTGGCATCCTTGGGTGCCACTTCCCTCGCGTCCAGAGAATAGACCTTTCCCTCTTCTTTAGAATAATAGGTGGCAACGAATCCCCCACCCAAACCACAACTTTGGGCATTAATAACGCCCACACAAAACATGGCGGCGATTGCCGCATCCGCAGCCGTTCCATTCCGTTTGAGGATGTCTCTGGGGAGAGCGAAAAGGTATAAATTATTACAAGAACCATATTCACAATTATATAATGGTTGGTTTATAGTTTAGTATAGTGGACAATTTGGTTGGCATAAAATTCTCGTACCACGCAATAAATATACCTTAAACCATATACTATATACTATATATATATATTTTTTTTTTTGTATTGGGGCGTTTACCGCCATTTCCCGCTATACGCTAGCGGATATCATGGCGAAGCAGAATATGAGAAAGAGAAACGGAGACGGGGGAAAGGCACTAGAAGTGGGAGGACCGCGGACGACGGGTGAGAAGTCACCTAAAGCTCAGAGAGGAGGCGAGATTGGGAGAGGAAAAGGAAAAGACGGTCAAGCGAGAAGAGAGGGCTCTCAGCGAGCATAAGACGTAAACGATCGGGGAGGGGGAAATCAGAGAGGAACGGGAAGGCGCGACGACGTACTGACGACAGGGTGGGGCATTCCACAAGGATGTGAAAGACGGTGAGGGGCGACTGGCAGGGGGCGCAACGAGGAGCCTCCTGCCGGGACATAAGATAGCCGTGCGTGAGGCGCGTATGGCCGATGCGAAGCCGCGCAAGGACGACCTCTTTGTGTCGGGAGCGGTGGAAAGAGGACGCCCAGTATGACAGGCGGGGGCGGATGGACCAGAGTTTATTTCCGGTGGCATCGTCCCAGGACTGCTGCCATATGCGGTCGTAGAGGGACCGAAAGACCTGCACATAGTCAGAGAAGGGGAGCGGGCGGGGGAGGGGAGGCATCGAGGCGGCGGACCGGGCTGTGCGGTCAGCCGCCTCATTACCGGAAACACCGACATGGGCAGGAACCCAGCAGAAGGTGACCCGGATCCGGTGAACGGTGTGCAGGACATGGTACTCCTGTTGAATAAGGCGTACGAGGGGGTCCGGGGAATCATAGCGCTCGAGCGCTTGAAGGGCGCTCAGCGAGTCCGAAAAGATGGTACTGGAAGACCGCGAAAAACCCGATACCAGATGGAGGGCTTCCAGAAGGGCAAAGAGCTCCGCGGAAAAGATGGAGGCCTGAACCGGCAGGGGGATACCCCGGGAGGTAGGTGACAGCGACGGAGAGAAGACGGCGGCCGCGACACCTGCAGGGGAGCGCGAGCCGTCGGTGTAGACGGGAACATCGTCCGAGTGTACGGGAAGATGGGCCAGAAAAGAAGACCGGAGGACGGTAGGAGAAGACTCCTTACGCAGGCCACGGAGCGCCTGGCAGCGGCAGATAGGGGTGGTCAGCCAGGGGGGCGACAGGTCGAAGGAGAACGGCAGAATAGAGGGTGGGGGGATCCCCAGGGACGAAAAGACGTCGGCCAGGGAGGCAGCGAAATGCCACGTGTCAGGCCGGGGTAGCGCCTGGGAGATCGCGGAGAAGAGTAGGGACCTCGGGAGGCGGCAGATGCGAAGGTAACACTTCGCCATGAGAAGGCCCCGGCGAAGGGGCAGGGGGGGGTGTCCGCAGTCCACCTGAAGACTAGCGACAGGGGACGAGCGGAAGGCACCCGACGCCAGGCGAAGGCCACGGTGGAGAAGAGGATCCAGTATACGGAGTGCCGGAGAGGAGGCGGAGCTGTAGACCACAGCCGTAGTCGATGCGGGATTGCACCAGGGAGGTGTACAGGCGCAGCAGAGTACGCCTGTCCGCCCCCCAGGTCATGTGGGACAGGTGACTCAAAAGGGAGAGGGTGCGGCGAGATGATTGCCGCAACCGCCTAAGGTGTGGAACCCAACCGAAAAATTCGTCGAGGGTCATACCCAGGAATCGAACGGATGGGACGAGGGGAAGAGGAGTGCTGGCAAGGGTAAGGGCGAAGGTATGCGACAGACGGAGGCGCCGAGGACGGAAAAGCATACTGGAAGACTTAGAGGGTGAGAAACATAGCCAACCGAGGACGCCCAGCGAACCACCGCGTTGATGGCTAGCTGGAGTCGACGTTCAGCCAAAGACGGGAGGCGGCCAGAGCAATAGATAGCCAGGTCATCGGCATAGAGGGAGCTACGAACGGAAGTAGGCAGGACCGTAGCGACTGTGTTCATCACTAGTGAGAAACACAGGACGCTAAGGACACTACCCTGAGGCACACCCTCCTCCAACGGAAAGCGGTCAGAGAGGGTAGAACCGATGCGGACGCGGAAAGAACGGGCGGACAAGAAGTTATAAATAAAGGAGGGGAGAAAGCCTACGAAACCCAGGGAGCGTAAGCAGTCAAAGACCGCGCTCCGCCGAGTAGTATCGTAGGCCTTCTGGAGGTCGAAAAAGACGGCGAGTACAGTGACGCCGGGAGAAAGCCTCCTGCACGTCGTGGCTAAGGAGGAGGAGGGGGTCGGTGGTAGACCGGAAGCGCCGGAAACCAGCCTGGGTAGCAGGGTATTGGTCACTCGCCTCCAGAGTAAGAGAGCCGCGAGGCGACCATCGCCTCCATAACCTTGCAGGCGCAGCATGTCAGGGAAATGGGGCGATAGTTCGACGGGAGTGAGGGGTCTTTATCGGGCTTCGGGATGGGGACGACGATGGACTCACGCCACCGGTCCTGGAATGAACCCTCCAACCAAATCCGGTTATAGAGGTCCAGTACAAAGCTGAGAGCAGAGGGGTGGAGGTGCCGTAACAAGTCATAGGGGCTTATTATCGGGGCCGGGTGCGGAGGAGCGTCGGGGGCGGAGGGCCTCCCGAAGCTCCGTCATGCGGAAGAGGTGATTATAGGGGTCATCCCTATGAGGTGGAAAATCCGGTGGGTCGCGGCGGGAATGGGGGGAATCGGAACTGGAGATGGCTGCGAAGTGCGCCGCGAGTGCATTGGCGACGGCCTCCGGATCGGAGACGAACTCGTCGTCCTCGACCCGAAGCACCGGGGGTCGAGGGGGGACAAGGGTCCCCTCAAAGCTACGCACCTTGCGCCAAACAGTCGAGGGGGCAGTCGTGGAGGAGATCCCGGACACGTAACTCCGCCAGGAGGTACGCCGGGCCAGTTTCAGGACCCGACGGGCCACTGCTTTCAGGCGCTGAAACTCGATCTCGTGCTCCAGCTGGCGGGTCCGGTAGAAGCGGCGGCCGGCACGGCGCCGCTCCTGAACGGCATGGGAGCACACTGGGGTCCACCATGGGACGCTTCGCGGCCTGGGGGAGCCAGAGGTACGGGGGATGCAACTGGCGGCAGCCGAGAGGATCTTACTCTCGAGGAAGGCGAGGGCCTCACTGACGGAGGGAAAGGCAGGAATTGATGGCGAGATCGCCGTGCCCCTCGCGTATGAGGCCCAGTCTGCTCGGGCGGACAGAGGTGGGGGGAGGAGACGGGTCGGGGTAAGACACACTGGGAAATGGTCACTGCCGGAAGAATCCGGCAGGACCTCCCAGGTGAACTCCGTCACGATTTCGAGGGAAACCAGGGAAAGGTCGATACAGGTGAAACTGTCGTGGGCCGAGTGAAGGCAGGTTGGGGAGCCATCGTTCAGAAAGGTGAACTCGAGCTCGTCCATAAGGGAGAGAAGGGTCCCGGAGAGAAAGGTGGAGCAAACGTCCCCCAGGCCGGGTCCCGACTGTTGAAGTCCCCGAGAATCAGGAAAGGGCGGGGAAGCTGAAGAATTAGGTCACGGAGAGAATCGGGTGGAGGGCGTACGTTAGGGGAGAGGTAAAGAGAGCAGACCGTGAGCTGGCGCCCCAAGGAAAGGCGCACGGCCACAGCTTGCAGGACTGTACGGAGCGGGAGGGGGCGGAAAGGGACGGAGCGGTGCACGAAGACCGCGGCGCCCCCCCTCCCCGCCCCATCGAGAGGCGGGGAAGGGAGCCCGCAGTAACCGGACACTCGAGGGAGGGAACGGGATCCCAGAATCGTCTCCTGAAGGCAGAAACACGCCGGACACCTGGAGGCCAGGAGAGAGGAGAGAGACTCGAGGCCTACCAGGAGCCCGCGGATGTTCCACTGCAGGAGCGAGGTATAGGGAGGGGTAGGAAAGTCAGCGTAAAGGATGGTTATGGGGTGGGTGGGCCGATCGGGCGGCCCGAGATTAAAGAGGGAATCGGAAAGCCCGGAGTTCAGCGAGGGACGCCGAACGAGGGCGAAGGCGAGGGTCACCCCGACGAGGGGGCGATGTGGAACCAGACGCCGGCAAGTCCTCCAGAAGAGGAGTCTCCCGGACGTCCAGGGGAGAGCGATGCAGAGAAGGGGATGTGAGAGGTATCCAGAATGCCCCTCCCTTCACCGGAGGTGCGGGGGGAGGCAGGACTACGAGGGGGAGTGGAAAATAATACCTCACCCAGAGGCATTGGCAGGTCGAGGAGAGAGATGGGGCGGGTCAAGCGCGGGGCGTGCACGTCCCACCCACCCCGACCAGGCGGGCGAGTTCCCCCTCCAGTGGGTCCATCGACCGGGCCGGAGAGGGGTGTATCTCAGCCCCCACCACGAGGGCCGTCGGGGACCCCAAGGGGGAGCGTGCATAACGGTTGCGCAGTGGGGATGGTGAGGACACCGGGGCGGTAGGGCGAAGGGGGCGTTTGTGTTTGGGAGAGGAAGGTGATGCGAGGCTTATGGCTTCGAACCTTTCGGGGTCACCACTGGCGCGGCGCTTGCGGCCCCTACCCCTCCGTCGTGCGGCCCGCATGGGTGACGGCGGGTCACGATCCGGAATGGGGGTGGCCGAAGGCGCCTTTGGAGAGGGCGTAGAAGGGGCAGGGGGGGTTGCCGACGAAGCATCGGCGTTCGCGGGGGGAGCACGTGGGGACGCGCTGGTAGTACGGGGAGCCGCGGTAGGAGTCCGCTGGGCGGCAGAGGATGGACTGGGAGTAGCGGACACGGTGGGTGGAGGCGCGTTGGGAACCGCCGGTGAGGACGGGGTCCGGGAACGGAGAACCTCGGCGTACGAGGCACCACGCCGGGCCTCGCAGCCACGCAACCGGTCCCGCGCCTCCCGAGCGCTGAGAAACTCTGATGAACAGAGGGCCCGAACCTCCCTTTCAAAGAGGAAGGACGGGCAAGAGCGGGATGAAGCAGGGTGTGGTCCATGGCAGTTGGTGCAGGAAGGCGGAGCAGTACAGGGCAAGGGGTGGAGAGGGCCGCCGCAACGGACACACAACGGGGCCGGCTGACGGCAGGAGCTGCTCACGTGGCCAAACCTATTGCACTGAAAACAGCGCGTAGGATCTGGCACGTATGGTCGTACTGAGAATTCGCACGCTCGTCTCTCACCAAAGCCCCAGAATACCGAAACGGGGGGCACCAGTGAGTCGAAAGTGAGGAGCAGGCGAGGAGAAGGGGCGGTTGGGGATCGCGATCTGTCGGGAAAGCGGTACAGCCTCACAACACCCTGGGAGGCGAGGTCAATCTGGAGGTCTTCCACCGGGATGGGTAGAAGACGAGCAGCGTAAATTGTGCCCTGGCACTGATTGAGGCGGGGGTGGGGGGACACCGTAATCCCGCAGCCCAGGACATTGGGGATAGCGAGCAAAGAGGTGGTTTCGACAGAGGAACGCGACCTTATCAGAATGGAGCCATCCCTCTGAGGCCGAAGGTCAAAACGAGCCGTCCCCGTCACCCCATGGATCGCTCGAAAGAGGCGTTCATGGTTAGTGGGGAGGGGCTTGGAGGAGGAGGGGCGGAGGACGAGGAACTTGTCCACCGTCCTAAGGCCGAGCGAAGACGTCGGGCCAAACACCACCGGTACTTCGAGGGGACGGGGAGACGAGAAAGGCGGACGGCGACGTCGGGTCCCACGTCCCCCAGGGGCCGAGGGGGCCGGGGGCGATGAGGCCCGACCGGAGTGGGAGGCGACCGGGGCCGCGGGCTTCCCACCTGAGGGCGAAAAAGCAGGTGGGTCCCTATCGGGACGTGGAATATGGGGGGATCCAGGGGTCGGGGGGTCCACTGCAGGTCCATCCGCCACTGGCGGGGGCCGGGCAGCGGCGCCACGAGCCTGGGGAAGAGAGGGAGAAGAGGTGTCGGCAAGAAGAGCAGACGGGGTGGGCGAGGGCTGCCGACTGCCCTTACCAGACCCAAGGTCCAAAGAGGTAGTTAGAGGGAGGTCAGATGCACAAGCCGGGTCGTCAACGAGGTCCATTAGATTTGTAAGTGTTTCCATAAAAAAAAAATTTATTGTTGTTTCGCGCACGGGGCCGCGGGGAACCGATTACCCGGGGCCCAAGGGGACCAAGCGCACGCCGGCGGGGGATGGGTGCCTCGTCCCATGTAGGTACCCCCGTTTCAAAAGGGGCCCTTGCAGCGTCGAAAGTTCTCCCCCGCCGGCAGCAAAGACCAAGGCCCCCCAGGGTCCCAGGCCTGGGCACCCTACCAGCCAACTTAGTCCGGCCCCAGCCATGGGAGCGAGACCCCCAGCGACCAGCCCCGGCAGCCCACGGGGCGCGTGAAGTGAACAGAGAAAGCAGAAAAAACAGAGGGGGCAAGGAAGAGGGTAAAGAGGGGAAGACAGGAAAGAGGGGGCTGTAGGATAGCAGGGTATGCTAAAAGTCCACTTCGCAACCGGGCGGGGACCCGGCAGGGCCCCCAGTCACGGCTGACCCCCCTCGCCACATGGAGGCAGGAGCCCGCGGGCGATCCACCCCAGAAAGACCGCCCGCGGGAGGGGGATATATATATATATTATATATATATATCCCCGCAAGGGGGTTCTAAGCTCGTGCTCTTGAGTGCTCTTTGTCCTCGTTTGTACGTGCTTGTTCCTGGAGGTTTCATGTGCGCCCTCCCGGCCCTAGCACCCAAGGATGATGGGGCTCGACCCAGCAGTCCTTGTCATCCTTGGTCTTTTTCCACTTTGATTGTCCCCTCCACCCTTTCTTTTTCCTCTGTCTTTCCTCTCACTTTTTCTTTGTTTTTCCGCTGAGATATGCCCTTTTAAATAGAGGCGAATCAGTTCTTCCCGAACTTAAAAAAAAAAAATATTATATATATATATATATATATATATATATATATATAGTGGGCGTTCAAAAATCTGCGTCCACCTTATAATCACCCAATTTATTGTAAATTGTACAAATATATATGATAATTACAACAAAATTTGATTTTTTATTGTTACATTATTTGCCTCTAAATGTAATTATTGTAAATTAGTAAAGAAATTAACAATATTTAATGGCATAATCTTCTTAATAATCGATATGACCTTTTCTTTTAATGACAGCTTCCACTCCGTGATGTATAGATTCGACAAGTTTCTGGATAACATCTTGTGCTATACCGTTCCAGCATCCTTCTACATTCTCCCAGAGATAATCAAGAAAAGTTATATTCTTTTTAGCTTTCAGACTCTTCAAATGGTCCCAGAGATGCTCTATTGGATTGAGATCAGGACTTTGTGGAGAAAACTTTAGTTTGTAGAACACCATCTTTTTTCTTGTTGAGATAGGTTATGCAAAGGTTAGAAGTGTGCGTTGGGTCGTTATCCTGCTGGAAAATTAATCCTTGACCACAAAGCCTCAATCCTGATGGTATTACATGTCTCACTAGTATGGAGTGGTACTTCTCTTTTGTGAGAGAGTAAGTGATTCTGTGAAGATCTCCAACTCCAGAATAGGTGAAAACCCCAAACTTGAATGTTGTCCACCATGTTTTACTGAATGTTTTATGCAGGGATCTATCAGTTTTTCGTCGGTTCTACGTCTAACATAAACTCTTCTACGAGACCCAGAAAGTTCCACTTTTGATTATGAGTAAAAAGAACTTTTTTCCAGTTATCTACAGTAAAATTTCAATATTCTCTTGCCCACTCCAATCTTTTAGCCTTATTTGTTTCCTCATTAGTGGTTCAGACACAGCAACTCTGCCATGGCGACCAGCTTTCATGAGTCTTCTTTTTATAGTACTTGTACTTATTGGAGTCCCGTTGTTCATTCAACTGTGCCTGAATCTGTGTAGCTGTGGCTTTTCTGTCACGCAGTGATGTAACCTTGATGTAATGATCCTCAGAATCAGTAGTCACTTTAGGTCTGCCAGATCTTGTCTTTGAAGAGAACGATCCAGATTCTTTATATCTGCTTATAGTTCTTTGGACGGCCCCTTTTGAAACATTAATTTTTGATGAGATCTGGCGTTGGGACATTTCCTCTCTCGAAAGGGCAATTATTTGTCCTCTCTGGGATAAACTTAGTTCCTTAGACATTTCAATTACGGCCTGTAAAGAGAGAATAGAGGAAATGATTAATTATTTTTTAATCAAATTGTTACAATGTCATTGACTAATTGGTTTTATCAGTTATAATAGACCAGTTGTTAAAATTACTGTATGAATACACTATTTTGAGGATTAATAACATTTGGCTATAGTCTGTCACCAATACATGGGTTAAAATCGGTGTTGTTATACTGCAAAAAAAAAAAAGTAACAGGACTAAAAAGGCCTATTTTCATTAATGTGTCCTTTCTTTTATGAAATAAAAGCTACATTACTTACACATGCAGTAGAATATATGAAATACCATTTCTTGTAGAAGAAAATACCTTAATATAGCGGACATACTTTCTCAGAGTTGTATTATTTTCTAGAAATTGTCTAAAACTGAGGTGGAAGCAGACTTGTCAACGCCAGTGTGTGTGTGTGTGTGTGTGTGTGTGTGTGTGTGTGTGTGTGTGTATACAGGGTGTTTCATAACATGAAGGACGCACTTTCAGGATGGATTCAGGACCTGAAAACATTGAAAAAAGTTTATATAAACATATGCCCGAAATGGCTTTGTTTCCGAGTTACAGCCTGTTGTGTGTTCCAGCAAGTATCCGCCTTACCATTAAAGGAAGTGCTCAAAATGACCGCCTTGCGCTTGAATACACGCCTGACGCGTTCAAACATTCCAGGTATTTGCTCGGATTTTCTGGCAGCTTTGTTCTACACGTTGGCGAAGCATTTCAACGTTAACAGAGGGTGTCACGTAAACGATGGATTTCAGATGACTCCACAGGTAAAAATCGAGTGGATTCAGGTCCGGGGAGCGAGCAGGCCACGCAATGGGTCCTCCACGGCCTATCCATTTATCAGGGAAATGGTCATCCAAATAGTCTTTGGCTACTCGATAAAATGAGGCGGAGCGCCGTCATGCATAAACCACATATGACGTCGGACACCAAGAGGAACTTCATCTAGTAAATCGCTTAAATCATTCCTTAAACAATTGGAAGAGGATTCTCCTGTTAATCTTCCAGGCAAAACAAAAGGACCGATTAAGTTGTCGGCAATAAGTTCTGCCCATACATTGATACTAAATTGTTGTTGGTGCCTTGACTGGATGATGGCATACGGATTCTCTTCGGCCCAGTGATGAGTGTTGTGAAAATTGATCACGCCATTTCTTGTGAAGGCAGCCTCATCAGAAAACAACATGGAGGATAGAAAAAGAGGATCGCGAGCACACTGTTGAAGGAACCAAGTACAAAAAGTCTCTCGTGGTGGGAAATCAACTTAAGTAAGGCCTTGTACTCTCTGAATGTGATATGGGTAAAGCTGTTCCCGTAAAATTCTCCACACAGTTGTGTATCTTACACCCTCTGCTGCTGCTATCCTTCGGGTGCTGACACCAGGATGTTCCTCCACGCGATTCAGGAACCATTCCTCCAACTCACAGTTCTGGCGCTGATTGGTCTACCACCATCTGAAACTCGCTTGTTGAATGATCCTGTATCACCAAGTCGCTCGTCTATTCTCTGAAAGGCCTTCTTATCTGGCAGACGGCGATTCGGGAACCTTTCCGCATACAGACGTCTTGCCGCATTACACTCGGCAAGTCCATACCTGAGATGCATGTCTGCCATTTCTCTGTTTCAATAAACCTCCATTCTCACTTCAAATGCACACTATCACTGAATAGCACAAAAACTTTTTAAGTTTTTTTTTCACTGGACTGCACTTATTCACGGTAAGAAGTTACAAATACGAACAGTGAAACACCGCGATGCACCTCTGAAAGACTGATGGCTCTACACTCAACTATATTGAAACATGTCAGTGTACAAAAATTACAATCGGCAAAGCCATACATGAAATAAGTCTGGTACACACTCACAAACATTGTCGGCAAGCAGTGCTTGTAAACATTTTGCGAAAGAATTGCTGGAACACAAAACGGGCGGCAAATCGGAAACAAAGCAATTTCGGGGATATGTTTACATGGACTTTTTTCATTGTTTTCAGATCCTGAATCTAACCTGAAAGTGCGTCCCACGTTATGAAAAACCCTAAATAACATATATATATATTATTTAGAAGTAAATTTCTAAAGCGACTTAACCTATTAGTGCTCAGCGTCACTTTACCGATTCCGTTTTGGCTCACGCCAGACGATTTCATTCAGTCTCGGAAAAATAGTTGATTTTATTAACTATAAATTATAGTGAATCAAAACAATTTTATATTTATAAATTGTAAATTGGAAATTTCACTCATTCGTTTCAAGAATCATTTAATCAAATCTAAATTCCAACTTCAATGAAAAAATTTAACGTTTTTCCCTTCAAAATTCGTTCGCTCGCTCTCCGTTCCCGCTCACAATTCATTCGTTCGTTCGCTCGCTCTCCGTTCCCGCTCACAATTCATTCGTTCGTTCGCTCGCTCTCCGTTCCCGCTCACAATTCATTCGTTCGTTCGCTCGCTCTCCGTTCCCGCTCACAATTCATTCGTTCGTTCGCTCGCTCTCCGTTCCCGCTCACAATTCATTCGTTCGTTCGCTCGCTCTCCGTTCCCGCTCACAATTCATTCGTTCGTTCGCTCGCTCTCCGTTCCCGCTCACAATTCATTCGTTCGCTCGCTCGCTCGCTCTCCGTTCCCGCTCACAATTCATTCGTTCGCTCGCTCTCCGTTCCCGCTCACAATTCGTTCGTTCGCTCGCTCTCCGTTCCCGCTCACAATTCGTTCGTTCGCTCGCTCTCCGTTCCCGCTCACAATACGTTCGTTCGCTCGCTCTCCGTTTCCGCTCACAATACGTTCGTTCGCTCGCTCTCCGTTTCCGCTCACAATTCGTTCGCTCGCTCCGTTTCCGCTCACAATTCGTTCGCTCGCTCCGTTTCCGCTCACAATTCGTTCGCTCGCTCTCAGTTTCCCCTCACAATTCGTTCGCTCGCTCTCAGTTTCCCCTCACAATTCGTTCGCTCGCTCGCTCGCTCTCAGTTTCCCCTCACAATTCGTTCGTTCGTTCGCTCGCTCTCAGTTTCCCCTCACAATTCGTTCGTTCGTTCGCTCGCTCTCAGTTTCCCCTCACAATTCGTTCGTTCGTTCGCTCGCTCTCAGTTTCCCCTCACAATTCGTTCGTTCGTTCGCTCGCTCAGTTTCCCCTCACAATTCGTTCGTTCGTTCGCTCGCTCTCAGTTTCCCCTCACAATTCGTTCGTTCGCTCGCTCTCAGTTTCCCCTCACAATTCGTTCGTTCGCTCGCTCTCAGTTTCCCCTCACAATTCGTTCGTTCGTTCGCTCGCTCTCAGTTTCCCCTCACAATTCGTTCGTTCGCTCGCTCTGTTTCCCCTCACAATTCGTTCGTTCGCTCGCTGTTTCCCCTCACAATTCGTTCGTTCGCTCGCTCTCCGTTTCCCCTCACAATTCGTTCGTTCACTCGCTCTCCGTTTCCCCTCACAATTCGTTCGTTCACTCGCTCTCCGTTTCCCCTCACAATTCGTTCGTTCATCTCTCTCCGTTTCCCCTCACAATTCGTTCGTTCACTCGCTCTCCGTTTCCCCTCACAATTCGTTCGTTCACTCGCTCCAGTTTCCCTTCACAATTCGTTCGTTCACTCGCTCCAGTTTCCCTTCACAATTCGTTCACTCGCTCCCGTTTCCCTTCACAATTCGTTCACTCGCTCCCGTTTCCCTTCACAATTCGTTCACTCGCTCCCGTTTCCCTTCACAATTCGTTCACTCGCTCCCGTTTCCCTTCACAATTCGTTCACTCGCTCCGTTTCCCTTCACAATTCGTTCACTCGCTCCGTTTCCCTTCACAATTCGTTCACTCGCTCCCGTTTCCCTTCACAATTCGTTCACTCGCTCCCGTTTCCCTTCACAATTCGTTCACTCGCTCCCGTTTCCCTTCACAATTCGTTCACTCGCTCCCGTTTCCCTTCACAATTCGTTCACTCTCGTTTCTTTTAATTTTTAAAAAATAAACAAAAACAAATTTGTTCAGATAAAGAATAAATGTTACATAAAGTTTTACGACAGTCTTCACTATCTCTCTGTAGAATTTAGATACCTGAAATGACTAATATATTCACACTATTCTAATATGAATGTCCCGTTGGAAGCATGGAAACTTTTGAAGCAAAATTAATGGAATTCAGTTTATTTATTATATAAGGAAAGCGAAATGGAAAATAATAGTAATAAGTAACAAGATAATAAATAATAGCGTTTGATTATTTTTCACAATTTTAAATAAAATAATTTATTTTTTACTAAATACGCAATCATGTTCAATGAAAAATAAATTTGGATAAATTAGGAAATTGAAAGTTCAACGAAATTAGCATATTTTAGATAGGTAATTATAAAATGGGAACTTAATTACTATGACAATAATGGCAGTAATAAACTTACACATCAGGAAGAGCTAATGAAGTGCTTCTTTAGTGATTTACGAAACATTTAGTGATGAAAAGCTATCTGATATTTATGGGAATTGTGTTCCATACATCTGCTCCTTTGAAAGATAATGCATTTCCTGCAGTTTCCATTCTACAGGGTGTCCCATAAGTCCGGCATCATAGGAAAAATAATAAAAAAAGGTAAAACAAAAGCTTTTATTTACAGAACGTGCTCAATATGTCCACCATTGTTTTCAATACACAAATTCAGACGTGATACCCAGTCAGCAAGCACACGGTGAATGATGTCGGGAGTAATGGTGTTACATGCCCCAATAATGCGCTGCCGCAAATGTTCAACACTCCTAATTTTCTCTGCGTATACCAGCGCTTTCAAGTGGCCCCAGAGATAAAAATCTAGTGGCGTGAGATCCGGGCTTCTAGTTGGCCATTCCACAGCCCCTCGACGTCCTATCCAATGACCAGGGAATTGTTGGTACGGGTATTCCCTTACTTGGGTGCTGTAATGTGCAGGAGCGCCGTCTTGCTGGAACCATGTTGGGAAATTTCCTTCTTCGTTCAAGACACTGGGAAATGCTTCTTCCTTGAACATACGTAAGTAGGTGCCTCCAGTGACATGTTCATCGAAAAAGAGGGGGCCTATGATGCGATCCTTCCAAATGCCACACCATACCATCACCCGAGATGCACCTTGTTCCTTTGAAGAGGTATACCAGTGAGAGTTGTTTTGAGACCAGTAGCGGGTGTTCTGTCGATTTACCTCGCCATTTCCATAAAAAACAGCCTCGTCACTGAACAGAATGGTGGACGGGAAATTGGCATCCCGAGCATATGAATTATGGTTTGTAGAAATAGAAAAATATGAATTTCTCCTATGATGCCGGACTTATGGGACACCCTGTATAGTTTGGTTTTGCATGTAAAATCTCTGGGGAGTCTATTGTTATAATTATGAGGAATTTGATGGTGGGGGTGATTGCTTTTTGACTAGTAATGTATGTTAGTTTTTATTAATAACTTTGAACATATTGGCAGCAATAGTGAATAGCTATGTCATTTATTTTTTAAATATTTAGCTCTTTAACTATTAGAGAAGTGTGACTTTGTCCATCATCATTATTTGAGAGAATGTGCACACATTTTTTTATGAATTACTTCGAAAGGATGTTTTATATATTTGTTTGAGGTACCCCATGTTGTAATACAGTATAATAAATATGGATGGATGGAGGAATAATACAGGGTAAGGAGTGTGTTTTGAGGAAGTTGTTTTTAGCTTCAATAAAACGAATAGAAATCTTGATACATGATATTTTGGACTCTCTCCCATTTCCAGTAGATGTAAAAATTATTTTGGTTATGTGGCTAAATTGGTATTTGAAATTGTGTAAAATATTCAGAGAAATTTATTTTTCAATTAATATAAAATTATTTTATGTTTCAACTATTCCTGCTGGCTATATTTTCCCCCAATTCATTCTCGTTAATTTTATCGTCATTTATCGTTACTCTGCTCAGGTTAGTTTCGTTATTTTAACCCTTATTTCCTTATGAAGGTTCAAAATTCTACTTAAGGTAGGTTAAATATAGTTTCTATAAGATTCTGTTTAGATATTAGCACTTATTGACTGTCAATAGTGTGCATGACTGAAACGTCTGAAGTGTTATTGTAACAAAAACAATGTTTCACGAACAATAAAAATGTGTGTGTGTGTGTGTGGTTATATTTTCCTTTCTCAATCTTTATTTCTGCCATTTATTCATCATTAGTTTTTTTTTATTTCATCGTCCTCTTTCGTTTTATCATTATCATTCCCCATTCCTCGTCATTCCCATTTTTATCGTCTCATTGTCGTCATTTCGTACCATTTTTATGAACATAATGTTTTATCATTCCTGGTTATCTGATCATATTTTCTTTTTCATATATTTTTTCTCCTATTTTTTTTTTAATTCCCTTTTTTATTATTTTGAACTTTATTCGTTTCATCTCTTATAAGTGATGATGTTTTTGTACTTGAATAAATCCTTTAAAGTAGGAAAGAATCTTATGAAATTGAGAGAGAAATTATACTCGCGTGCCCTTTGGAGCGTTCTCTTACATCGCTATTGTGCCGCAGGGGGATGCGTCTGAACTAACGGCCGCAGAGGTGTAACGTCCAATTTCCGAAGAACGCGCTGGCTTCTCGCACGATCTGTTGTAAGAGTTTGCGAAATCCGATGTAAAGTCGCCTGTAGGAGATATTATTATACTGCAGAGCTGGGCATTTGCGGCATATTTTGCGGTACTGCGGTACTTGCGGTACCACCGCACTACCACACCGGGCCCCCATAACGCAGTACCGCAAAGGATCGCTGAAAGTACCGCAGTACCGCTACCGCATTCAAATTTCCGCGTACCGGTTTGGTACCGGTTTGGTAGTGCAGCAGTACCGCAGTACCGCAATATGCCGCAAGTGCCCAGCTCTGTATTATACGTTAAAAGTGATTATGTGTGAAACCGGACATTTTACGTAATACCCTCAAGTTTCAGGCATTTTTCCTAATGCCCGTGACCCTTAGTCACTTCTTGAAAGTTAGGTTAGGTCAGGGAGGGGGGGGGGAGGAAGTCGGGAACTTTGAACAGCTTAAGAAATACAATAAGTCGTATAAAAAAAAATTACCAAGAATAAAGAATCCCAGGTTACATGGACTATCTACGAATTATAACATTAATATAAAGTTATTTGTCTTTCTTGCATTATTAAAGATGATATTATTATCGTTTTTATTTTATATTATCTTACGAATGATATTATTAATATTTGAAACAAATCTACTGTATTGTATTATCTATAGAGAGTTTAATTTAATTTTTTTAACCTTATTATTAGTCAATATTTGATATAATTTAAGAGCCATAAGAATGGGTCTTCGGAGCTGCAGGTTCCTGACCCTTGGGTTAAGTTGGGTGAGGCGAGGCGAGGTGAGGATAATAGTGGGTAATGCCTAAAACTTTTAAGCATTACGTGAAATTACTGGTTTCACACACTTACTGAAAAATAATAATAATAATAATAATAATAATAACAATAATAAATTAATTGATTATTAGAAATAAATATTAAATAATTTTCCAATAAAAAAGAAAAGTATTTTTAATCATGTAAGCCTATTACTGGCGATCAAAATTATGGTGTCAAAACAGGAAAAATTAAAGTAGGGTGTTACTGGTTAAATTTGCTGTCGTAAATGAAAGTAAACTGTAACAGTGTTTGAAGGATGCCCATTTTAACCCTAGATACATAATTTGGGGTATAAACGACCCCACATTTCCATTACTTCGAGTGAAACTTTTTTTGATGATTACCTATCTCGGGTTAATAGAAATTACGTTACATTTTCGCTCTATATTACTAGTTTTTGACGATAACGTCTTTTCACCAAAAAATCCGCAGTTTGTTACAGTTTGACCATATTTGGGCCATTCTTTTCAACCATTTTCCCAATTACTCTGGTGTCAAATTATTCCACTTTTCTTGTAAATATTCCACTCTTCTTGTACATATAAGTTGATTGGAGTTAGTTGGACCTCGCCATTTCACTTTTCTGTAAAATTCATCCCACATTCTCATTTGAGGAAGCCAATTCATTATTCTTAATGCTCCATCTTTACTTTTTCTGTTCAAATATCTTTAGTAACAATGTTGTACGTTTAAGGTCATTATCTTACTGGAAGATGAAGTTATTCCCAATCAAGTGATGACCGAAAGGAATGGCATCATGCTGTAGGATATGATGGCACCTCTTTCTGTTGAGGTTTCCTTCAATTTTCACTAGGTCCCCAGTGCTATTACTAATACACCACGCAGCTGCTCTTCTCGCATATTGTTTTCTCTTGCTCCTGTTTCCAATCTTCTGACGTAAAGTTCTAGTGTTCTCTCGCACATTTCAATCGGTTTTGCTTATTGCCACGACTCGGATAAGGTTTTCTAACAGCTGCACGATCTTTCAACCCCGCCTTTCTTAGTCGTTTTGTACAGTTGAACCTGAGACGTTGTTTTCTGATGTTAAATTGCGTTCAGCGGCAATTTGAGTCGCTGTCAAGAATCTATTTCTTTTGGACTTTCTAACCAATAATCTATCTTCCCTTGCTGTCGTCTTTCTTTTTCTTCCTAGGTCCTTGTTGTTTACCGAATGTCTCCTCTTGTCTTTCACTAGTTTTGGACACTCCATTCTGAGAAACGCCAATCCTACGTGTAATATATATCTCTTTGGGAGAGCCCAAGGCAATACAGAGCCCTTCAATGCGTTTCCTTATAGTAATTTCTTTCTTGGGGGTCCATTATTAATTTGTGAAAAAAAAAACTTGTTGCTTCATAAATGCTGGGTATTTTCAGTGGGAAACCAAACTTCATATTTAGTTCTCATTGTTCAAACAATGTGAAACAATTAATCTGTGTGGAACACGTAAAAAACAAAGCTGATAGTTTGTTTGAATACGCAAGAATATCGAAGTACAGTAAATGCAACTAGCATCAACAGAATAAAAATTCATGTTTCATAAATGTTGAATTAAGTACAAACTACGAAAGACCAAAGGGTTAAAAGATTACCGCAACTTCATACATACTGTAGGTCTATCTACTGCATAACTCAAAAAAAAATTATCGATTTTGGCGGCAGGTTTTAAGCTAAACAACATTTTTCTAGTGATACCATAATTTTGACCACCAGTGTATACATACATACATACATATAGTGAAAATGGATCGATTTGAGAATCTAAAAGATTGCGTCATATCAATGACTCATACCTAAGATCACGTGAATATAAGAAAAAGTGATGCAATAATAATGACAAACAATTTGGCGGTAGGAAATTCGACCAATGGGCACTAATGGGTTAAGAAAGAATTAATTTGAAAGCATTAAACGATTCCAAACTAAAATCACACAAAAAAAAATAAAAAAGAATAATCCCTTTTATTAAAAAAAAAAAAAAAAAGACCATAACTTGAGTTATAAATCCATAAGCTAAAGTGACGTAGATGAAATGTTGAAGTCATTTGGTAAACATTAAGGAGACGACGACGACATTGCAAACTGTAACAGATAGTTCACCTCAAACTTCGCTCGACGCTCGACATTCGACTCGGAATAAGAATTTATAGCGTCCATCACAGTAACTCCGCAAGTAGAAAGTAAACACGGCGTGAAGCTATTGTGACTGAGGTGAGAGGTCGGGATCAGATTTTACATAGGGTGGAGGGCAGATTTTATTTCAAAGAGGTGGAGGTCTGATCTCATTTTCACATGGGATGTTTTAGTAAGCTTGGTTTTGCTTCCGCCCGAACCGTTCATTCTGACGAAGTTCGAGCTCGTTGCCCCCGCCTTAGACCTACAGCTTAACGTGGAATCCGAACCACGACTCACCACGGATGGTCAGAAATTATAGTGTCTTCGCGCGGACTCGATCTCATGACCTCCCGATCAGTAGCCCAGCGTCTTAACCACTAGGCCACACAGGGTCTCCATTTATCTGCCAACCAATTTTTTTTCTGTATGGAAGGATGGACAGCTGAGTAAGCTAAGCGCCGCCTGGCATCACCGAGAATCGAAGCGGGGCCGGTGTATTCGTAGTCAGCAATGTTAATCACTACAGTACACCAAGTCGAATCTCATTTTTCGCGCGGAGTAAAATTTGAACCCTATTTTACACGACGTGGAGTGGAGGTCAGATCACCATACCATTATAAAAAAAATAAAATTCACCTTTAAAAATCCGCTCATTAAAAAAAAGGGGGGGGGGGGGGGGGGGCTGCGTTACTAAAACCTTCCCTGGTTCTTCCTTCACGTGTATATTAAATTTGGTGCAGATACCAAAGCCGTTTAGAGGTGTATAAACGGACAGCCAGCCATCATTTTTCATCCCCTATGTATATAATATATATATATACCGCCTGCCAAAAAAAAGGGTTCACTCTAAAAACAGCCATAAAATCAACATTTATTAACCAATCATAATGAAACTCATACAGAGAAAAACTATGTAAAGAGTATATATGTACACCAATTTTCAGAGTATTATATTCAAAATTAATGATTTAATGAGGATTGTTTATGTTCAACAAATTTTGTTGAACATCGCTCCAGTTTTGAATTCTGGGAGTCCACAAAGGCGGTCAAACTTTGGTAATATAATTTTTATTCTCATTTTAGTTATAAAATACATAATAAGATTTATAAAATATTGGAAATGCCTCCATTAAAAAACAATGAAAATTAAAAAAGGATTTTGAATTTCGAAACAGAACTTAAATCCTAAATTTACAAAAGAAATCAAATTAACATTTTACTCTTTTTGAATTCCTATTAAAAAAATTGTTCAATGTGTTTCCCTTCTGTTTCAACAATTTTCTTCAATCTTGGACGAAATTCATCAATGGTTCGATCGATCTGCTCCTGTGGTATCTCTTCCCACTTCTCCACAAGAAGCTGACGCATGTGATCAACATTTCTCACCCTGCTCCTGTAAACTCTTTGTGCCAAATTTTCCCAGATTCCATAGTGAACAGGGTTCAAGTCAGGACTGTTAGGTGGCCAATTTTGGGGTTCAATTAATTCTGGGACATTATTTTTTAAGTATTCCACAGTTGCTATTGCTGTATGGGACGTTGCTCCGTCTTGTTAAAAAAGATAACCACCGTTGACCAGATTTTGCATTTCGGGAAGCATGTTTCGCGGCAGAGTATTTCGATAGTACTCGACATTGACTTTTACACCAGGCTCAATAAAATTAATGGACGTTTTTCCTAACTTTGATATGCCAACTGATACCATGACACTAGCTGAGAAATGACTTCTGGTTGCAAAAAAGTCTGCTATCAGGTATTTCATTCTCACATTGAACGTGCGAGTAAACTGTCATTTTGACTGTTCCGAGTTGGTTCCACAGTGAATCTCTTTTCATCAGTGAAAAAAGCCTTTGAAAGTTTATCACATGGAGTTAGTTCCTATATTTTATAAATCTTATGATGTATTTTATAACTAAAATAGAATAAAAATTTTATTACCAAAGTTTTACCGCCTTTGTGGACTCCCAGAATTCAAAACTGGAGCGATGTTCACCAACAAAATTTGGTGAACATAAACAATCCTCATTAAATCATTAATTTTGAATATAATAATCTGAAAATTGGTGTACATATATACTCTTTACGTAGTTTTGCTCTGTATGAGTTTCATTATGATTGGTTAATAAATATGATTTCATGGCTGTTTTTAGAGTGAATCTTTTTTTTGGGGGGGAGGGCAGACGGTATATACAGGGTGATCAAAAAGTCGATGTGCACCTATATTACTCAGAGACAAAAATGCATTCATACAAGAAGTTAGATATTTTAATAAAAAATTATACGATATCGTGCAATATTACAGTAACACAAATTGCACGATATCGTATAATTTTTTATTAAAATATCTAACTTCTTCTATGTATGCACTTTTGTCTCTCAGAGTAATATAGGTGCACATCGACTTTTTGATCACCCTGTATATATATACAGGGTGATCCCTTTAAAACCGTACCGAAATTAAAAAATTTTAATTTGGGTAGTTTTAAATGGATCACACGTTATTTATTTATATATTATATATATATATATATGGGCTACGTCGTGGCCAATGTCGTAACACCGCTTCCGGAGATCAGCGAAGTTAAGCGACATTGGGTCTGGGTAGTAGTTGGATGGGAGACCGTCTTCCGCGCTCAGATTATGTAGCGACCCGTGGTTCGGATCCCACGTAAAGCTGTAGGTCCCCTCATTCATATGACCTTAGATGTTGCGAAGGAGGTAAAAAAACCCAATTAAAAAAAAAATATATATATATACACACGTGGTTATATCAGTCATGGTTTCTGTACGTGCCATAAAAAAGACCATGAAATAAAAATGGAAATTCAAAGATACAAGTTTGCAACGACGCTCAGTTATCATGGAAACTAATGTATGGCTTTTGAAGGAAACCATTTACTGTATTTGGAAATGCTTTTCAACACGTTGGGTGCCACAAGACCCACCAGTGGGTCGTTCTTTTTCTTGTGCTAAAATGGCGTTCGGTACAGCAGGGTAAACAGCCAAAAACCCGGTTGGCACCCAACGTGTTAAGTAACAATACTTACACTGAGGGTTTGCGTATATCTAAAAATCTCTCATTATAATGCTAAGCAAAGTATCTTAAGATATGCTTTTAATTTTTTTTTTTAAAACATTTTACTGGTTTCCATGGCAACTGGCCGTTGCTGGGGGACCTTAAACTTTTTAAAACTCCCGATATTTTACATATATATATATATATACACACACACACACACACACACTCCAGCCTACTTTTTCTCCAATATTCGAACTGAACATTTATAAAAACATTCCCAACATCTTCTCCCATTTTCTACACCTTCTAAATTCAATTCTTAAGGAATGACTTTCACATTTTTCTATCGTGGATAGAAAGATTTATTTTAAAGTCAGCAGGGGACAAACTAGATTTTAAACTTTGCAATTAAATTACTTTATATATATATAATATATATATTATATATATATATAGTTTAGGATTCTTAAGATAGCGAAACGTGTGTGTGTGTGTGTGTGTACAGTGGCGTAGCCAAAGGGAGGAGGAAGTACCATGAAAATTTATAATGGTCTATCCGTACACAAAACAATGCTACTGCCATCACTGAAACAATTACCTTCTCGAAACAAAATAAAGAAAAATCAATGCTGATCACGTGACGTATACAATCGATAGTATTGCGTTACTAAAACGCTGGCAGAGAGAGAGAGAGAGAGAGAGAGAGAGAGAGGCGTCGTATATTGGGTTTATCAAAAGAGGGTTGACAAAAGTAAATAGACACGTTTGGTTTTTCCATAATTCCTGATTCGATAATAAAAATGAATAAATATTAACGGATTTATCGAACTAATAATAATATATTTAGGATGGCGCTGCTGTCCTCTTTCCATTACGTAAAGCTGACATACGTTTCTGCCATTCCATTGATGAGCTTTGCCTTTGCCATTTGTTATCAAGGACCCATTCATCATGGCGTCTACTTTTTATCAACCTTCTGTAATATTTGCGATTTATTTTTTGTTTTTTATTGTGGAAAATTATTCCAGTTATTTTATTAATCTACGGTGTGTGTGTATATATATATATATATATATATATATATATATATATATAAACAAAATGAAGTTCATTATGCGTTAAATACACTCAATATTGTGTATTTAAGTTCAATTAATCTTGCTTATCAATAAAATGCTTCGCTATTTTGTTGGTACCAATTAGTTGCCTGGTCTCCCCAGCTTAGAATTTCTGGTTACGTCATTGTGTACATACACGGTTCGCTCATTTACACATACACACACACACACACACACACACTCTTTAATTGTTATGCGCACACACATTATAAGCTTGAATATATTCTCATTTAATATATATTCTTAGGCTCGTTCTATTATTCTCTGCGCTGTCACGACCAGGAGATGCCGCGAAGTCAAGCCGCCCTTAAGAGCCGCAGCCTTGCCTAGGCCTCGGCGAAAGGCCTATGAATTCTGAAGGACAGAAAACAGACAGGTTGGTGGATGGACAGAGACACAAACCAAAAAATAAGTGATTAAAAATTAACAAAACCGTCAGAATTTGAGATAAAGGGAGTCCAGATGACGAAATTAGTTCAAAATTAAGTCCAAATATTTCACTATTTTAATTTTGTTTTTGAGGGAAGATGATATGAAGTGGGTAAGTCTGTTAACGTGTCAAAAAAAAATAAAAAATAAATATATATATATATACATACAGGGTGTACATAATTCTGGCTTCAAATGAAAATTTATTTTAAATTAAATTTACAAAAGTAATACATTGGAACTAAAACAAATGTTCAAATCGATGTCTTATTTTGGGACCTGTTTTTTGTTGTTGTAGGGAGAATAACACGCAATGATTAATATGGAAGCGAGTTACACTCATGAAGAAAAGGCCTTCGGATATATATATATATATACACACACACACACACACACACACACACACACACACACACACAAAATAAGACCTCAATTTGAACATTTGTTTTAGTTCTAATGTATTACTTGTGTAAATATAATTTAAAATAAATTTCCCTATGAGACCAGACTTATGGGACACCCTGTATATGGAAAGATGGAGTTTCATTACAGGACTTTTTAAACCGATTATATATATATATATACATACACACAGGGCCGCCGAGAGGGCGAGGAAGCCGGGTTAAATCTCCGGGGCCCGGACCTCTAGGGGGCCCGGAAAGAGGGGGGATAAAATCTAAAAATATTAATAAAGCAATTGATTAAATAACAGAGGAAATATAATTAATGAACATACATTTTATAGAGATCATCATAATCAAACTGAAACAGATAAAATATTATCTGCGGTCCACCAATACCCAAGACCGACTGACAGATCTGGGAAAACCATTATAATTGAAAGCCAGTTAGCCCGTACTTTAAATTTAAGGCAGAGAAAGTACACTTCTAATTGTGAAAAATCTTGCAGTAAACAATTGTCTTGCCTGCATGGACTGGTACTGCATTTGTAAATTGTAGTGATAGAATTAATATAAATAATTGATTCGAAAAATAAAATGGTCATTTTCTTCAGAGTTGTTTATTCATACTGTATGTTTTGAATAGTGACTTGGACATATAACCAGTTTGCTTGTTAGGTACACAAAAAACATTCATAATAAAATACTGAGTAAACAGGGGAGCTCATATATCAATCCTTCCCCGGAGCCCGTGGCAGCTCTCGCCGGCCCTGTATATATATATAATATATATTATATATATATATATATATATATATATATATATATATATATATATATATATATATATATAGGGTGGGCCGTAAGTTTCCATACATAGGAAAAATAAACATTTTTTTATGGACAACCATTTTTATTTATATAATATGCTCTACATGGTTGCCATTGTTTTGAAAACACATTTCAATACGTGTTCCCCACTGTTGATGAACACGCATTAGCACAGTTGACGTTATGCTTGTAATGGCGTTGGTGATACGTTCCTTTAGATGATTTATGTCTCGTATCTTTTCCTGATACACCATGGCCTTCAAGTGCCCCCAAAGATAGAAATCAAGGGGGGTGAGAGATCTGGGGATCTGGGAGGCCACTCCACAGGACCACGCCGACCAATCCAAGCATCCGGAAACTGCTGCTGATCCAAATACCGACGCACGTGAAGACCATAATGAGGTGGAGCTCCATCTTGCTGGAAGTAAACTGGGAAGTTACCTTCCTCGTTTAGCAGGGATGGGAAAATTTCTTCTTGCAACATGTTAAGATACCTTTCGGCATTAAGATTTCCACTGACAGAAATTGGTCCAATAATTCTGTCACCCCATATCCCGGCCCACACCATCACTTTACCGGCACCTTGCATCTTCGTCGGACTCAGCCAGTTAGGGTTAGCATTACTCCAATAACGTATGTTTTGCCGATTAACCTCTCCATTGACGTAAAAATTTGCTTCTTCAGTAAACAAGATCTTACAAACGCATATTCTTAGGGTATCTGAAACATAAAAACAAACGTTTAAATTTTCCTATGTATGGAAACTTACGGACCACCCTGTATATATATATATATATATATATTATTATATATAAAAGGTTGTAACATATATTCTGCTCGATTTTTTAGTTTATTCACAACAAATATTAAATGACAATGACAAATTAATCATCAACATAATTCCCTCCTTTTTCTATAACCTCTTTCCACCTGTAGAAAAGTTTTTTTATGGCACGGTCGAAGAAATCCCTTGGTTTCGAGTTAAAAAAAAAAAAAGCGATCACTTCGTTTTCGATAGCTTCCCTGGATTGCAACTTTTGTCCATCTAGGTGATGTTGCAGACTTCTGAATTAAATGGTAGTCTGAAGGTGCGATGTCCGGAGAATAAGGTGAATGAGGCATTTTTTTCCCAACCAAATGCCTCCAAATGGGCAGTGGTGATTCGAGCAGTGTGAGGGCGCGCGTTAGCCTGGTGGAATAGAACACCTCTGCGATTAATTAATGCGGGACGTTTTTCTTGTAATGCCATCTTCAATCGTTGGAGTTGTTGGCAGTAGACTTCAGATGTAATTGTTTGGTTATCTGGCAGAAGCTTAAAATGAATAATTCCTTGCCTTTCCCACCAAACGCATAGCAAAATTTTCTTTGGATGGGGTCCATTCCTTGGCCGAGGTTCAGGCTTTGTTTCACGGCTAAGCCACTGATGTCGAAGCTTAATATTGTTATAGAGGACCCATTTCTCATCCCCAGTGACGCTCCGATTCAAAAACGGTGCCTGCAGTTGCCGAGAATGCAGTGATGTGCAAATATCGATTCGATGTTGAAGATTCGCTCGTGACAAATCGTGCGGAACCCATTTTTCAACCTTCACTACTTTTCCTAACAGCTTCAAATGACGATGAATAGTCATATGGCTAACGCCGAGTTGCAGGCCAAGTTCTTTTACAGTTACCGTTCGGTTTTCCTCCACTGTTGCTTTCAGCAACTCATCTAACTCATTTGGTCGTCCTGTTCGTTGATAATCTTTCAGACTGAAGTCTCCATTGCTGAACTTCTCAAACCATCTCCTACACATCCATTCGCTCACATCATCATTTCCATAAACTCTTTGAATGTTTCTTGCGGATTCACTAGCGTTAGATCCTTTATGGAACTCATACAGCATCATATGTCGAATATGCTCTTTCGTGGGCTCCATGTTTTTTTCAATTACTGTAATATCGTAAGGGTGGCGTTATAACTATGAAAAACACCAGAGAAAATATTCATTAGCCTAAGCCTACACTAGCCTAAGTCATTCTGTATCGTGATAAAACCCGTGCGAACTTGTCGCCGCGTGTATTTTGCAACATTTCTAAAACTATTTCACATTATCTTGAGGTTATTCTATTATCTATCGTCCGTTTTCTAATCGAGCAGAATTTATGTTGCAACCTGATACATACAGATACACGTAAGAATTAACTCGCTCTCGCATAAAGGTAACTACGATGCGAAACTACGAAACAACAAAACCCAAATTCATTATTTGCCTTTCTTGATCATCCGCAAACAAGGCTATTCAGCCAATCATAACTTTTAAGTGATAGAAATCATCACCCTCATTCCTACTCCCCCTCCTTAACCGTAAGGGGTTGACCTCTCCGATCCGACCATGTATAACATACCGGTACGAACACAATGAATTTTGTTGCAAGATTTTCTCTAGTAATCGAACCTTTAACACTAAATTGTACTAGACTACAACTACTCACTGACTTCCGATTTGTTAGTAGTCGCAAGGACTATGATTACAACGACAGCGATGAAGATTACTCCTCCCATGATTACAAGCAACTTCTTCCTGAAACAAAAAAAAAATAATTGGATGAAAAATGATCGCGGTTTTGTCAGGAAGCTAAACTTGTGTGTGGTGGGTGGGTGGGCATTCGGCAGGGCCGGTTTTAGGCGGGTGCCGGAGGCGCACTAACACCCGGTCCAGCGCTTGAGATGACAACACAAAGATCACATGATACCGACGTCATTTTGACCTCGTGGTAACTAAAACCCACTTAATTTAATTAATAATCTTTGAGAAAGAATACAAGATATACATCACAACATCCATTATAGGTTTTACACAATTGTTGCCATCAACGTTTAATTTTGTATTTTTTAGCGACACGTAGTTTAATTACAGTATTATGCAGAGCTGGGCATTTGCGGCATATTTTGCGGTACTGCGGTACTTGCGGTACCACCGCACTACCACCCCGGGCCCCCATAACGCAGTACCGCAAAGGATCGCTGAAAGTACCGCAGTACCGCTACCGCATTCAAATTTCCGCGTACCGGTTTGGTACCTGTTTGGTAGTGCAGCAGTACCGCAGTACCGCAATATGCCGCAAGTGCCCAGCTCTGGTCACCAGACCTTTCGATCAAAATTTTAAACGTCATTAAAATAAGGAGATTAATAAGGTGAAATTTCTTTCTTTAATGAAAACGAAACGACAAATAATGAAGTTACAAATAATAATTGAAACTGAACAAATGAAGGTATACAAGATAAAAGAGGGTTAAATTCAATGATTGATTAATTATATTATGCAGCGATTTATTAGTTAAATTATACAAATGTGCAATTGTAGATGAATTGATTAAGCAATTGTAGATTAAGTGATTAAGAGAAAATAGATAGCGTGATTGAATTTCAGTTTTCACAGTTAAAAATAGGGATGGTCAAAATATGTTCTACGAAGGGTGATAAAAGAAAATGGTCGTCCCGCGTTACTGGCGACCGCCGTAAGTAGGTTGAGGTATGATGTGACATCTTCAAAGGGCAAGGTATGCCCGTTTGTAAAGAAAAGCGCGCAAATAAATGCTTGTCTGTAGATGTCAGGAATGCTACCAGCGGATGCGGGTGTGAAAAAATTGTGGATGTTCTGCGGATGCGGATATTTGCAACGTCCACAGTAGATGTCGCTGATTAAGGACCCGAAGAGAGTTGTTGAAGAAACGTCTGAGTGACGAAACTGTTGGTGTATGTATGTATGTATATATATATATATATATATATATATATATATATATATATATATATATATGGGATGAATTTCACAATAAACACGTGAAATGAATGAATGCTGCAAACCCACAAGGAAAAAGAAAAACGATTCCAAGGCCTTTCGTGTATTCAAAGCTACACCTCGTCAGGGAATGAAGATAAAAGGCGAGATGCCCATAAATATACAACGTACAGGAAAAACAAAACAATTAGCACATACTTAACAAGGGTTAATGAGAGGCAAAAGAAATTTTAACATGATATCGTCAATTTTATACGTCCCCGCACTGTTATTGAAATTGTTTTTAAAATGAATAAATGCACATTCTAGAATATTTCTTTCTATTATATCTGTTTTTAACAAGCGCTTTAGAACTATCCCACTTGATGCTATGGTTACATCTATACATATGGTTAAATAAAGCATTGGAATTATTAGCTGTTCTACAAGCATATTTATGCTGTTTTACCCTAATATCTAACGTTTTACCGGTTGGCCTATATATACTGAGTTACATTGTGTACATCCGATCGAATACACACAACCAACAACATTATCAGGGCTATTCTTTATTAGGCGTGATTTAACAGTATTATTATACTTAAAGATTACATTAATGCCAATTGCTTTAAGTACAGTTGGAAGGTATTGAAAATTAACATGGTAAGGTAGGCTAAGGATATTTTTACGCTGAAATTCCTTTACAATTACATTATTATAATACCTATTCTTGGCTTTCTTAAGACAGTTATCTAAAAATGAAATAGGATAACATAATTTAGTACCAATATTCATGATATTGCATAACTCTGAATCTAAAAATTCAGGACTGACAACTCTCAATGCTCGAAGAAACATAGCAGAGAAAATAGAGGATTTAATCGAAGGATGATGGTCAGAATAAAAATGCACATAAGAGTTATTGTTAGTAGGCTTACGGTAGACTTCATATTTGAACTGATTAGAGCATCTCCAAATTTTAGATCAAGAAAAGATAGGCTTCCATCATTTTCTTTTTCAACTGTAAACTTAATAGATGGGACTAAATTGTTGAGCCTACCAAGAAATAAGTCCACATCCAAATTATTAGGCCAAAGGCATAAAATATCATCTGTATACCTGTACCAAACCAGGTTAAAATTAGCAATCGTAGGCAAAATTCTACTTTCAAAAAATTCCATATATAAATTAGCTAGTACAGGTGAAAGGGGATTTCCCATAGCCAATCCAAACGACATAGCATAAAACTTATTTTCAAACTGAAATTTACAATCTTTGACACAAAGCTTAATTAACTCAATAAGAGTGTTGTGTTGAACAGGGAAAGAATAATCAGAGATCTTATCTTTTAAAAAATCAAGTAGGTCATCAACAGGGACTTTTGTGAATAGCGAGCATACATCGAAGCTTACCAATTTGAATTTAGGGTCATTAGGGGACTTCAGTTTGTCAATAAGATTTATGCTATTTACAATATGTGACTCAGAAATAGAGCCAACTAACGGCGTTAATAAACTAACCAACCATTTTGATAGCTTATAGGTTACGGAGCCCACTGAGCTAACAATAGGCCTCATGGGATTATTAACTTTTTTTTACTAAGCCGTACAGATATGGTAGTGACGGATTGATACTACGAAACTGCTGTGGAAGCCCATTATAGTTATTTTTTTAAATTTCTCTTAATTGTCTGTTAAACATTTTATTAACATCCTCCAATGGGTCTCTATTTAGAGGGTTGTACGTGTCACGATCACTCAATAATGTATTCATCTTTTCAACATAACTGGTTTTGTCCATGACGACGATCGAATTGGATTTGTCCGCTTTAGTAATATGTAATGAATCATTATTTTTCAGTGTTTTTAGGGCTTTTTCAAACCTCAAAGGATAATTCGATTCAAATCTCGTATTAAAAGCACTATACACACAACCTTTAGCTAAAGTCACCTCACTTTCGGAAATATTACTATGTTTTTCAAAATGAATAAAAGACTTAGCAATCAGTAAACTGCTGGGCGTTTTTGGGACTGAGAAACCTAACCCAAAGCCTAACGCACATTTCGTATTGAAGTCTAGCTCTTGGGACAAGTTAACAATATTACTAAAATCACTTTTTTTAGTCCAGTAACTATTACGAATAATTTGGATGTGGACTTATTTCTTGGTAGGCTCAACAATTTAGTCCCATCTATTAAGTTTACAGTTGAAGAAGAAAATGATGGAAGCCTATCTTTTCTTGATCTAAAAATTTGGAGATGCTCTAATCAGTTCAAATATGAAGTCTACCGTAAGCCTACTAACAATAACTCTTACGTGCATTTTTATTCTGACCATCATCCTTCGATTAAATCCTCTATTTTCTCTGCTATGTTTCTTCGAGCATTGAGAGTTGTCAGTCCTGAATTTTTAGATTCAGAGTTATGCAATATCATGAATATTGGTACTAAATTATGTTATCCTATTTCATTTTTAGATAACTGTCTTAAGAAAGCCAAGAATAGGTATTATAATAATGTAATTGTAAAGGAATTTCAGCGTAAAAATATCCTTAGCCTACCTTACCATGTTAATTTTCAATACCTTCCAACTGTACTTAAAGCAATTGGCATTAATGTAATCTTTAAGTATAATAATACTGTTAAATCACGCCTAATAAAGAATAGCCCTGATAATGTTGTTGGTTGTGTGTATTCGATCGGATGTACACAATGTAACTCAGTATATATAGGCCAAACCGGTAAAACGTTAGATATTAGGGTAAAACAGCATAAATATGCTTGTAGAACAGCTAATAATTCCAATGCTTTATTTAACCATATGTATAGATGTAACCATAGCATCAAGTGGGATAGTTCTAAAGCGCTTGTTAAAAACAGATATAATAGAAAGAAATATTCTAGAATGTGCATTTATTCATTTTAAAAACAATTTCAATAACAGTGCGGGGACGTATAAAATTGACGATATCATGTTAAAATTTCTTTTGCCTCTCATTAACCCTTGTTAAGTATGTGCTAATTGTTTTGTTTTTCCTGTACGTTGTATATATTTATGGGCATCTCGCCTTTTATCTTCATTCCCTGACGAGGTGTAGCTTTGAATACACGAAAGGCCTTGGAATCTTTTTTCTTTTTCCTTGTGGGTTTGCAGTATATATATATATATATATATTATATATTATTATATATATATTTATATATATATATATATTATATATATATATTAGTAGATACTCCCAAACCCGACTCCTCTATAACCCGCGCATACACACATCACACTGGTGCTGCCTCATTTTCACGATTTCTAATAAATGTACTAATAAAAGATGTAAAAAAAAAATCCGTCTTTCATGATCTCTGCAGTTCTCAAGCCCTTCTTTGTTATATGTAACATTCTATCATGACGTATTAAATTTACTGCAATAACAAACCATGTCAAAAAATATGTATTTAATCATCTATTACGTTCTCTCGCATAACCCGCCACCCCTGCACACCAATTGTGGCGGGTTTCAGAGTATCTACTGTATATAATTACATATATATATGTATATATATGTACGTGTATGAAATAGATTTACCCTCACCTCTCTACAGGAGAGGTGCTGCAGAGAGGTGAGGATATGGCTAAATCTTTCTCGTGTGCAAGATATGAACATTGTTCGACTAGTTACTCTTAAAGCATTGTACGAGTCCCGCGTTTAATGTGAAATAAAATAAATAAATAAATAAATAAATAAAATATATATATATATATATACAGACGGTTCACAAAAGTAAATATAGACATCACTATTAGTAAATGCAAAAAACTTCTTTTTTTTCTACGTGAAGGTCAAAATATGAAAATAAAAACCCACTCTAATAGACAGAGTTTATTTCCACAACAGTTTCGACGCCCACTGGCATCCTCCTCGGGTGGAGGATGCCAGTGGGCGTCGAAACTGTTATGGAAATAAACTCTGTCTATTAGAATGGGTTTTTATTTTCATATCACTATTAGTGTCGTCAATAACAAATAGCAAAGCTCATCAATGGAATGTCAGAAAGTGTATCAGCTTCACATAATGGAAAGGGGAAAACGACAACACTGAAAATATATTGATTCAATAAATCTATTATTATCTATTCACTTACATTATCAAATCAAAAACTATTGAAAAACCAAAAGCGTCTACGAGAGAGAGAGAGAGAGAGAGAGAGAGAGAGAGAGAGAGAGAGAGAGAGAATAGAACCGAATTAATTAATTAATTAAATGATAATTAAATAATTGAAAGTACAAATTTATTTCACTCAAACAGAGGAAATTAACAAAAGGCATTTGTGTCAATTGGATTTAAGAGAAAATGTATATATATATATATATATATATATATATATATATATATATATCGAGTGACCCGTTGCCCACGTCAGGCTAGCATCATGAAAAAGAAAAAAACTATAGTATTTGTCATTTACCATTACTTATTCGGACTATAGTGGATTTAATTTTCCTAGGAGAGTTCCTTGTTCCATGCACGGTCTGTGTGTATCATATATATCTATATACAGGGTGTTTCAGGAGGAAAGGTCCATACTTCGGGAGGTGATAGTATCGGTCATTGTGAGAAAAAAAGTTTATATGAACATGTGGCTAATTCTGAATGGTTACGGAGATAGAGCTGTTTGAATCTACAAATACAAAAGCATTGTTAATGGTAATCAAGGAAGAGAAGCCAATTACTCTTTCTAACATTTAATGTTTTAAACACTGGCATTTTGAATGGTATCAGATAGTGAAATGACAAACTTGTTACAGTTTACAATACGTTTTCGAAAACCCCACCGTCAACCTTAATGCACTTTGAAACTCGTGCGCGAAGATCGCGTGTTGTTCGTCTGTTGATCTTGACGTTCCTTTATGCCGGCAGCAGCATCCAAAATGCGCGCGAGCAATTCGTCTCGTGTATCCACCTTTCTTTTGTAAACTTGACTTTTCATCCAACCCCACAAACAATAATCTAGCGGAGAGGTCTGGAGACCTTGGTGGCCATTGAATGGGACCACCGCGGCCGATCCATCGACCAGGGAAAGTTTGATTTAGGTAGTGCATCACCAGACGGGTAGAACGTGGAAGAGCTCCGTCATGCTGAAAGTATATACCAGCGCGTGTAGCCAAAGGAACATCCTCCAATAGTCCTGGCAATTCATTTTGCAGAAATTCTAGGTAACTTTGTCCTGTAAGACGATTCTCTAAAGTAACAGGGCTAATCAGCTGATCATCGATGATACCACACCACACATTGGCAGAGAAGCGATGTTGAAAATTTATTTCCACAGTGGCATTTGGATTTTCGTCCGACCACCGATGAGTTAAGAGTGTTGTTGATACCGTCACGGTGAAAGTAGCTTCAGCGGTGAACAGTATTAATCGAAGCAATCGGCGATTAGCATTTACCCAATGACAAAATTCCAGTCGCATGGCAGCGTCTCCTGGTTGAAGGTGTTGTACACGCTGTACATGATATGGATGCAAGCCTTCCTCTCGTAATGTTCGCCATACTCTCGTGTGTGGTACACCGAGACGTGTAGAAATTCTTCGTGAGCTAGTAGTAGGACTACGCTCTACCAACTGAAGAATGTTTTCCACTTCATCCACATCTTGTTGACCTTCACGTTCAGATGAAACATGAGCGCTGGGAAGTGTACCAATCTCACGCAATGTGTTAAAAACGCTGGTAAACACTTCGATCCGGAATTCTGCGGTTCGGAAACCGTCGACGGTATTCTGCAACATCAGCTGTTGCACTTCCATCGCAAAAACCGTAGACATACACCATATCTGCATATTCGGCATGTGTGAAGGTGTGTGGCATTCTTAACACGGCTTCAAACACCAAACAATGTCACTCACAACAGTCAGCTGTCGATTGGCTTATGTTACATGCTTACATTGAAGCTTACATGGTTCAAGGATATAGGGGAGGGAAGGGGGAGGAAGAGCTGCTCGCGCATCAGATTCAAACAGCTCTATCTCCGTAACCATTCAGAATTAGACATGTTCCTATGAACTTTTTTTCTCACAATGACCTATACTATCACCTCCCGAAGTATTGACCTTTCCTCCTGAAACACCCTGTTTGTATATATATATATATATATATATATTATATATATATATATATATATATACACACGGTGTATATTATATATATATATATATATATATATATATATATATATATATATATATATATATATATCTATCTATGCCATACACACGAGTGGCGTTCATAAGTATTCGTACAGAGAAATATTTGTTATATTCGTCCTTATTTTTTGTACCATGGACAGGATAGTTGTGAGAAGTTTACTAGTTCCTTTAAAACAAATTTAGCAAATAAAAAAATTGTTTAATTCCAACACAATGTAAAAGAATTTGAGGAAAAAAAAGTTAACATGCAAAAGTTTTCGTACACTTATTTACAAAATTATTTAAGATTGTGTCCACCTTAGGCTTGAAGAATTTAATATTTTTATCAGTAGTTGGCTCTTTATTGATTAGAGACTGTTGGCAATTCTGAATAATAGATTTTTCTCTGAATCTTCGTGGAAGACGGATAACTAAACTGTACAAGCCATTAGTAAGCAATGGGTCGTCGTGGAAAAGAGCCGTCTTCGGGTCTTTAAGAGATCCGTTATTCCTGCACACGAGTCTGGAAAGAACTATAGGAAGATAGGAGAAATAGTTCGAATTCCATTTAAGATGGTTGCTGCAGTTATAAACAAATGGAAAAGTTTTGGAACAATCAAAACTCTTACCAAAATGTGGAAGACCTTGCGAGATTTCAGAACGTACAACCAGACGATACTGAAAGAATATATGCTGTGAATCCTTGAGTGACTGCGGATGATATTTGCCAAACATTAAGACTAATATCTATATTCATCCCTCTACTGTACGTCGTACATTAAGGATAAATGGTCTGCATGGAAGAGTTGCACGAAGGAAACCTCTGCTACGAAAACCGCACAAAGAAGTTCGTTTAAAATACGCCAAGGATCATCAAAATGATGGATTTGTGTTCTAGAAGAAAATTCTCTAGACAGACGAGACTAAAATTGAATTATTCGGAACAACGAGCAACGGTATGTTTGGCGAAAATCAAATACCACATCAGAGGGGAAAAAAAAAAAAAAATCCTTCCTAAGTTCCTACGGTTAAACGTGGTGGTGGTAGTTTGCCTCTTTGGGCAACCTTTTTTGATGTGAGGGCCAAGCGAAGAAAATAACTAAATGTATTAGCCTACTTACTTTCCATCTAAGTCATAAATTGGGTCACTTTTATATTCTAACTTTTTCATTGAATTGAAAAGACCCGTGGGGCCACTGAAAAGACCCGTGGGGGACACATTTGGCCCGCGGGCCAGGGTTTGTGCATCACTGCTTTAGTGTTTCTGGTCAAGGAAAGCTTGTCATCATTGGAATCGTGAATCCGAATAAATATGAGGAGATTTTAGAAGAAAATGAATTATCTTCAATTTGGGAGTTGCGAATAGGTCGCAACTGGGTACTGCAACAAAATAATGATCCAAAACAGAAAAGTAAGAACACCATGGAATGGCTCCAACAAAAGAATTTTAAAGCTTCTCGAGTGGTCCAGTTAAAGCCCAGATGTCAATTTAATCGAGAATTTATTTGATTTGAAAAAAGGTGTCCGCAAGAGAAACCCTTCGAATCTGAATGAATTGCAACAATTTTCTTTAGAAGAATGGACTAAACTTTCTACCGAGAGATGTCGAAAGCTTGTAGAAGAATACCCAAAACGAATCACTGAAGTCATTCAAGCAAAAGGTGGACACACGAAGTATTAAATAATTTAGTAAATAAATGTACGAAAACTTTTGCATTTTACCTTTTTTCTAATTTTCCTCAAATTCTTCGACGTTTTACATTATATGAAGTTACACTAATTTCTTATTTGTTAAAATTTTCCAAATGAACGGTAAAAACACTTCATAACTATCGTATGCATGGTATAAAAGATAAGGACAAACAGAAATGAAATATTTCTCTGTATGAATATTTATGAGCGCCACTGTACAGGGTGTCCCATAAGTCCAGCATCATAGGAGAAATTCATATTTTTCTGTTTCTACAAACCATAATTCATATTTTTCTCTTTCTATAGGCCATAATGTCTGTGAGCAAGGAAGAACGAATCCAGATAATTCTACTCATAGGAAATCGGAGTCAGAGAGAGGCCGCTGCTGAATTTAACAGACTGCATCCAGACCGCGAGCCAACAACACAGCGTTGTGTTAGCAGACTCGTTGCAAAGTTTAAGGAAACAGGATCTATAGAAGGTAAACCACGCAGTGGACCTTCAAGGAGGTCCACTAACGATGATACAGCGACTGCTATCCTGGCTCATTTTAACAGAAGTCCCAATAAGTCTCTTCGGCGATTGTCCGCCGAGACAGGAGTGTCGAAAAGTAGCATCCATCGCATTCTTCAGGCTCACAAATGGCATCCATATAAACTACAGATCCTACAGAAATTAAGCGAAGATGATCCCGATCGGCGGATGAAATTTTGTGAATGGGCTACGGAACAATACATACTGAGCACGTTCTGTAAATAAAAGCTTTTGTTTTGCCTTTTTTATTATTTTCCTATGATGCCGGACTTATGGGACACCCTGTATATTGAAAATACGATAATACTGGAAATTATTGGAGATGATACGATAGTACTATTAACAAAATATTGAAATTATGGGGAAATACACGCAGTGAAATATCGTAAATATGGTAATGTTACCCCTTTAAGCAACATCAACTTCAATACCGCATTTTTGTTTGGAAATCAGCAAAGAAGCACAGTTCTTGAGAACAGGAGGAGGCAGCGGCGGATCTAGGATTTTTGTTTACGGGGGCTGGTTGAGTTGGGATGCGATTCTGAACCCAACCTAAAAAATATGCAACCCAACCCACAAAAACACTCGGTAATAAGTTTAATGTTAAGTTATTACTAATTCATTAAAAGAACAGCTAATCTAGATTTCTTTTAATGTTCAATCGAAACCAAAACACGCTTACTTCACAATAGAAATAATGAACAACCAATTTTGAGTCAACCAAATCCAGAAAAAAGAAGACTCGTTTGTTAATAAGATAACTAAAATTATATTTACAACTGCCACTCTGTACCTTGCTGCTATTACTGTAAATCTGTGAAATGCTGTAAAATTACTGTGAAGAGGATTGATGTAAATTATATCATTATGATGAGGAATAAATTACGAAAAAATGTGCCAATGGATCGCGTCATCTCATGAGACCGCTAAACAAATTCTCTTCTCTTCAAGAGGATCCGCCGATTATTTTTGTTGCCAAAAATGTCAGCAACTTTTTCCGGCATCACCTCCATGACACGAAATGACATCAATAGATTGGACGCGATCGTGACAGAATCAAGATGGCCGCAAATCTCGACAACTTTCAACTTTCTTCGTCAAATATAGTTCAAAGCTTCATATCTCGAACCGTGGCTGGGAGATGCCGAAGAATCACTAAGATCGCACGATAACTCATTTCATGTACTAAATGTGGAAAATGACGTTCTTAAGCCCCATAAATTGTGTACTCTGCAAACAAAACAGACGAGAAAACCCCAAATTCACTCTGTCACACTTAATTACCAGGACAACGCACAACGGTAAACTCGCCTAAAGTGACAGTTAGCCGTTAGAATATAAATATTTTGTTTTTAAACGCCAATCGCACTGGTTTGCGCGAATGCTAGTCACAGCAAAGGCACAGTATGCGCACAATCTCAGCATCCATAGAAATGTATACCCATGTACCCACCCTAAATCGATATGCACTAAACGTTATATTTACCTCCTGCCGCTTGTCTACTCAGAGAGAATGTGGTTGATTGAAACAGGAAACATCATTGGGAATGCGAAACCTCTCTATCAATGGAAGGGGTTGGGGCCTCCTAAGCCCCCCTGGATCCGCCATCGATAAGGATACCATGAGGACCGTACGCCTTCGTAGAGTTACGCCCAGATAGGGCAGAAAAAACATCTTTGGAAGAGATGAAAAGATTCTAATTTCAGACATAATTGAGTCAGAGAGAGGAGATAGAGGAACAGCGGCGAAATTGTCCAGGGTTGAGTTGGAGTCGAAAGTCTGACCGAAAAGTTCAGCTTTATCAGGAGAAGAGACGAAAACTGAGCCATCGGAACGTAAAAGAAAAGGGAAAGAAGTTGTTGGAGACGTTCTTGGTTAGGTGCCACAAAGAGCGAGAAGAATTAGAATTGGATAGGTTTCACATTTTTGTCTGATTAACGAATTTTTGACGAGTCGAAGAACAGATTTGGCACGATTCCAGGCAGAAATACTGTATAAGCTAAGTGAGAGTCAGGAGTTGGACGGGGACGGTACCTTTTAAAAGCCTCTTCTCTGATGCGAAGAGCATTAGAACAAGCCAAGTTAAATCAAGGTTTTTCCAGCATTAGTAGTATGAAAAGAATATGGGGTGTACGCCTCCATTCCCGAGAGAATCACCCCCGTGATGCTCTCAGTGAACACTCGGAGGCAGGGCCGGATTGAGGTCCTCGTAGGCCCCTAAAGGACCTACATTATCTATGTTTCTATCAGGTGAATTCGTTAATCATTGTTGGCAACATTGCACGTCGATTCGGCTGCCATCTACCGTACATTGGTTATACGAGTCAGTTGAATATGACGGCTCGACTGGAACAGTGCCCCGTCATTTCTGCAACGCTATTCCGAGTCTGTCAGTGGTCAAGAATTTCTCGAGCGCATTGTGACAGGAGGAGAGACATGGGTTCATTGCCGTACTCCAGACACAAAACGTGCCAGCATGGAATGGAAACACCCCGGGTCCCCGCGACTAAAGAAATTCAAGAATGTGAGGTCCGCTAGCAAAGTGATGGTTACCGTGTTTTGGGACCACAAAGGCGTTTTGCTCGCAGACCATGCAAAAAGGCAACAATCAATGCAGCTGCATAGTGTTCAACACTGGAACGTTTACGAGTGGCCATTAAACGTAAACGTCCTGGACTGCTCCGTACGGCAGGGCACTGTTCCGGTCCAGCCGCCATGTTCAACTGACTCGTATAACCAATGTACGGTAGATGACATCCGAATCGACGTGCAGCATTGCCAACGATGATTAACGAATTCACCTGATACAAACGTAATCAATGTAGTCCTTTAGTTACGAAATTATATGCCGTGTAAACTTATTTTCTGACCGCACTTCGTACAATTTTGTTTTTTTCTCAGTTTAGGTGATCTAACCCTTCCCAGTCTTCCAATATGTCAGATGGATATAAAAGAAAGCACGAGTCAGGACATGCGAAGAGAAATAAAACGAGAAAAGGATGATGAAGCATTGAATGGGATCAAGGGATCTATTCTGAAGTTCATAAACAAGGATGTGAAAAGTGATAGTGCAAAAACTCCAATGGACATCACCATTAATGATACAGTTGAATCAGGATAATAGTGAACCTTGTGAAAATAATGTTCTTGAAGCAGAATCTTATTCTCACATAGAGGGTACATCAAGTGAAGAACAGGCCAATGTCCCTTTGGAAGCAGATGATGCGGTAGAAAAATATCATAGACTCCAAAGCTAACATCAGATGCTAACTTTACTGTAGGCCTGAACCTGCCAGTGATCCTGCATTCTAGACAGAAGTCATTGCAGATTTGAGATCTTATTTTGCTGATATCACCCCATCTCAGAATATTGATGATTCTGACTTTTCACTGTCAGGTAGAAAATTTGGTGAAAATAAGAGGTAAGTAAACAAGGAATTGTTCTGCAGGCACTTGGCAAATGGAGAGGCTGTCCAGAGAGAGTGGCTCATTTACTCGCCTTCAACTGGTCAAGTGTATTGCTGTGTGTGCGAACTATTTGGCAGCAGCAAGTGTTTTTATCAATTTCAAACTGGCTTTGATGATTGGAAGAATGCAAACACCAGGGTTACTGCTCATGAACAGTCAAAAGATCACATCAAAGCACTGTCCATGATGCTGGAGCACCAAAAATTTGCCAAAATTAATAGAGAACTGCAAAAAATGAAAAAGATCTTGTAAATACTGGGTTGAAGTTTTGAGGAGTTGTTGTTGCAGTAGTAAAGTTCCTTGCAGAGAGGACTAGAATCTCGTGGTGATACTGAGGTGCACAATTGTCCAAACAATGGAAACTACCTGGGTTGCATTGACCTCTTAGCAGAATTCGACCCATTTCTTGCAGATCACATTCAGATGCATGGTAATCCAGGGAAGGGAAATGTGAGCAGTATGGGCGCAAAATGGGTGTGTGCAATTGCAATGTTCCAAAGGGGAGAGGATTATGCAACAAGGGGGTGGTAGCATCTAAGTTGCCTGAAGGGGGAGGGGGTTATGCAACAAGGGGGTTGGGGGAAATCCCCAAGTTGCATGAAGGTGGGACGGCCTCACCCCCCAAAGGGGTATACCTCAACTGAGAGAGCGAAAGGAGGAGGAGAGTCTTTGGGGAAAAGGTGGGACGCCTCACCCCCCAAAGGAGTATACTAACCTGAGAGAGAGAGACGCCAGACGCATAATAAAGCTCTCGGCTTCAGCACCTGGTTTATAAAGTCTAAATCAGCCAGTTGGCTTAATTAGCCATTTGGCTTAACCTAGCTTAGAAGGCGTAATTGGCTTGTTTAGGTATATATTAATAACCTTCGAGCGAATTAAAAGCGCGAACACACACGCACATACACTCCCCGACTATATACACGCTCATAGATCCCCTATTATTACACACACACAGGCTTAATCCGCCAGTTGGCTTTGAAGGCTTAATCTGGCTTAGAAGGCGTAAATGGCTTGTTCAGGTGTATATTATTATTATTTTTTGAGTTGCCAGATTGCACTATTTATTTAAAGCAGATATTATTGACAGTTGGCTTAGAAGTCTTATGAAGCCAGTCGGCTTAGAAAGCGTAACCAGCCATTTTGTATACATATATATATATTTATTTAATTAATATAGTTTATATACACAACCAAAAGAATTAAATAAAACACCATTACATCATTGTTTTAGGCGAATTATTGGAATTTCATAAAATATACAGAAAATATACAATCAAAATAGTTCATTCTATACACAGTTTAAACGAGGAATGTATGCGTGTATATATATATATATATATATATATATATATATATATATTATATATATATATATATAATAAAAGATAATATATAAACATCAAAATAATAGTACAGGAGAAATCTATATATACACATTTATATTAAATAAAATTTTAACAAATAAATATACTGCAGAGCCATCAAAATACACACACTTTATGTTCTACTGCATTTAACTAAAATACTAAACTCGCACGTGATCGAGTCTACAGTTACATCATTGTTGCTTTGCACTACACAATAAATACGACTTAACAGTTTTTCACCGCTCAAGTTATTGGGATGCCTATACTCGATGCAAAGGGCCTTCATATCGTTCAATACTATTTTTGTGCCCACTTTATATTCGGTTGGCAAGTTATCTTTAAACACGGACAGAATACAATCAAAAGTACGCACAAAGAGGCCATCGTTAGCCACATCATTATTAAATTCAAGTTTATAAACAGAGCTGGGCACTTGCGGCATATTGCGGTACTGCGGTACTGCTGCACTACCAAACCGGTACGCGGAAATTTGAATGCGGTAGCGGTACTGCGGTACTTTCAGCGATCCTTTGCGGTACTGCGTTATGGGGGCCCGGGGTGGTAGTGCGGTGGTACCGCAAGTACCGCAGTACCGCAAAATATGCCGCAAATGCCCAGCTCTGTTTATAAACACTCCTTTCCAATTGAGGGTTTATTCTTACCGATCGGAGCTTTTCAATCGTGGACTCTTCTTCACAATGCATAGCGGCAGTTGAAATAATCTTCTAAGTCGTAACGACAACTGCTCATTATATAAAGAAACAATTCTTCAGGGTGGACGGTGTGGGTGAGCTCAGCCCTGTATCGCTCAAGTCCTTTATACCAAAGTTCATGATATTTCGAGGAGTCTAATCCTTTTAAATAAGTACCCAGTTCCAGACCATTCTCGCCTTGTTCAGTCGTGCATGCGTATTCAAGAACCGTATCAAAGTAAACCATATCCGTAACACGCGCGTCGAATATAGGCTTCAGCTTGCGGAAACCGACGATTTCAAACATTCTGTCGAGGATGAATCGGTTTCGCGTAGGGACAAGAACATTATTATCAGACGCATCTTCCACATCAGCCGTATATCAATGCATGGCTGCTCGCTACTTATACACAACGTACAAACAATGGCATACGAGGGGTTATCACTAATCTGTTCTCTTGTACCTACACCTGCAGGTATTTTATAACGATCCTCGCTCCATTTCTCAACTACCACGAAGACTATTCATATCCTCAACACTTAAATAAACAACATTCCGTTTACCAAAGTTTGTTTGTTTAGAAGTCATTTCAAGTACATAGTTAAGTGCACCGGTTTTACGCCTGAACACGCGCAATGACCGTCACGGACACATCGTACACGGCATTGAGAATGCTGCTTAAAGGAAGCTCCATCATATTCTATTGTGAGGAGTGCACGTCCAGTCGGTTCAAGCTCCGAGATGACTAAGAGCCACAGGTGGGCGGATCGGCTCGACGGGAGGTGTGGAGGAATGAGTCGGTGTGACTCACACCATAAGCTGATGAATCGTGTACGGTGTTGTTCCAACGTGAATCATGTGAATACCTGTTCCCCATTATACTGGGTAGGTGCTTTGAGAATTTTTCCGATACAGGAAGTAATATCGGTTTTAATGTTTTATCACTCCCACTCCCCAGAATGCGCACCAGACATTTTCGTTCAGGGGGATTTTCACGAACTAAACACATTTTATTCACACTCCGGCGCACTATTTGAGAAACATGTGCCCATATCTTTACTTTTTGCTTAGCAGGCGATACTCGTCTTTAAATTCTATTAAAAACTCACGCAAGGCTTTAGGCACAACCTCACTGCAAACCTCGTCATAATATATATTAATGTAGTAGTAAAAATACTTCAGATTCTCCATTATGACAAGATATACATTCTCAGCCGCAGTGTACGAGTACTCGGTATGATGCAACACGACATAATATGACTTGTCACATTCGTCAACAAGACTCACTAACCATAACCGTTGCTTCTCTTCTGCCCGTGTTGTTTCTTCCACTTCACGGTATATGTAAGCTTTTATAAAGTTTAGTCCTATAACATAGTCCAGTACATCGTTTGTACAATGAAATACTGCAGTACTCTCGCCAGAATAGCCGTAGAGTATTTGAACCTCTTGTTCCTCAAGCCTCGCACGGTTCAATGTAGCCTTAAAAGTATCAAAGGAGGAAGGGATAGGGAGTCTTTCAGTATCCACCACATCTTCACACTTTATCGAATACCACTCCATAAAACTCGAGCACGCAATATTAAAGGTAGCCATCACTATTTTTCGTCTACGCGAGATTTCGTCAAATACACGTCTGAGATCCAGAGCTTGCAGCGGTCAACTGAGCACGCAGGGGTAGATATGCACAGGTAGTAGCAGGAGTCACGTGACCATTGGTCGATCATACGGGGGCGGAGCTTAGGACTTTTCCTGTATATACGCGCACGCACACGGGTTTAAAATGAAACTAATCGAAACACGATTTTTTTTTAATAAAAATATCATCGAATTATTCGATATATATATATATATATATATATATATATATATATATATATAATACAAAATAAACATATCGTTAACAAAGACATATATGCGCCTTGGTGTAGTGGTTAGCGTCGCTGACTACGAATCCATCGGCCCCGGGTTCGAGACCTGACGGCAGCCGGCACGCAGCAAAACCCAGCTGTTCATCCTTCCACACAATAAAGAAAGTGGTTGGTAGATAAATGGGTACCCTAGGTGGCCTAGTGGTTAAGACGCTGGGCTGCTGATGGGGCGTCGTTCGGATTTCACGTTAAACTGTAGGTCTAGGTTTCCTATAGGTTACGGCATACTTTCATACCCCTAAGTTCCTTCACGCCTCCCACCTTCTGCGCCCGAAAATTGTCCCCCCCTACAGTCAGTTGGGGAGGTTGATCGTCCTCATCTTCCAAGCACACTAGATTCTTCGACGAGTCAAAGTTAACGACCGTCGGTTCGCCTGGTTAAGCGTGATACCCTTAGCCTTCACGATATATTTCATATCCTCCCCCACCCTCACCCGTACCCCATAAGTTTTTGGACCTGTTGAGACAAAAAAGTCGGCGTATGCGATGTCTCCATACTCGTCCTTGATCTCATCAGTCAACTCTCCGAGGAATTCACCAATAGGCGGCATGTATTCACCTTCCCTCGCTGTGAATATCACACTATCTGTGTCGGCGTACATAACCCTCCGCCCAAGAGAATGCAATACCCCAACGTTTGATGCGTGCGTATGTCGTTGTGAAGCTGGCTACAGGTATGTTTGTAACACGAGACGTGTCTGTGGCCAATTCGGTGTACTTTATTATGTACGTATTACCTACATTTACGATCTCCATGACCTCTTTATTTGGAGCGTTGGCATAATCCCACACCTCGTTATAACTTTGGGATAGGTGAACGTTCCCCTTGCCAGTATTCTATGCAAATTTTCCCCAAAGACTATTTTGACAACTTTGCACTGAAGCGCTTGCCTGGGTTCTTTACAATTTGGGAACGGTCAAGTTGTATCCCTTCATGGTCACGGTAACGCTGAATATAAGCCGATTTTTCATCTTCGGTATCAACTCGCGGATACCCTGATGCTTCTACCTTATCCTTCAAAAAAGTGTTTATATATGACGTGAAAAGGTTAGGGAGCTTCCGAAACCTCCACACCTCATATATCTACAATATTCTGTAGCTATGGCGAACGGCTAGGGACAACTCAGGGAGCTTGTATATACGCCTCTGATCTTACACTGATTGGCTGTGTGATTAAAAGTCCCATTGTTCTCCTCTCCGCACTTCACGCATAGGGGAAACATAAGCTTGTGGTCTATAAAGACGGGTAAGATCGGCATCCATAAGTCGCGAGGGGGGAGCACGTCAACGAAAGAAAGACCGAAACAGTTCTTGTTCAAATTGGCTGAGAACTCCTCGACGGTGGGCAGGGCTGGTCCTACCAGTTTTTCAGGTGTATCTACGGGGTATGGATTGTTCTTCGTCACGTAGGGGTATAAAGAGCAGAAGTCGTAGTAATGGAGTTTTACGCCCTCTGTACGCGGAAAGTAGAGCTTGAAGGGATTTGTACGCCCTCCGAACAAGTTATCACCGCAATTGAGAGGCTCCAGCACCATTGAACGCTTGATCGTGTTTATCTCTTCACGGTACTGTCCATCTGTTTCCATCCGTGCATCATACTCATGTTCCCATAAGATCTTGTGAGTGAACTGGGTACCTATAAGCTGATCGCGGGTGCGGGTCCATGCAAGACTGTCGGCAGGAGATCAACCGTGGACATCTACGATCCCGCACTCAGGACGGGGACATCCGTGCAACAAACAGCTGTCAAAAGAGTACACAGTCTTCTCACCAGTGGCACGGTTTTCGCTTAGACCATCGACCCAAGAAACACGACCATTAACCTTAATGGGTACTTCTCCAGTGTTGCGGGCATGCTTTATGTATACACCTGCCTGCTGCTGTATGTGTATGAGCCATTAAATAGCCTTGTGCCCATAACTGCGAGAGTTGTTTCTGTGAATGACGGCTAAGGTGTCTTTAGGCATGAAATTGTTCTTGAGCACCGTAAAGCACAATGAGGCAATCGTGGTTGCGACTTACAACGGATTGCATTTGAAACGGTCTACGTACATCCTTCTAAAGGCCTGGAAACATCCTCTAAGCACGCGCACATCATTCACACAATAACGCTCACATTCATCAGCTATATTCTAAGAATTAGATTCATTAAAACTATTGTAGTGGCGGTCAAAATCTTCACGTTCACCTGTACTCATACATTGATAGTTAAAGTAATGTTTGGATGGAGGTAGTCCTACGTAATTTAAAGTTTCGCTAGTCAGGAATGTGTAAGGGAAATATCCTTTTGAAATTTCGGCAACTACGCCCATTACCTTGGGTAGCTTGGCTAATTTACAAGGTGTGAATAATAGTGTCTTTAAACTGTACATTACCTCTTATTTGCATCTATATAAGTTTGTTTCCTCTTTTCAAGGGATCACCTGTAAATATATCTGATAACTCGTGCTCAAGCAGCTCCTTATAAAAGAACTGTCAAAATTTTGCCCCGTTATGGGCAAGAATATAGTCATTTTTTTTAACTTGTCCGCTAACTTGACAATATAGGACACAGAGTTTCACGGGACTGTCGTGTGCAATCGTTTTAAAAACGTTTGTCCGTTTACCACATTTGTGACACTCATCACACTCGACCTCCATGCACTCATCGCAAGTAGTCTGGCTTACAAGTAGATGTGGGATAACCTCTTTGGTTTCAGCAACCGTATACGTTTCTATATCGTAGTACACAGTTATGCAAGGTCTATTTTTAGGCTTAGCGCCTTTCATATAACATACATGCTTTACTCCAACCGCCTTATATTTCTCATGGCATGTAGAACAGTGAATTTCATCACATTTATGCTTCAAATTCCCCCAATTATCCATCATACGAAACATACCACATTCACAGATTCTCATTTTCCTGCACGTGCCAATTGACTTGTGGAGCTCAAAACAGTTATTATTGAAAAATGTGCGTCTGCATACATCACAGTCCCTCTTCTCAGCTTCAACCACACGGCTTTCACATTTGGAGCTTTTACAGTGCGAACATACCATGTGGCAATCCTTACAATGTTTCACTATCATCAGCGAACTCGAGACATCCCTTATACAAATCAGGATGCCTTCCATATTTTCGACTTTTATCATAACTCGCGTAAAGAACCCTTATATTGCTGATGGGGGAATACGTTGAACCAGACAATCCTAAAATAAGTAGGGGTCTTGTACGATCTCTCACACTGCTTTTAAAAACATACAAAGTCCGACGTTCATCCATTCCAAATACAACTATACGAACATTCAATTCCTGCTCTACCCTTCTCAGCTCTTCAGGACCCATATTACAATCAAACTCAGGCTTGCAATCTGAAGCCAGTTTACGAGCACGCTGCAAAGCCGTAGGCAACCAAATATTTTTGACCCAGGTATTTAGTACAGTAAACATATGGGCTGACTACTGCTATAAAGCCGCAACCACGCTCGGCGTTTATATGCTTTCTGTAAATATCCCACGAATTGAAGTTAAGAGTATAAGGTGTGGCACTGACCCGCAACACGGAACACACGGTCAATATCTCCCGTGAAGTTGTCCATATTGCAGGCTGTACTACTTTGAGGCTTGCATTATACGGCATAATATATATACTCTATCTACAGCTGCCAAGCGTCTTAATGGTATTACTACCAAAAAATCATCTACATCCCCGTCATCTGACTCGAACCCGAAGGACAGCCTCGTCCCGACTTCACGTTCGTCGCGGTTATGAAGGGCAAACTCCACAATACGTTCAACTACGCGCCGTATCCGTGTTCAACACCATTGCTATACATGGATCTAGGATCAACCTTGACTATATACCGATTTCTAGTCAAGGCTGGGGTGGGGGTAGCGGTGCGCACCAACTCGAATGTTATGCCATCCTCTACAGAACGAAAAGCTGCTGCTGCTGTGGAGGATGTACCCGGAATTGAACAGGAATAAGGAACTATTGTGGGGGTTGTGTAAGACGTAGCGTGTTAGGGCTCTATACTGGGGGTCTAACAACCGGTGCACTCCTGCCACGCTTCATACCTGACGTGAAAGGCTCTTCATCATGCCTCCGCTTTGAATTGTCGTGTGGTGGTGTTACAAGCAGGGATGGGGTCAAATACAATTGCCCAAATACAAATATAGATACAAATACACTTTTTTTTACGGCCAAATTCAAATACAGATACAAATATTCGAATTTATAAATCCCCAAATACAAATATAAATACAAATATGAAGCTTCAAATACAAATAAAATGCAAATACAATTTTTACTGTATTTGCAAATTTCGTACCAATTTCATCCTAAATATAAACGGATAATATTTACTTGACTTCGGCTACCCCTCAAGTAAGACAATACTGGTATAGTACTTATTGTATAAAACTTAACATTGCAATACTTTGGCTCTTATCAAAGTAGACTTCATTTTCACACCAAGGCAAGAAAAGTAACAAATTCCTCTTGTTTATTATTTTTATTAGAGAAAATTATTTCACACTTCTTGATATTTCTGCACTTTTGCATAATTAAAGAAAATAAATTCATATTTCTCAATGTTTGATTTTTACTGTTCATATCAATTTGTAGTTATATAGTCTGTAGTCTGTACAATGGATTTAAAACATTTAACTTAAATTACATTAGTGTATTTGACTGTATTTGAAGCAAATACGGCAAGTAAAAGGCTCAAATACAAATTCAAATATGCAGCTTTTTAAATTCAAATACAAATACAAATGCAAATATCCATTTTTGTGTATTTGTAAATACAAATACAAATACGTATTTGACCCCATCCCTGGTTACAAGTGTCGCTGGTGTGGGCTCGTTAGCGGGGGTGGAGTCTGTGACAACTACACTCATCGGGGTTGTCTGTAATATCGATGATGGGGACATGATGCTGTACCTCATCGTCATCATGGTTCTGTGCAAGAGGAGGAAAAACAAGATTGCAGAATATAAGGAACATCACTTAAATTCTAATTATATTTTGTAAATGACCCACTTATGAGTGTGACGTGTTAGAGATTGATTTTGTAGAAAAATTCAGGTTCAGGAGCCCATCCACATGTATTATATCTGGCCCTATAGGATGTGGTGAAACTGTGTTTATGCTTAAAATCATTAAAGAAAAGTGAGAGATGTTTTCAAAATTTGCGCATAAAGTTATATGGTGCTATTCGACGTATCAGTGTTCAACGAGTACCAAGATGATATCAATCAGAATCTTTTTTTCAAAAATAGATACATCCGCGATGTGCCGTTAAATACACAATAACCAGTCTTATTCGCGAAACGTAGAGATGTGTCACAAATTGGGGTATTAGCCAATCAAATGTTCCCGAATCAGCATAAGGAGTTTTTGGAAGTTTATAAAGAAGTTACAAGTCAATGTTACGGATATTTGCTTTGTGACCTTCATCCGCGAAACACGTTTAGGGTGTTTATAAGAACGAATATTTTTTCCAAACGAGCCTGAAACGGTGTATATTCCAGAATGACAAAGAAGCTAAAGAAATACCATGAATTAATAAAAATCTATCATCGCCTGCCCCGGGCAATGCAACAGATGTTTGCTAAAAATATCGACTCCGACTTTTTAAAATATATCTGTGAAATGTCTTAACGTTATAAATTCCAATGTATCAATGAAACCCTCTCAGAAGGCTCGCCTACGCCGTTACAAGAACATAATACGTACACTCGCTCGTAAAAGTCGAGACTGTGGGGAAGAAAAAAAATTTTTGTACAAAGATGGGGATCATTCCTTCCTATCTTATTTCCAGTTTTGCGGCCTTTACCGACTTGATTAATATAATGAAGTAAGTGGTAGTGACTCCACACGAGGTGTATGCTTCACTACAAAGTTCAAAGAGTCCAGACACGGTTCTAGAACCCCGTAAAAGCAGGCTTAAAAAATGGAAACCAAATTGTTAGCCCTATTAAACGATGAAAAAACACCTGATGAGAAAAGAATCTTATACCAAGAAGCTCTGCAGAAATTTCTTCAAGAGTACGAAAATTATAAGAATCCGACCTAGATCCACGTGGTTATTAGGCATAGCACGGACAACGATGAGTATGGCGACATAGAACCTGTGTCTGACGTTAAAGTTGACCAACCAAAAGAATAACGGGTCGGCCCCACAATATATCGAACATGTATTAAAAAGCAGCCTCCCACATACATCGAGGAATAAAGGTTTAAGTCTTCATAATCTATTGAGTGAGGATCCCAACATACAGTGGACCGATACAGGTGAGATTATTGTGGAAGGAACAAAGGTACAGGGCTTGAATATCGTTGACATTGTCCATGATCTGGTGAGAAAGTGGGATAGACCCTTACCATCAGGATGGAAGCATATTAAAGCAAGACAACAACAAATAAATGTCCGCAAAACATTGATAGGAAATCTGAATAGGTTAAAAGACTTGGAACATGCCTCGCATGTGCCACAACTGAGAACGCCATCACCCCCAGCGGTAGCACCTCTGAAGATGAGAAAGAAGAGGCCAAACAACAACGGTCAACCCTATCCACGTGCCTCTAAAATATGCAAATGGCCAACATATTAAGACGACGTTATTATGACATTTCTAGCCCAACCTCGTAAGGAGGCGTTGATAGACTGTACAGAAGTGTTTACAATGATGGAGTAGGGAAGAGAGATGTTGAGATAGTTTTGCGGGAGCAGGACGCTTATACACTTCATAAACCTGTGAGAAAAAGGTTTAAAACAACCAAGACAACAGCGGCATCGATTGACTATTTGGCAAGCAGATTTAACAGACATGCAAAGATATTCAATGTATAGGGTGATCCAGAGAAATGGGACCCAAAAGAAACCCCTGTAACTCTTAAAGTATAAGTCCTTTTATAAAATCATACGCATCATTCGAAAGAGGATAGTTACAAGTTTGTGCAAGATTGTATAGGTTTTGACAATACAAGACAAGATAAGATAAGATACAAAACAAAATAAAAGTGTTAGTTAAAACTAACCCTTCAAGATGACTGCATGGACTGTGGAACAGCTGCGTTTCATAACTGAGCAATATTATGAGCATGGAAGAAGTGTAGTTTCAGCTCTTAGAAGGTGATTTTGACATCTGAAAATTTGTCTTGAAAGATCTTTGAGCTGAAACTACACTTCTTCCATGCTCATAATATTGCTCAGTTATGAAACGCAGCTGTTCCACAGTCCATGCAGTCATCTTGAAGGGTTAGTTTTAACTAACACTTTTATTTTGTTTTGTATCTTATCTTGTCTTGTATTGTCAAAACCTATACAATCCTGTACAAACTTGTAACTATCCTCTTTCGAATGATGCGTATGATTTTGTAAAAGGACTTATACTTTAAGAGTTACAGGGGTTTCTTTTGGTCCCATTTCTCTGGATCACCCTTATAACGATGGTTACCGTTACATCCTATTCATAATAGATGTATTCTCTAGATATCTGTAGCTAATTCCTCTGAAAAATAAATCGCCTGAAACAGTTGCTAAAGCCTCCAAAACGTTGGTGTTGAAAGAAAACAGGGATCCAGGCTATTTTTGTACGGATATGGGGAAATAATTTATAGGCCGAGCTTTTCAGAACATGCTGACAGTTTAATATCAGCTACTACACCACTACCAATTCTTACATAGGCCTCTTTTGCTGAAAGAGTTCAACGTACCATAAAGGAACGCATGCACCGCTATTTTACACATAAAAAAACATACAGACATTTGACATTCTGGAATCAGTGGCCTCATCATACAACTGCTCTCACACCATCGCACGATTGGGACACACCTAACGAGTTTTTAGAAAGAGGTACGCGCACAGAGCCTGATGTGAGAAGAGATATTCGTAGAATACCGCCACACACTGCGCGTTTCAAAATCAATTATTATGTAAGGCTGTCGCGTTCGGGAAAATTCGTGTAGGGATTTGAGGAAGGTTGAATGCGCGAGATTTTTAAAGTTAGAGCTATGAGACCTGAAGTCGAGATAATGCTGTATTACGTTGAAGATTTGAATGGGAAAAATCGCAGGCGGCTTTTACCACGAGGAGTTGCAGAAAGTGACATTTAATTTAGGAAAAAATGTTTAAAATTGAAAAAAGTTAGGAAACAAAGGCTCAGGAAAGACAAAAATGTACCTGGTGAAATGGCTAGGGTACCCAGAAAGCTTCAACACCTATATAAAAGCCGATGCAATAATGAAGCTCAAATAGTATGCACAACATGGCGCCTAACCATTTCTACGTCACACTACCGTCCTCTTCTTCTTTATCTGTACATCCTAACACCCTGGCCAACTTTGTAACAGAACTCCATGGGCCCATTGAATTGGGTCGTGATTCGTATGAGGTGGGGATATGCGAAATTCAGCTGGACACTCTCTTTTTAAATATTGATTATAAAGAACCCGTTTTTACGGTTCTTAGAGTCCTTGAGTGTGAAAAAGCTGGGGTAACTCGGGATGAAACCAGAGCTGGGCAATTGCGTTTTTTTGCCCGTTTTTTTGCGGTACTGCGGTACTGCGGTACTACTACCGCACTACCAAACCGGTACCGCATAACGCAGTACCGCAAAGGATCGCTGAAAGTACAGCAGTACCGCTACCGCATTCAAATTTCCCGCGGTACTTTCCGCGGTACCGACGAACACGGTAGTACCGCAGTACCGCAAAAAAAACCGCAAGTGCCCAGCTCTGGATGAAACCATACATATCACCCGGATTGGGGATGCACGGTATTACAATACAGTAGTAACACTAGGTCCGGGCCGTTATAGTGCGGCTGAGGATGTTGAGAGAGTTTAAAAAACTCAAATCTTACGGCTGATTTAGTATACGAAATCGTAAATAAAGAAAACCCTGCACATACTCTAATTCTAAAATCACAGACTAACAAATATTAAAGACAAAGGGCTGTTCAAAATTATAACCCAGGGGCGATATCGATCAGCCTCCCAAAGCTGAGATCCCCTGCCTTGGGGATTCATTTTTCACCTTTCACGAGGTACAACATGACGTGTCCATCCTAATGTGTCAGATGAAATTGGAGAAATTGAGTGATGGCTATACACCCCCAGACATATGCTATATTTACAGCAATATAGTGGAGCACCAGTTTGTTGGGGATACCCAGGCACGCCTGCTGCGCATTGTGCACATTCCCAACCATAGAGGGAGAGCTTGAGTATTACATATGACAGGCCCCATTATGTGAATGTCGCAGCTAATCTAATAACCAATATTTCAATATATATAAGAACGATTGAGGGGAAAAAAATTCCCATTCGGTGATGGGAGCTTAACAGTGAAATTGCACTTTCGACGCACTGAGTTATAATGGACAGAAAGCCTTTCACAGTCTATCGAGGTGTGACATACACCAGCGTGGGAGTGGGCTTGGATCCATTTTTTCAACCATACTATGTATGGCTGTCCCCTTGCTGAAGAGGGGTGCCAGATATCTCGGGAGGGGTGGGGGTGAAACTTAGGTCCCCAGATTGTGCACCTGGGTGTTAATAAATTACTGGGCCCGAAGGCCCCAGCACCGCGATTAAACTACAGAAAAGAACGCAGCCGTGAAAATTTTGAGCTTCACATTGTCAAGATTTCTGAATCTATTTGGTCAATAAAATTGCACCGCGATTAAACTACAGAAAAGAACGCAGCCGTGAAAATTTTGAGCTTCACATATAATTATTTTTTAGGACGACTTCGAATTGAGGGAAACCTCCATCAATATACAGTGTGTATATACAGTATATCAACACAGAGTCGGTCAGCCTGTCTGTTTGTGCGAATAGTCAGCAGTTAAAGGAAGTGCGTAATGGTTGTTAATGTGGCAATGTTTTTTTGCAGTTTTTGAAAATCCCAACTACTTTACCATGCCACCAAGAAAACGGGCAAGTTTAGGCAGATCTACATCAGCAGCCAGAAAAAATAAAAGCCCGGAAGCAGGAAAGCTCACAAGACAGACAATCACGCCTTGAAGTTGACCGTGAACAACATGCAACATCTAGAGCAAGAGAAGACCTCCAAGAAAGACAATCACGCCTCGAAGTTGACCGTGAACAACATGCAACAGCCAGAGAAAGAGAAAACCTCCAGGAAAGACAATCACGCCTTGAAGTTGGCCGTGAACGACATGCAACAGCCAGAGCAATCCATTGGAGTGGAAAAAAGAATTCTGCCTTTAACTACAAGCCTTCCAGCAGCTATGAAAAAGATGCCACCTTGGATCTTGGCCAAATGAGCAATCCATGTCATCATTGTGGAGCATTAAAGTGGAAGAAAACAGCTCCAGGAATGTGCTGCAGCCAAGGAAAAGTCAAGCTTCCTCCTCTTATATTGCCTCCTATTCCTCTAAAATCACTCATGTCAGGAGACACTCAAGAATCAAAGAAATTCCTTGAGGAGATCCGCAAGTACAATAGTTGCTTCCAGATGACGTCTTTTGGGGCTGACAATGTGTGCCAAAATCCTAGGGATTGGATGCCAACCTTCAGAGTTCAAGGCCAAATTTATCACCAACATGGATCCCTTCTCCCCCTTCAAAATGAAGAACCCAAGTTTCTCCAGATTTATTTCATGGGTGATGAAGAATCCCAAGTAAACAGAAGATGTGAAGTTGTACCCTCAATTGACAGTGCAATTGTCCGAAAACTCCAAGAATTTCTCCATGAAAACAACATGTACATTTCTCTTTTCAAAACTGCTCTAGATGAAATGCCTACTGACAACTACAAAGCAATCATCAGGCCTGACAAGAAACCTGCTGGTAGACACAACGACTGTACAATGCTCCAACTTCAAATGAGGTGGGTCATTATTCTTGGAGGAGAGGATTTTGAGAAGGGAAGAGACATTGTCCTCCATAAAAGGAGCACCGGTCTTTCACGAATCTCAGAAACTCACCGATCCTATGACGCTCTTCAGTACCCTTTGATGTTCTGGCAGGGAGAGGATGGCTATGCAATTGACCTGAAACAAGTCAATCCAGTCACTGGCGAACCTAGGAATAAAAGTTTCAGCAATGGAGTTCTATGCCTACAGGATAATGGTTCGTCCAAATCAGTCAACATATTCACAAATGTCGAAACCTCCTCAATCAATTTCTCACTGATATGTATTGCCAAGATTGAAACTGAAAGACTCAATTTCCTCAGACACAACCAGAAAAAACTCCGAGCTGAAGAATACATCCATCTCCAAGATGCTATGGCCAGTGATCGAAATCCTGAAGATATTGGACAGATGATCATCTTGCCCTCCTCTTTCACTGGAAGTTCAAGATATATGCACGAGTACACCCAGGATGCCATGACCTACGTTCGAAATTATGGGAGGCCTGACCTCTTCATAACTTTCACGTGTAATCCAAATTGGCCTGAAATCCAAGAGAGCTCATGATGGGCAGCCTGCTCACTCCCGACATGACATAATTGCCAGGGTGTTCCACTTGAAAGTCAAGGCACTTTGGGACCTACTGACCAAAGGACAAATCTTTGGTGCCGTCCGTTGCATCCTGTATTCCATAGAATGGCAAAAACGGGGACTCCACATGTTCATCTCCTTCTGTGGCTTCAAGAAAAAATCAGGCTAAATCAAGTGGATTCCATCATCTTTGCAGAAATTCCTGACAAAACCGAAGACCCCAAACTTTTTGAAATTGTCACCAAACACATGATTCACGGACCTTGCGGCAACCTAAACAGATCTTCTGTTTGTATGAAGGATGGCAAATGCACCAAGGGTTACCCTAAACAATTGCTTCAAGAAACTCAATCAAGAGAAGATGGTTATCCCCTCTACCGACGAAGAAAGCCTGCGGATGGAGGCTTCACTCTGAAGAAAACCTTACAAGGCCAAGAAGTGAAGCTGGACAACAAGTGGGTTGTTCCCTACAATCCTGTTCTCTCCCGAACCTTCAACGCACACAACGTTGAATACTGCAACTCTATCAAGTCCATCAAATATATTTGCAAGTATCTCCATAAAGGAAGCGATCAAGCTGTATTCTGTGTACAGGAGGTAAACACCACGGACAACGAACCCCAAGCTCAGAATCCAAATGATGAAATCCAAAACTTCCAATCTGGACGATATATCTCATCGAATGAGGCAGTTTGGAGGATCCTTAATTTTCCAGTCCATCAGCGATATCCAACTGTTAATCATTTGAGCGTTCATCTGGAAAATGGACAAAGGGTTTACTTCACTCCAGACAATATTCAACAATGTGCGCAAGAGCCTCCAAAAACCACCTTCACCGAGTTTTTCCAGCTCTGTCAAAAAGATGAGTTTGCCAAAACTTTGCATTACCATCAGATTCCTAAATATTACACGTGGACTGACAAAAAAATTTGGAAACGAAGAGCTGTTGGGGCAGCTGTTGAAGGCTTCCCTGGAGTCAAGGCTTCAGATGCTCTTGGACGAGTGTACACGGTCCACCCAAGCAACTCTGAGTGCTTCCACTTACGACTTCTGTTGCATGTTGTCAAAGGGCTACTTCATTTCAAGATTTACGGACTGTTGATGGTGAGGTCTGTGCCACCTTTCAAGAAGCTTGCTTGAAGAGAGGGCTCTTAGAAGATGACAAACACTGGCAAGATACTCTGGAGGAAGCTGCTCTCTCAGATTCGCCTTCCAGACTGAGAAATCTCTTCGCAATCATCATTTCTACATGTCATCCTTCAAGCTCTGCACAACTTTGGGATGACCATAAGGAGAGCCTTGCTGAAGATATCCTTCACTATGCAAGAAGAGAAAATCCAACTCTTCAAATTGAATTCAGCTCTGACATTTTCAACCAAACTCTGATCATCATTGAAGACTACGATGGTTGGCAAAACCCTTAACCAGTTAGGTCTTCCCACCCCCACAACGAAACGATACTCGCTCTATCAATCGTGAGATGCTTCGAGAAACGAACTATGACATCGAGCAGTTAGAAACATTTATCAATCAGCAAGAACCCATGCTCACGCCTGATCAGCGCCTAGCCTGACACTATTGATGAGAAAGTTGGAAACAATTCCGGGGGGATATTTTTTCTTAATGCTCCAGGTGGCACTGGGAAGACTTTCCTCATCAATCTCCTCCTTCGGTCCAAAAAGTGTATTGCGCTTGCTGTTGCTTCCTCTGGCATCGCTGCTACTCTTCTTACCGGTGGGAGGACTGCCCACTCAGCCTTCAAGCTGCCACTTGATTTAGCGCAATCAGAGACCTGCAATATCACCAAAAATTCAAACCTCGCTGTAGTCCTCAAAAACTGCCAACTGAGTGTATGGGATGAATGCACCATGTCACACAAGAGTGCGTTTGAAGCCCTGGACAGAACCCTGAAAGACATCAGAGGAAATGACACCTAATGGGTGGAGTCACGATGCTCTAGCAGGAGACTTTCGACAAACTCTTCGTTGTTCCAAGAGGAACCCGAGCAGATGAGAAGAAAGCCTGTCTGAAATCTTCTTCCATTTGGCGCCAAGTCAAAAGTTTTACCCTATCCACCAACATGCGTGTTCACCTCCATGGTGACATTTCAGCTGGAAACTTTGCCGATAGGCTGCTTGAATTTGGAAATGGAACAATTCCATGTGATAGAGATGGAAACATCTCATTTTCAACTATTTCAATATTGTCAAAGGCATTGACGAACTGAAGTTCAAAGTTTATCCTAACTTGGAACACCACTTCAGGGATCAGAAATGGCTTTGTGAAAGAGCCATTTTGGCACCAAGAAATGATTCGGTCAATGCCATCAACACCCAGCTCCTACAGCAAATTCCTTCAGAACAAAAATCATACAAAAGCATTGACACTGGTTGATCAAGATCCAGTCCAGTACCCTGTGGAATTCTTCAACTCCTTGGAGCCTCCTGGGATTCCACTTCACAACCTCACCTTAAAAGTAGAAGCTCCAATCATTTTGCTCAGAAACTTAGATCCCCCAAGCTCTGCAATGGAACTCGACTGGTTATCAAATCATTGATGACCAATGTAAGTGAGGCTACCATCATCACTGGATGTGCAAAAGATGAAGATGTTTTTATACCACGGATTCCTTTGATTCCAACGGAAATACCATTCCAATTTAAAAGAATTCAATTCCCCATCCGTCTTTCCTTCGCTATGTCAATTAATTAATCTCAAGGACAATCTTTAAAAGCTGCCCGAATCCATCTCGGAACTCCCTGCTTTTCCCACGGTCAGCTTTACGTTACCATGTCAAGAGTTGGCACACCAAAACGCCTCTTCATCTATGCTCCCACTGGAAAAACTGCAAGCATAGTGTATGCAGAAGCTTTAAGATAAATCATTTTTGTCAATAAACAATTAATCAAATTCAGCCTTTTCTCTTAAACTTTATTTTATTTAAACCGGGAATCTAATGTGAAATTTATCCCGGGCAACGCCGGGTACAGCTAGTATATATATATATTATATATATATATATATATATATATATATATAGAGGGTGTCCCATAAGTCCGGCATCATAGGAGAAATTCACATTTTCCTATTTCTACAAACCATAATTCATATTTTTCTTATGCGCGGGATGCCAATTTCCCGTCCACCATTCTGTTCAGTGACGAGGCTGTTTTTTATGGAAATGGTGAGGTAAATCGACAGAACACCCGCTACTGGTCTCAAAACAACCCTCACTGGTATACCTCTTCAAAGGAACAAGGTGCATCTCGGGTGATGGTATGGTGTGGCATTTGGAAGGATCGCATCATAGGCCCCCTCTTCTTCGATGAACATCTCACTGGAGGCACCTACCTACGTATGCTCGAGGAAGAAGTATTTCCCAGTGTCTTGAACGAAGGAAATTTCCCAACATGGTTCCAGCAAGACGGCGCTCCTGCACATTACAGCACCCAAGTAAGGGAATACCTGTACCAACAATTTCCTGGTCATTGGATAGGACGTCGAGGGCCTGTGGAATGGACAGCTAGAAGCCCGATCTCACGCCACTAGGTTTTTATCTCTGGGGCCACTTGAAAGCGCTGGTATACGCAGAGAAAATTACGTGTGTTTGAACATTTGCGTCAGCGCATTATTAGAGCATGTAACGCCATTACGCCTGACATCATTCACCGTGTGCTTGCTGACTGGGTATCACGTCTGAATTTGTGTATTGAAAACAATGGTGGACATATTGAGCACGTTCTGCAAATAAAAGCTGTTTTGCCTTTTTTTATTCTTCCTATGATGCCGGACTTATGGGACACCCTGTATATTCCCGGGTATAGAATGTTTCACAAAGACCGCACCCGTGGGGAGGGGGAGGGCTACTAATATACGTGAGGGACATGTTGAGTCCGGTTGACTGCCAGTTCCGATCGGTACGGGGAGCTGCTTGGCGTCGATCTGAACGTGGGAGGGACGAACTATAGGTTAATCTTGGTGTACAGACCTTCGTATCTCCTCCTCGAGGATACAGCCCTGTATACTGAACTCAGTAGCCTGCTAGGGGATAGGGTGTGTGTAGTTTTAGAGACTTCAACTGTCGCGGCATAAAGTGGGAAGACAGGACTGCTGATGCCGTTCCAAAGGGGAGGAGGCTAGTTGACTTTGCTGATGAGTTCTTCACTCAGTGGGTCAATGGGCCTACACGAGGCGAAAGCGTTCCAGACTTGGTATTCACGACCGAAGACAACCTCGTCACTGGCCTCACCGTTGACGAATCGTTGGGCGGGAGTGATCACGGTCTGAGTAGGTTCTGTGTCTGTGTCCCTCGGGTGAAGCGTAGTGACTATAGAGGCAGTAAGCTCGATCTACGGCGGGCGAACTTTGTTGGCCTCCAGGATAGCGTAGGTGAGATGGGGTTAAAGGTCAGTGGGGATATTGAGGAAGTGTGGAGTGCATTCCGGGACGAGTTTATGGTGCTGCAGTCTGCTGCCATACCCCCAAAACCGGTCATCCCTGCTTCAACGCAGCCTAAGTGGTTCAGTCGTGACATCGCTTCGGCTATCTGAAATATGAAAGCTGCGTATAGGAGGGCGAAGGCCAATCGTTCCCATGAGAACACTGAGGCGTATGTCCGCCTGTGCAGGAAGTGAAGGCGAAGGTTAGGCTAGCGAAACGTAACGAAGAACTATGGGTGGCAAGCCTCTGCAAGGGGAACTCTAAGGAGTTCTTCAGTTGTTAATAGTAGAAAGCCCATTAGAAGCGGCGTTCTGCGGACCTCCGACGCGGACATCGCTAATGTGCTGAATGAGTACTTTGCGGGAGTGTTCACCAGGGAGGACACCCGCGTCATCTCCGAGCCAGGCGTCAGGCACTAAGGTGCTGGCCTGGATAGTGTTCGGTGTACCGCGACAGTCGTTGCCGATAGAATAGACAAACTGAGCGCGTTTAAGGCTCCTGGACCAGACCAGTTCCTCCCCAAAGTGTTGCGGGAGGTGCGCGACCAGGAGGCTCCCCACCTGGCTACAGTCTTCAACAAATCGTTGGAAACGGGCCAGGTGCCTGGAGGGAAGCCAACATGACCCCTATCTTTAAGAAAAGGGATCACGAAAGTCCAGGGAACTATCGTCACAGTGTCACTTCAGTTGTAGGTAAATTAATTATTAGAGGGGATAATAGCGGATAGGATCGTTGACCATTTGGAATCCTACAAGCTGCTTGGGGACTCCCAACATGGGTTTAGACGGCATAGGTCGTGTCTCACCAACTTCCTCGAGTTTTTCCACGCCATGTGGAGTGAGTACGATAAGAGTAGGGCGATTGATATACTTTATCTCGACTTTCAGAAAGCCTTTGATAAGGTACCTCACCGCCGGCTAATGGCGAAAGTCCGCACGCTGGGTATCGGTGGGGAAGTAGGTAGGTGGATTGAAAACTGGCTGAAGAATAGGCGGCAGAGGGTTGTAATTAAAGGGGCTAGTTCGGTTGGCCTCGGTCACTAGCGGGGTTCCTCAGGGTTCCGTTTTGGGGCCACTGTTGTTTATCATTACATAAATTATATCGACGGTGGCATCGTCAGTCGGCTCGCCAAATTCGCTGATGACACCAAGCTTGGGACCAATGTTGGGACACCAGAGGCGATCGAGCAACTGCGTGCGGACCTACGTAGATAGGAGTGGTTGAAAAAATGCAAATGCCGTTTAACTTGGACAAATGGAAGGTGATGCACATTGGCTACGCCAATCCCAAGTCGGACTACTCGATGTTGGGGAGTAATATCAAGGCGACTTATTTGGAAAAGGACTTCGGTGTGCTAATTAGCAGCGACCTTAAGTTTACCAAACAGTGCGTAGAGGTGGAAAAAAAAGACCAGAAGCTGTTGGGTTACATCAGGAGACAATTTCAATTTCGGAACAAGGAGATTGTGCTCTCTCTGTACAATTCCCTGGTTCGGCCGCACCTGGAGTATGCTGTGCAGTTCTGGTCGCCCACCCTCAGAAAAAATATTGACAGGCTGGAGCGAGTCCAGGCGAGGGCCACAAAGTTAATCCCTTCCGTTAGGCATATGGGTTACAATCGACGCTTACGCGCCCTGAATTTGTTTTCGCTGGACACTCATCGAGGTTTTTAAGTTCTTACGCGTGTTCAACAATGTCGATTTTAGAAGCATGTTTAGTTTAAATGATAACCCAACTCGCAACAATGGTTGGAAGTTGGATTTCAAACGGTTTAGGACTAGTGTGTGTGGGAATTATTTTACCTATACGATCTGTGACACGTGGAACAGGCTACCTTCAGAAGTTGTGAACAGTTCTTCTGTGGATCTGTTCAAGAAAAGGTTAGACCGAATCTTGCACACTATTTGAGGGTATATGAATTTTTCCCTGGCACCCGTTGCCATTGGTACCTCCTCGGTATGGGCCGCAAGGCCTTTTTGAGGTACTACTTGTCCTTGTAACTCTCTCTCAGGTTAGGTATACCCCTTTGGGGGATGAGGCCATCCCACCTTCTCCCCAAAGATTTTCCTCCTCCTTTCTCTCTCTTAGGTTAGATATACCCCTTTGGGGGGTGAGGCCGTACCACCCAGGGTTGTGGAGTCGGTCCAAAATTTTCCGACTCCGACTCCACACATTGTCAAAAATTCGACTCCGACTCCGACTCCACACATTGTTAAAAAATCTAAAAAATCCGCTCCGACTCCTCACATTTTAAATATACGACTACCGACTCCTTTAGTGTTTCACTCTATGAATTATCATAATAATAAGACATTTCATCACCACCACACTAAGTGTGAAATTTTATATTTTATATTTTATATTTAAATAAATATTAATTGTATATTCTGAAAATGTAAAAAAAAATATTAAAAAAACTTAATCTAGGGGCTATCAATGAATAAGGTTTATTGACCAAAAAAACTAAATAACCTAAATGTTAGTATTTAGGATTTAGAAATTAAGGGTGACACAGGACAGAAATTGGAGTCGGAGTCGGAAGTTTTTTACCGACTCCGACTCCGCCCTGAAACGTGCGACTCCACGACTCCACGACTCCGACTCCACGACTCCGACTCCACGACTCCGACTCCACGACTCCGACTCCACTCCTCCGACTCCACGACTCCGACTCCACGACTCCGACTCCACGACTCCGACTCCACGACTCCGACTCCACGACTCCGACTCCACGACTCCGACTCCACGACTCCGACTCCACCTCCCCCGAAGCTCCCCCTTCATGCAACTTGGAGGTTCCCCCACCCCCTTGTTGCATAACCTCCCCATATCAACTTTGGAGCTACCCCTTGTTGCAATAACCCCCTTTGCAGCGTTTTGGGCAACATTGTAATTGCATTCTCCCATTGTGCGCCCATACTATTAATGTGTCTTACCTTTCGTCAATTGACCATTTGTGATGAATTTATTGAGCTTTGGCACCCGAGGTTAAAACCATAGTATATGAAATCAAGGCAGCTAAGTATTATGGAATCAGCAGTGATTCTACTCCTGACATCAGTCACACTGATCAGATGACAGTGATATTCCGCTATGTCACCATTGAGGAAATGTTGAAAGATTTCTTCATTCATCCCAATTCAACAACATAGGAAGCATTTATTTGAGGTTCTACAAAGTGTTCTCGAATCTCATGGCATCAATATGGCAGACTGCAGGTCCAGTCATATGACAATGCCCTAACATGAGTGGCATATATACTTGTAGATAGATCACTGTCCACAGAGGAAATTGTTTTGCGGGCCATGGCAATGGTTGCTGCATATTCAGCAGATCTTGAAAAAGCATTCACTGATGAATTCCTGTTGTTCCTGCATTTGTATCAGAGAGAAAAACAGTGCAGTATGCTAAAAGTCCAAATATCTGACAAGCTGATGAGTCAGCTTTCTCCGAATGTTTACATTGCTCTAAGGATGTATCTTGCCATCTTGGGAACGAATTGTGAAGGGGAGCGTTCTTTTCGAAGCTAAAGCTGATAAAAAACTCTCCCGATCAAACCATGGGACAACAAAGCTTGTCTTCCCTTGCACTACTCTCTATTGAGAATGAGATTGTGCGAAATCATATTTGAAGATGTTATTTGCTGATTTTGCAATGA